>OZ010701.1:6908888-7074580 GCA_963932265.1 Thymelicus lineola
GGGTCAAATTATGTAAGCTGAATTAAAACTACTTCCTCTTATCTTACGGAGTTGATATTTTGCAGATTGATTGAGTTTCGACGAAAATGCGTTATTGGTGACCTGCGGGCCTATTATGAACTTTTATAAAACCATTCATGTTCCAGGCAATTCATTTCTCGGGCTTTAATCGACGTATGATTGGCTAAAAAGTGTCACGTGACCGCTTTCGTAACACGAATTTGACGTTTACACTGGAACTTGGCTGGAATTAAGAGTTCATAATAGACCTTCTGATACTAGACTCAGGGTTAGTTCCAGACGAGAACTCCTCAACAGCCAACAACACAAACACATTTTTTAAAAGCTTATTTTTAAAAGTATTTTTAATTAAAATATAAATGTATTTTAATCTTCAAACTACTCCATAAAACTAATTTCATGTTTCTAGGTTAATCTGCGATAACTGACATAAACGGAACGAGCTTATGAGTTGTTATTTAGCGACGTACCCTAATAACAAAATTTCTCCTTATTGAAGCTCGTCTGTTGAATATTATACTAATGGACGACGTTCATTTAGGATTTCCGTTTACGCCAAATAAACTCCCTTTTGTTTTAATCAACACCGCTCGTGATGTTAATATAACCTGTTTTATACATCTGATCTACGCCTACTTATAATACAACTGTGATGATTTAATCTGTGGTACTTTGTATATTATTATGGAAATACTTAGGCTTTATTGTCAGAAAATATTGTTTTTTCCTGTATGGCTTCTGCTTTTTCCAGTATCACGCACTATTGAAGATATTGACCTAAAAGTTATGCAAGATTTGAATTTATTTGAAACCAGTTTTTTTCTAAATATTGTATTTTATTATAATTACTGGATATCACAAAGGATAATGTTGTAAAGAAGCACATAAGGACATTTTGCGTCCATATCAATCAGTGCCCGATCTCATATCAATATGCCTAATATTCGGAGAATTATGGTTTTAATAAATATTAAAACCACAATCCTAACGGTCATACTATTCATTGCATAAGTCATTGTCAGCTATGTGGCTATGACTAAATTCCTAATAAAATAAAGCAATACTAAATCGCGAAAATTCCCATCAACGTGTGAAAACTTCACGTTCGCACGCTTACGATACGAAAATATTAACCGAGAAATGCAATTTGATTTAAGATTCCGACTTTAGCTGCAAACTGTTGTTGCAGCCGCTTCGAGAGGGGGTTCTCGCAAGTTGATGCAAATTAAATGCAAATCATCGTACTCTTGAATTTTAACTTGTTATCATTGCATTGAAAACCGAAAATTACGGCATTTGAGCTTTCAAACCTTTCTTTACCTTACTTTGGTATTATTATTAGGCTTCAACCTATTGTGATGTGGGTTGTAGGTGAGAAATCAAACTCAAGAGCTTATATTAGCTTTAATTACGTTAGTATAAATTTAACGTTACGTTACGTAACGCTACGTAATGTTTACGTTAGTATTAATTGTTAGTGTTATTTTAATTTGATTTATTGATTAAAATGTTTCGTTATAGTTATTCAATTGGTATAACAATAGTTTGATAAATTAAAACTCCGAAGTACTGGTAGCAACACTCGTTTATTTATTAGCACACTTTAGGAGATGATTAATACTTTATTATATTCAGAATCACAATCACTTGTCACTTCTAACTAGTTAACGTAATTTGCACAGAAATAATTGATACAGAGCTTCTCCTTAGGCGCCGGCCACACACAAAAGACGCAAGACACGGACCCGTCGCAGTCGCGGCGCCCGTTTAATCTACTTTCATACAAAATGTATGCAGCCGTCGCGACGTAAAACATACAGAAAAGACGGGACGCCGACACGACACTTTCTCGTCGGCGCCCTATTGGAAAACATACAGAAAGGACAGGACGCGGGCCTGCTTAGGCGCCAGCGGGGGAGCGGAAAGGACGCGGAGAGCAGGTCTCTTAAAACGTAGTGATTAAGTACTCTGTGGCCGGGAAAAGCCCAGTGTGCACCGACCGTCACGCCCGTTCCTTGTCTTTTCTATATGTTTTAACGGCGCCCTGTCTGCGACGGGTCCGAGCCCCGTCTTCGTCTTACGTCTTTTCTGTGTGGCCCGCGCCTTAGACAACCGTTCAACTGCAAGGTTCGCACTAGAATGACTGCTCGATCGATCAGACCTACTAAGAGGAAAAATCCCCACCCCAAGAAAGGGCGGAAGTATTGCAATCAGTGATGCCAGCGTTGCAGTTTTAAAATCGAATAAAAAATGAGTAAATTACAAATAATTATGAAAAATCGTTACAATAAACATCTTTAAATTTTTAAATAATTATAAATTAAGAAAATCATCACAATAGTACTTAATGCTTTGATTTAATTTTTATACAAGTAATAGTTTAAGAAACTAAATACACGGTGTTTATTGTCAATATAGATACTGGAGAAAATACTGGGACTATCCTGTTAACCATTAAGGAGTTCCCTCAGCTGGATGGCTCCAGCTGACTTGGGTGTATCTGGTCAAGCTTGTCACAAAAATGCATTGTCATCAATGATGTTATATATTAAAAAGAGGCAGATATGTCATAAGCGCGCACGTTGTGTGACTCAAAAGTTCCCAGTTGGAAACTCTTATTCAGGTGAAGAAAGAGATAGCGATGTAGTTTTGACGCGAAAGCGATAAAGACGTGTGATAAAGCAATAAAGCGTGCCTTGCGGACATCGGAACAGATTTTTCGGTTGATTTGTAAGGGCATAACGTATCTATATTTATTTAAACATCATTGATTGTCATCAGAACTAAATCAATGTGTAAAATTTCAACTCCTAAGGATAAGTGGAAGCAGGTCTAATAAGCTTGCAAGATTTGACCGAAAAGCCAAAAAAATGACGTGCATAAGTGTATCAGTAAAACCTATATGAATAAAATATTTTGACTTTGATTTTGATCCAAAGAAACAAATAAACAGGGCAAAACGGATTTCATTCCGTTTAAAAAGGATCACCTTACAGGATGTCTTGTTCTAAGTGTCAACAACATCATAATAATATGGACTAATATCATATTATAGTCCGGAACATGGATATAATGATTGTATTATTTCACCGCGTGTTCAAACTTATATTCACGTATTCAGGCTGATCCACTCCATTGGTAGAGTATTATGATTAAACAAGTTGATTTCGTTATTATGCGTGGCCATGATGAAGTTTTGAAACAAATAATTTAAACTCACTACAAAACTTCATACCTAACCAAAACGTAAATGCTCCACCAGCTTACCAAGTAGTGGATTGCATTGCTTATAAATAACAGCCAAAATGCATGATACAACTAAGTTTATACAACGACACCGTTCTCGGTGTATAAGATGCATGGTGGATGCATGTATGCATGAACAAAGGACTCCGCACTAATTGTATGGAAATTGGGTTTTAGCGGATTGGTCTGAATTTTTGGTATGTTGTAGCCCTAACCGTACTGATCAAAAGTCCCAATAGGCACGACTCCCCCAAATGCGTATTTTTTCCTCCAGGGGGCACTTTCCCCCCAAAGTCTATTTATTCGATTTCTGCGGAATCATTCAGAATTTTTAGTATGTTGTAGTCCTAATCATGCCAAACAAGAGTCCAAAAAGAGATATTCAACGCAAGCAAGTTTCCTTTAAAGGAAGAAAACCAAGATAATTAGAAAAAAACTTTATAACCAAAGTGCACACACAATTGATTTCGAACGCCATGTAAGTTGATTCCTCTGAAACACCTATTTGTCACCTTTGTTTAAAGTCAGGTTAGGAATCCCAGAAACTAAGATAAACGTTTGTGTGCCCTATGTTTCTAGACCCAATACGTGTCAAACTGAAACAAAGTAGTTTGAACCAACTTCACGGCAAAATTAACGGGGTTCCTGGTTAACCCTTGTAGCTCGCGTTTTCATAGACAAGCGGAGTGAAAAGAGATAAGCAAAAGAATCGACCAATCACTGTATCCAATGAATCCTAAATCTTGTCTCCATTTCGTTGCAATGAAAACAAATTATAGCAGAGACGAGAATAGTTGTATCGAATTGAATGGCAGTCCGGTAATTTATTTACGCCTAGTACTTTGAACGTCGGTGTCTTTGACTTACTTATATTCTTAACTTGTGTGTGATGTGTGATTAAGATGTAACGAAGGGCATACTCGGAAAATTTTGCAAACAAGACATATTTGGGTTTACATAATAAATAATATAAGATGTTCAGACGCTCATAGTGAATGTTTACTGTAGTATGAAATCCTTGATGCTTCGCCCGTCCTATATTTCTTACGAAACGTCAGTTTTCGTTTAGACGCGGAAGTCGTTATGGCAGTCAGAAGCAATCTCCTTTATGGAGCTTACAGTATTTCCGAATACTACCGAGCAATATACCTACCACTATGTTAACCGCTGAACTTACTGTTTGTAAAAATAAATGTATCCTACAAATACAAATACCTAAACATAACCTAGGCATACAGCTAAAAGATTTACGTGTACTAACTTGACCTCGTACGTTGAAAAAATATTGGCATATAGATATAATATAAGCTCTGGAAGAGAAGTATAATAGATGTCATATACATATAGTGATTTCAGTAAAGTCTTTGATAACGTAGATCACAATACTCTAATATCTAAATTAAGATATCATTTTTCATTGATGATTCACTATTGAAATGGATTTAGAAGCGAGCGATCCGAGTTGTCAATGAACCACGAATCACTCTCAGGTTAGAACAACTGAGTTTCAGAAGAGACATCGGTTCTCTCTGCGTGTTCTACCGACTTAACAACGGTGAGTGCTCTGAGGAATGGCGATGGCGATTCTGGAATGTGCAATAACCATTGCATAGCAACCAGTGCATTGGGAAGTATTTTTCTGGTGATCTGGCCAACATGAGACAACCAATCCACTCACCATTTATCTTAAAGCCCGTTTATAGGATCACTTGAAGTCACTCGCAATACGGAAATAAAGTCACAAAAGTTCACAACACCGTAATTGCAACTGAAATAATCATTCACTGTACTTTCCACCCTATTTACTACTTAAAAACCAAGTCTGGGCCCCTAACCTAATAAAACACGTTAATTCAGTTGTAGCGAACAGCAAATTATATTTTCAGGAAATGAACAGGAACAAATGCAAAAATATTCATTCGACCGAAGACACCAAATTACAATTGAATGATTAAGTTTCACAGATTACCAATTAAGTTACATTTATTTTGATGTGATGTGTAGCAGTGATAGCCTAGTGGTTAGAACGTTGGTCTCCCGAACGCGGGGGCCCGGGTTCAAATCCTGGCAAGCACCTCTAATTTTCAGATATTATGTGCTTATTACAAGTTAATTATCACTTGCTTCGGTGAAGGAAAACATCGTGAGGAAACCTGCACACCTGAGAGTTCTCCATAATGTTCTCAAAGGTGTGTGAAGTCTACCAATCCGCACTTGGCCAGCGAGGTAGACTATGGCCTGTACCCCTCACATTGTGAGAGGAGACCCCGAGCCCAGCAGTGGGACAATTATGGGTTGTTGCTTTGCTTTGCTTTATTTTGATGTATGATATTAAATAAATTTCAACAAATGTTTATATGAACTTGAAAACATAATAAAGATCACTAAAAGTACTTAATTGTTTCAATCAGTCTTGATCTTTCGTTTAACTATTCTATTATCAGGTAAATAGACATTGCAGTTTTACCCGTAATTTCCCTTTAATAGCTACTGATCCTCAATTTCAATCAACTTTCTTGTGTTCAATGTGATACGTCAGCCTTTATTGCTATCATAGTAAAGCTTTTCCATTCACCGCTTTCAATCCAACCAAACTAATTTAGCGAACGTGACTCAGTGATAACTGCTTTCAGCCTCGGTTTATTTGGATGGTGAACTCCCTTATCGAACTGAATAATACGTATTCATCCAATCAATTGATTTTGAAGCTAACTAGTTCATTAGATGTTGAGGTTTTTCATGACATAATGAAGTTAATCGAATTTTCTCAAGATCATTGAGAAACGAAGGCAAATTACAATGCTAATGGAGTTCTCGGACCCAACTTCAATTTGTTCTTTGTCATAACTGTAAATGAATCTGATAAATTTTCTATTTAACTCAAACATTTCCGCGTCTCCGTGCTTTTAATCAGCTCGCTTGTGGAAGAATAAAGATTGAATTTAAATAGCACAAGTTGTAAATTCGAATTGTTTGGTTTATTAACAACCCAAGCCTGTCAATAGACATGATGACAGTAAGTAAAAATAACTACAATTATGTATTTATTTAATGAAACCCTATTAATGGATTACAAAACACGCATTTATCGTATTATTATGAGCGAGATTAACAATATTTTTGCTAAAATAAATTACAAAAATTTTAACAAAAAAAAACTACTTTAAATGAAGTACTTCCTTTCCAATAACAATAAAAAAGAATCATAGAAATCGGTTGGCGTGATATTGAGTGATTTGTCGCGCACACACTTAAGACTTATATGGTTTTCTCATGGAATCCACTGTCAAATCTAACTCAAATTTCAGTGGGACCATATAATAAGCACCAGCTTTCGATTAAAAGAAGAATCATCACAATCGGTTCGTCCAGTCAAAAGTTCCGAGGTAACTAACATAAAAAAATTCTGTCGAATTGAGAACCTCCTTTTTTTGAAGTCTGTTAAAAATACGGCAAGCCACCATGTTGTCTTGAACACCAATCAATCTCAATCAGAGCGAATTCGATCACGCCTAAAGCGCGTCACATACGGCGAAGATACGATAATATTTTATGTTAAGATGCCTTGCTATAAAATATTATAGTATCTTAAGGTATCGCACACGGCTAAGATACGATAATATTTATATCCGCTCGAATAGCTCTGGGTCACACTGGGGTTATTTCCCCGCAATCTATATACAGGATAGTCCAGTGTTGCAAAAGTTCCCGATTTATCGGGAGATCTACTGATTTTGGCTATCGTCTCCCGATATCCCGATTTAGCGACCGTTTCTCCCGATTTTTTGCATTTTCTAGCAATAACATAATATTTAAAGTTAAAAATAGAAAATAATGTTCTAAATACAAAATACAAAAGAAATTAAGTCACTCAGTGAAAATACAGAAGAATTTTGGGCAAGCGTAGGTAGATATATAGCGTAAAACGTGGTGATGGCTCACACAGTCATGTTGTAAAATGTTCATACGTATTCAAAGTTTGAGTTTATCATATTAGGTCTATTACAAAAAAATAAAATTAAAAAACACATAAACCCCGTCTGCGTACATAATAAAATAATATAATAAAAATGAGAAAACAAGCCCAGTAGTTTAGCAGCGATCCATGTATATTCCACAGGGCTCTTTGGGAAGATGTAATTGGTTGAAGAATGGGTTCCGACTGCTTAACTACTGGGCTTGTTTTTTAATTTGTAGTATTTTATACGCAGTCGTGTTTTTTGTGTTAATTATTTGTTAATTTTACACTTTTTAGTCAGGATTCATTGACTTCTTTATTAGGATTAAAAGACGGTAAAATTCTCAATAATGTAATTTCATTGAGGGAGAATAAATAAGCAAGAATGCTTGTTAAATCATTATATTATATGCTAAACTATGTCTATTACCTACTTAAAATGAAAAATTTTGAAGGGAACCTAAATATCATTTTTGAATACCTATTCAACAATATCCGACTTAGTTCGTCAATATAATTTTTTCTTACATTTTGACAGTTTGGCGTAGATTAAGATGAATCGATTGACGTAAGAATCATCAAAATCGGTCAACACGTTTGGTCTCTACAATGCCACATAAGAACAAACATACATAGACTGATAAACATATTACCCTCCCTTGGGTGGCACAGTCGAGTATTTAAAAAAAAAGATCATCGAACTTGTTACAATTTTAATATAAATAAAGACATTTTTGCAAAAATGGCTAGTAACATGGTGCGAAGATGTAAATGAATAATAAATTATTTTTATAATTAAAAATTATTGTGATAAAAGCATAAAATAACTCTTGCTTTATTCAGATTAAGAATCTCCCGATTTCTCCCGATTTTTAGCTGGCAATGCTACCGTTTTTTGATATTTCATTTTTGCAACACTGGGATAGTCTAATATTAATAATACGGCCTTACTATTAGATTTATTGGATAGCTCATCGGATGATGATTCTGACTTCGAATATGACTTAAAAATTTCTGCCGCACGTTGCCATTTCGATTTCGATTTAAGTATTGTATTGTTGTACAGCGCTTGTTCAGACTTAAGATATTTAGTTTGGTTAGTTGCGGATAGATGGCGTTAGTAAATTAATTCTGAATCATGCTATCAACTTATACTTGTAACTTACGTAAGTTCAAGGAAACTATTAAATTTTTTGAATTCGCTATGGATACTTAGTTTCATTTACCTTATATAGTTACGCAGTTTGTACAGCGCCATCTCTGTAAAACTAACTGAATCACTTCAAAAAAAGTGTCGGCATTCGCAAAATCAAAAAGTGTCGAAATTTTCCGTCTGGCCCCCTTTCACAACGCGCGATAAGGAACTTCGTTCTAACAACAAAAACAGAGAGAATAGGTTTTTTTTATGGAAATATCCGGCAAACGAGCTGACGATCCACCTGATGGTAAGTGGCTATCGTCGCCCATGGGCATCAGCAACACCAAAGGCATCACTGATGCGTTGCCGGCCAGGAAAGAAAGAAGAAAAAGAAAGAAAGAACTGGCTCTCAAGCCCCCAGCCGGAACACGACGAGTCGTTTGGCGGCTCACTCATGCTGGTGGTAGCTATCCAGGCGAACCCCTGGAGAAATTATAATAGTAATAATGGTATTAATAAACAATTAAAATCAATACTACCAATATAATCCCTCCGAGGGCCCTACCACCAGCGGGCCGGATTAAGTCGCCTCTTACGACACCCATCCGGCGCGGGATTGGGGTCAGTATTCTAAGCCGCCAACACCAACACGGCTAAGAAGAAGTAAAATTAATATATTTCATTCCATTTTGCATCGAATATTGTGCACACTCTGTGTAAGGAGCTTTAGGAGCTTACGATATATTTTGGATCTTAACATGGCATGTTACGATATATTAAGCATCTTAACATAAAATGTCCATATCGCTCGATATCTTAACATGCGTAATATGAAAATATTATCGTATCTTAGCCGTGTGTGATGGTTCATACAAAATGTATAGTGAGCGATATTTTATGTTAAGATGAAATGTTATAGTATCTTCGCCATGTGTGACGCGCTTAAGTAAACAAACGAATATGACAATACTGAAAATGACATTTTGTACATTGCTTTACGTAGGCTTGACGTCACAAGCGATGCCATGAATGACACTTTGAAGTGTTTTAGTGCGAATTTTAAACTTATAAATCAAAGTGTATTTATTTCATAGTAAACCTTATTTTTAGCAGAAATATATTATGTAATAATATAAGTTGTAATCATAATATATTTCAAAACAACATAGGACATTATTTCAAAATCTGTCATTATGCCCATTTAGTAGCGCGGAAAGAAAATTGCATCAAACAACAAGTTTGTTGTTGCAGTTCTACAGGACGTTCATTTTATATATTATCATCTGCGTAAAGATAAAGTAAAATATTTCATGCCCTAATATGACAACAATGGCACATTTACACATTCTCTCTGTGATTCAATGTGTCGCGGGTGGCGTGGACATTTAAGATTTTTAACCGACTTCAAAAAAAGGAGGAGGTTCTCAATTCGACTGTATTTTTTTTATGTTTGTTACCTCAGAACTTTGGACTGGGTGAACCGATTTGGATGATTTTTATTTTAATCGAAAGCTGGTGCTTGTCGTGTAGTTCCACATAAATTTGAACGAGATCTGACAATGGCATCCATGTCAAAATCATATAAGTCTTAAATTTGCATTAAGTATGTGCGCGATAAAGGGACGAATAACTCAATATCGCGCCAACCGATTTCGATGATTCTTTTTTTAATTGAAAGCTGGTGCTTGTCGTATAGTCCCACATAAATTTGAGCGAGATCTGACAATGGTATCCATGTCAAAAGTACAATGTACTTCATTTGAAGTCGGTTATTTTTTTGTTAAAATGTTAGATTATACAAACAAACGTTATCTGTATTATCTGTTCCAGCTTACGGTATGCACGCAAAAGGCGTAACTTTCATCCCAGGCTGAAATTACTGTGATTTGTTTTCCCAAATGCAATAAGCGTAACTTTAAGAAACTAGTTGAGACTTGAGACTGAAACGGTAAGTTAAGCTAATAAACATCACAATGACATGAACTTACAAGTCGAGATGCAATTTCCAGATCCACCGATTACAATGACCCTCACATGACCCTCATTGTAACTTGCCGATGAATGGAATATGATCATGTCGGAGAGCCCGCAATCCGCATTACTGTGTAATGAATGGTATGTGGGTTTCGATACAAAGACTTCACGTATCGATCTTTAGTGATGCTTTCATTATTGACTTGTGGAATGAACGTAGACATTTCCAGAATTGTATTTTGTTGATTACAGATGACAACCCGTGTGCCGTAATGGTTACCATTCCCGATCACTGTACCAAGGGTTCTTGGTTCGGTTCCCAGACAGGGGGAAATATGAATGATGAGTTCATTGAAGTATTATTACTTGCGTATAGAACCGACACCGCGAAGACCATGTATGTCCGAATTTGAAAGGAGAACCGGGGCTCAATTTTGAAAGTGGAACCTCCCGGGCGGGACACACATTTTGTTCGAGATGTCTGTTCTATGACATTATACTTCAATGCATGAGTTAGAATTTTGTTCTCGGTCTGGGTATGTGTCCTTGTTTTTGTGTGTTGCCCATGGCAGCCACGGCACAGAGAATCCTAGTGTAGGGCTATGAGTGTATACCGGTATTTATTTATTTTAATTACTAAAATCACTTACTACACTTTTCTTTGAAAATAAATAACTTTATTCAATTGATTTGCAGTTTGACTTACTTAAGCCTTAAAACGCAAAATACACTTTATAACAACTATGTGTATATTTCACTTAGTTCCTTTATTGTTTATAAATAAACAATTATATAAGATACTCAAATAGAATATCTATCATGCGATCTAGGAAGCAATCCCCAAAATACCTTTATTTTAGTCAGCTATCAAAATTAATGAATCTAAATGACACGTAAGCAATGAATCAGCCGTTATCATTAAGATAACAATCATTAAGACCTGTCGGAAACCTTCGGGTCGATTGATAGCTTCCGGTGATCGGGTACCGGTGATCCCTTCAGTGAATTTTATCATGTTTTCATACACTGTACGTGAGTAGTTTATACGAAGACTTACGTCGTAGCAAATGATTACTTTTTACATTAACATAGGGCTGCCATCACCTAAATCGATGCCGCTGGACAAATATTTCAAGACCCTGGACATAGGGCCAAAAAGAGAATGTTCATCGTCAGTACTCTCAAAAAAAAATGGTTTTCTGTAAAGTCGGTTTACGGGCGATAGTTTAACGTGACAACGTCATAACAAAACATTGATGAAGTAGTGCTCGAATATAATATTATCTCTGGAAATTAACTTATAATTAGAAACTTTTATCTTTATACTATAACGCCATCTAGAACTCCGGAACTAAACTATTTCAGCAAGTTCCTTTCTGACTTAATTGTGTATATAGTTTTGTTCATAAATGGCGCTTTCTCCATTGTTCGCTCGCTCGCGTAACGCGACAAATTAGTCATCATTTTCCATGCGTGCGCCCGGACTCGATTAATAGACGTTATCACGTCAAAAATAATGGTGGCACAATGATTTTTAGACAAAAAATTAAATTAAAATATTTCAAGTATTTTACCCTATTTCCTAAAAAAAAACTTTTTGGGATTTTTTCTGAAATTAATAAGTAACTTTACTTCCGTTTTAAAGAAAACCATTGGGCCATTTATGTTTGGATAAGGGCCAATCAGGAATCTTTTAAGATCCTTCGGGCCAATAGGTTGCGTTGATTTGATTATGATACAACAAACTAGATGGCGTTAGGGGACTGTCAAATGAATTTGAAACTTAAAAGATTGACATTAATTATACGACTTTAATTCGCCTTCATAGAGTCCATATTATTTTGAGATTACTACAACCTAAATAGGTACAAACTAATTTTCTACTATTAACATTGACTAAAGTTAGAATGTGTAATTTATTAAGATAACATAATCAAATAACTAAAGGTATTTTTATCAGGACACAAAAATGTTAAAGTCAGTACATTTCTCCATACTAAATGGGCATTCTCCTTTAGATTTTTATTTTTACAGCAGCTACTGAACGGGGCTTCTCTAGCCATTTTTATCAATGTACCTACCTACTTCATTACATTTTAAAAATGGCGCCATGTAAAAAGACTGCGCCTCCCGGGCTTCCGCGTACCCGCTATTTTGTTGTCTCATTCCCCTGTAAAAAACCACGCCAATTCCGCCACTACCCTGACACAAAAGCGTCTGGGTTATTGAAAACCCCGCCCGGACCCTCCCTGGACACACCATAAATTAGAACAAATCTGGAGAAACTCGGACGATTTGCAGCTTTACATTCACTTGCAATAAGGCATAAAATCAAATCATGACATATTACCTAATTCAATTTACTAAAGTGCACAGATAAAAAATGACATTTTATTTCCGTTCAATTTATTTAGTTCCTCCCCGCCCCAAAAAATCTGAAATCAACTAGAAATAAATAATTATTTAGCGATAAGACTGTTTTTTTTTGTACAATTTGTCTTTGACTCTTTTTTGTTCATAATTTCAATCTATGGCTTCTAAAACATAAAAAAATAATATCTATTGAATACCAGAAAAAAACTAACTTCAAAGAAATGGTTATAAAAACTATAACTCTATTTCTAAATTATCTACTTAAGCTAGCATAGCCGTGATAGTTTTCCTTTAAAATTCATCATAATTATGCCTTGAATTTCGTGAATTTGACTTGTCAAACACTTACTCGTACATATTGCTGACAGGGGAGGGACACTACACTCTAACCAAAATTAGCACTTTAAAGCCAAATATTTTGCAAACGAACCCCTAAATCGAAAAACGACCTTAACAGACAAGAGGTAAGCAAAGAAAAATAAATTCATCCCAACTTTATCTGTGGGATGGAGGGGAGGCACCCTGAAAAAAATATTTTTTGTAATTCTACCATAAATATGTATATCCTTTTTAATAAATATGTATATCCTTGCCAAATTTTAGATTTCCAGACGGACGGACGGACAGACATGACGAAAGTATAAGGGTTCCGTTTTGACTTCGGTACCCTAAAAAAGACAACTAGAATTATCGCCGATTCATAATGGAGATTTTGATAAAGTTATGATATCAAAATCTCCATGATATAGGCCATTAATATTTGAGGAGTTCTCTCAATTGTCATTGATTCCATCATCAGAAATGCATTTTGATAAATATGGGACCTATTTAGAAGCAGGTATATTCTTTCAAATAACAAATAAAAACTTTGAAATGAAAAGTCGAATCTTTTTTATCATCGCCCATGAACATCAGCAACACCAAAGGCATCACTGGTGCGTTGTCGGTCAAAAAAGAGAGAAGAAAAAAAGAAAGAAAGAAAGAACTGGCTCGCAAGCCCCCAGACGGAACACGGCGAGTCGTTGGCGCCTGACTCAAGGTGGGTAGCTATCCAGGCGAACCCCACGGAGGAATAGTAATAGAAATAATGGTATTAACAGTTAAAATCAATATTACCAATATAAGCCCTCCGATGGGCCCTATTACCAGCGGGCCGGATTTAGTCGCCTTTTACGATACCCATCCGGCTAGGATTAGTATTTTAAGCCGCCCTAATACGGCTAAAATCACCTTCATAAAAAAGAAAGAAAAAGAATCGCCTTCAGAATGCAAAACAAATGGCTTAGAAAATTTTAAAATAATTTAATGAGAAACTGAACTTCCTATTTATTAATTTATTTAAAGTATACATAGATATACTTTAAATAAATTAATAAATAAATAAATATTGAAATCAGTGAATGAGTAGGAAGTACAGTTACCTTTACAGACCTCCTCCTTTTTGAAGTCGGTTAACAAAACCTTGAAAAATAAATTAAACCTTCTGAATACTGAATGTCAACCACATTACCTGCTCTTCTGAATTAAATTCGATGAGTCATTTAAACTTGGCCTTAATAATCTATTCAACATTAATATTTACGGAGGGACGATTTTCAGACAATCAACTGAAGTATTTTCAACGAATGTCGATCGCTGACTTGATTGCTTCCCTTTTCCCTGTGTTTAGCGCGTTTAATTATCTCGCAGCCGGCATAGTAAATTAACCTCCGAGCTTGGTTTAAATACAACACCATTGTGCTTTGATTTTAGCTAGTCTAATTGACACGAAAATCACGTCTAACAGATTTACGCCAAACCATTAATTAACGTAACTGAAGGAACTTAACTAAAGTTTATGATAAGTATCTATGTATTTTTAAAGTTTTATTGTTTTCTTTGTATCTATATTTTCATGTTCTCATTATATCCTTCACAATAATTAATACAAGTTCCGAAGGGTGCTAAATTAATAGTGAATAATCATTGGTCATGTTACTGTTTTCTTATTTAAAATAGGGGTAAGATTTAATGTATGTTTGACTGAACTTTTATGCTAAATAGCTGGATAAAAAAATCAAAGCTCACAAAGCACTAAAATTGTTAAATACTAATCTAAAAAGTACGTTTACAAGAGAAGAAGAAGACAAAGAAAAGAACATGCATTTGACCATTGACAAAGGATTATTATGAAAGTAAAGCTATGTGTAAATTATTGCTAACACACACTCAAACAGGATAACAGCAATCATCAGTGACTTCCAACATAATGGAGGCTTAAATTATAATCATCCTGAAATAAGTAAGATTTAGTTAGACGAATAAAGATCGGGGTTGACAAATATTTACGCTTACATGAGTCGTGTGATTAGGACAAATAATTACTAGGCCGATTGTGATTACCTACTGTACAATAGATTATTTTCTTCAAATAAGACGGGGTAAGGTAAAGTTAAGATTAATTCTTAAATAAAATAATATTTATTTATGTACTATAAATAAATCACAGTCAAGTTATCTGATAGTAAGTGGTTGCCGTCACCCATGGACGTAACACCAACGCTGCAACGGCATCACGGATTCTTTGCCGACCAAAATAAAATTTGAAAATCGACTTAATTTTAATGCCTCTAATTTTCCTACGCAAAACCATCCCAAATGTCTGCAGTCTGAAGGTGATATTTTTTTGTAACGAACATATAGATGAAAATAGATGATTTGGATTATCTAAAACAATACTACGAATAATATCACGAATAAAACTAACTATGTGACATATTTTGTAGCATGTTTACTCAAAACTTTATTAATTGGTCAATAAAAGTTACGATAAATATTTTGACATAATTTAACTTTCCGTTACAGGGCTTTCCTAAGAATTATCTGCGTTTGCTGTCCTCGGAAGCTTCGTAGGAAGTATCAACCGCAACTAAGGTTCAAACAATCTCAGGTAAATTGAATATTAATTTAATATTAATCTCAGGTAATATAATATTTTTTTGTATTCGTTTGTTGTATATATTATATATAATGTATTTGTGTTTATTACAGAGATGTTTTTGTCATTGTAAATAAGAATTATAATTATTTATTTATCGTAATATGATTTATATGTGATTGCTAACAAGTGATCATATCCAACAGAGTCTTAAGTCTTAAAACTTCCTGGTATCACAATATTCTGCTTTTGAAATTATCTTTCAAATCTATCTTATTTCAATAAGATATTCAACGCCAGCTGATTCATTCAACATTTAAATGGATTCTTTGTGTGACTTTTTTATTTTGATGAGGTATAGTAGTAATAGATTTCAATTTTCTTTTTTTAGTTTAATTTAATTTAAGTTGTTGTAAATTGGTTGTTTTTCAGTGGCGCACAACTCGACGGTATTATTCGTCGAGCGAACTACAGGCTATCAGGCAAAACTCCTGCGAACAAACTTTCATATAGCGTCTTCGATAATCCACAAATCTTCCTACTTCCCAAGTGCCTTGAACTACTTTAACTTCAAAAATTATTTTTCTAAAATTCTAGTCAAAATGTCAGACGTTAGAATTTTCACCAGTCAGTGTCGAGTGCGCCGAGGTACGTGTGATTTTTACCTCCTAACCTCACTTCTGCACCTCTGTTAAACCTTTTTCTGAGTGTCACCCCTCGAGATTTACGAGTACATTGTCTTGCATTAATTCTGTTTCCAAAATAACTGATGTCTCCGTTGACTAAGCTTTTGTTCCATCTCTATCAATTATGATTGGCACACGGTCTTGATATTTCCAGCAATGCATGAATCTGTTTTTGCAAAAATTAAAAGCATTATTTGATACAAGAATTTTGAATAATTTCTAACAATTAATTTGACTACCGTATCGTACCGTACAAAGCCGCTTCTCGATGCTAAAAGCTTGCGGGGTAACAATTAATTTTAGTACTCAAATCACGTATTATGAATACCAAACTCACTAAGATTACCACCTCGAAACTGTACTTTGTGGGAATCGCGTCATGTTCAGTACCAATAATAAACACAACAGAAATTATGCAAATAACTAATATTAGGGGAAAAGCTGATTCATGGTCATCTCATTATCATACGTAGATAATCCTTCTGTTAACGGCTGCTTGAGCACCGATAAACGGCTTCCTACCAAACACAGTCCTAAATACAAATGGTCATGGCTATTATACATATTAATATTATAATCCGTTAAATCTATTTGCATGAATATACCCCTTATACAAACAATCTATATGCAGGTAAATAACTTCATCCACTGAACCTCTCCCAATACATTGGGATATGTTGTGAGCATTTTGGATTATCTTCTTTGTGGCGTTGTTTTTTAAGAGTATTCTTAAGTTTTTTTTCCAGAATTTTTTTCCTAAAAATTTATTTTTACCCAATTGCTAGGAAGTTATGTTTTTCGCGCGTACCTTGTATGTATGTATGTATGCGAGTAATATTATTTATTACCTCGTGTCTTCCAAACCAATGAACGGATTTATATAATTAAAATATCATTAGATTCGTCTTGATAACCCAAATACATAGTACATACCAAAATTCACATCAATCGGGGGTATGGGCTAAAAGGAAGTTTAGCCGACCTCATCATAAGGATTTCAAAAAGGTATATCATGATTTTTTGATAGCTTTTTTGATAACAGGCGGGTTCTTTTTTTAATTTTAAATTTATACTAGTTAAATAAAATGCTTTAACAGATTATTATAACTAAGTACTATTGCCTTTAAATTCCCTACTAACCAACATTTCAATGTCCAATTCTATCAATCATTACTGTCTTTGCCCTTATCAACTTACCATTCAATATCGATATAATAACTTCAATACTTTTCCTACAGTACCCAGTGGCAGCGATGATGTACTCATCTGTATCCCAACACGAGATGTGTCGCTTGTGACATCAGGCGCGCGCGGGGTCATGTCGGACTGCGCGCGCGAGATGTTCCTGATGTCGGAACCGCCGTTCCTTGCGCAAGAACGGCGATCGGCACATCACTACAGACTCCTACCCTATGCGGAACCTAGACCAGCATCCGCAGTTCGAGGAACCCATACCGTGCGTCGACAGAGACCTATGCCAGGACATCCTCTGTCAAGACTCCGAATCAGTCAGTGAAGTGAGTTTTGACAGTGACAGCCGACATCCGTCTTTGCGACGTAAAAAAGTTACTTATCAAACCAAAGCAGAAGTGATCTCAAATTAGTTTTAGTGCTAATCAATCGGTTGATGGGAATGTCGCATCATATTGCATTATAAATAACAGGACGCAATTTTTATCCTTGATGTAATTTTAAAACCAATATCGATAATATTACGCATATTTTAGTTCGAAAATAAAATTGTTGGAAGTCGCATTTGAACAAAGTATGTACATAATTAGGAACACTATTGTTCGGCAGAAAATATTGGACGGGGTGTAGCAGAAACTTCCTCGCGTCTAGAGGCTAAACCCATGATTGAAAGTTTTAATAATTTAATGCATTACAGAAGTTTCACAAATAAAATCTCCAGTGTTGAAATTGAATTATCCAGTTACCAATTCATTAATTTCTTGTAAATTAAATTTACACTATCCGTAAATCAAACGGGATTGCAAATCAGTTGTGTTTAAGTCCAAAGGATGTTTTATTGTGCATTGTGATGCGGCATATAAATCGGCTAAAAATTGACCGGACTTTTTAAGTATTTGTAATATTTGTATTGTATAAACCTACTCGTATTTCAAACCGTGAAATCGTTTTCTATCGGGAGCTGTGATTTACTTATTAGACGTGCATAATAATTTTATCAGTGTTTTTTGTACATAGCTGAATAAACATTGTTGTGCATAGATGTTATAAATGTTGTTTACATTTAAGCTTATTATTATTATTTTAGATATTAGAAACCTTGTATAATCTATTTTATTATCAATCAAAACTATTGTTATTATTTTTATAGTTTACTTATTTATTCGGTGATTCTCTGTTGAGATCATGTTGTTTATTTATTTAAGTACTGATGATAGTTTAAATATGGAAGACCTGCTTTTATGAAGTATTATTATATAAATATTAAAAGAACATCCCACCGTTATCTAGTCATTTTGTAATATTTGTTCCTTAGTTTTTCAATGTTTCCAAAAGTGTATACTAGTCATTCTTTTGTACAAATATTATTGAAAGGAAAGTAATGCGCTTCATAATATTGTAAATAGTAGATATTAACATAAAGCTTAAAGTTCTAAATACTCGACCTGACCTGACCTTTTCCTATTTTATTACAAACAAATAATTTAATTTGGATGGCATTGCACAAAAGAGTCAATTTATATGTCAAATATAATTATAAAATAACCATTTTAACTACATATTTTCAACCATACATCAGGTACTATAGTGTAACAACCACAGGTAATTGCCGTCTAAGGGAAGCAGAATTATACGAATCATATGTCTCCTCTCACCATGACAGAGAAAAAATATCCTTCCGTCTTCTTTATTAAGGAGATGGAGAACTATCTGACCTCTACCGAGATCCATTGGACATTTATATTTTTCTTTAAATAAAAATAATAATTATTATTACAAATGTTTTTGTTATTTAATATAATTAAGGCAATAATTTGTTACTTAAAATTAACAAAATATATAATTGCGCAACACCAGAGATATATTAACACTATAGATATAGCTGCGCCATAAGAATCGCCTTCCAATTAAACATGTCCATAAACGGACTTCCATTAAAGTAAATTACAATTATTAACAAAAATTACAATTATTATCAAAATTAACAACAGGATACTTATGAAAGTACTGGAGGATAAGTAACAGAACTGAATCCATTAATTGTTCATTTATCCCTATTAGATCCTTTAACGCTAGATAAGAATCCCTGAGAAGG
This sequence comes from Thymelicus lineola, assembly GCA_963932265.1. NCBI lineage: Eukaryota > Metazoa > Arthropoda > Insecta > Lepidoptera > Hesperiidae > Thymelicus > Thymelicus lineola. Next base: position 6,928,488 of record OZ010701.1, read on the forward strand.
GTTTACCACTGCCCGTAAACCTTTAAAATTCATGAGGGGAATTGGCATTCTATCTAAGGTCAGTGGTGAGGTATGATGCTAAAGTTTTAGTTTGGTTAAACCAACTGTAAAATGTTATGTAATCCCGGTCGAGGGATTAAATTACTTCGAAGGTTTTGCTGAACTTTCTTGGATGATTGCTAGTGGCATTATTGTAGCCACGCAAAGGTGGGTTCAGAGCAATGGAAAAGAATTGTTCATTCCATCGCTATTCGATCAATTTCTCTTTACGTAAACAGAGAAAGAGAATTCTTTCGTAGTTTTGTCTCTGTTATTCCTTTGCTGTTAAAGGTAAATGTATTCAAAAGAGTAAGAATGAATATTCTTGTTCCTGCTATACCTATCTCTAATTCGGGTGGCATCTTGTAACAGAAACTTGAATGTGACTAGTGTAAAGGTAACAACTACCAACTACAAGATACACGGAAAGTAACACGATTTGCTCTAATATGCCCACTGAAACGGATCTACAGCGTTCTATGCCCGTACCTAAATACAGTATACGTAAGAATATCATTTGGTCTAACACTTTATTAGCACAGTCATGACTATTGGTACGCTGTAATGAGCAGACTCCTTAAAACTTAAAAATTCAGGGAATCGTAAAAAGCTATAATATGAGTTCTAATACTAATATTTTTTGTTTAATAGACAGGACGCACACGACTTTCTCACGCAACCATGCGAGTCCACGCATCATAAAACTCTCAAGAAACTAACTTAGGTATAGTCAGTATCACACCTAAAACATGATCATCCAATCACTAAGCAGATTAGCAAGTATTATGTTGCTCTCTACTCATCCATGTCATATAATTTTTCTCCATGATAGGAATCTTGGATGAATATTTTTAGGAACTTCTTAAACATTTTTCCTTGTTGAAGATACATTTCTTCGTACAAATACAGTTTACTAAATTGCCTTAGAGATGCGAGCAATATGCAGATAAAGCAAGCAATATTCAAGTTATTCCTACATCTAAGCAATCTGAGTTGTGTATTGCGCTGAAAGATATATCTCCAAGTAAACTCTATTCCACTAAACATTTTACAATGTGCTAGTATGATAAGGGTTCTTATAGACGAGCGATACTTGCCGACGATAGAAGTTCAGTTGACGTCTACTGTAGACAAGACCGCGTTAAGCTTAAAAAACCGTCAGTGATCAATTTATTCGAAGATTCTCATTCTATAACAATTTAAAAGCAATTAAAAGTTTCTCCGTTATCATTTGGTTTTTTTTACGTATTTGCCTACGGCGAACCAATTAATGGACGTTAATGATTTCAGACCATAATATGGTTTAGGCGCAAAATGTCCCATTCGCATAATGTCCGATCGTCCTATTCGCAAAATGTCCTATTCTCAGAATGTCCTTTTCTCAAATGTACAAATAAATGTCAACCTCCGTAAATACACTACTCTTATAAAGCTAAGTCAATCACGAAATAAGGGATTAATGTGATTAAAGAATTGGAGCGTTATAATATTATCTCAGTATCACTAGCATGCTGAAATCGTCATTTGCTTAGAAAAGTACCGCTCGTGTGTAAAAGCCTTCATCATGCGAGACACTTGCACATACATACAAGACATTACACATAATTTTACTGGGAATAAACAACATTCAAAACTTATTAAAACATAAATCTACAGTTAATGTGAATAACATTAAATCATTAACAAAATGAATAATTACCGGAGTGCCTGTCATAACTAATTACTACTATTTGTAAAAAAGCTGTTTCTACGCAACTAATTTGTAACTTTATAATTAAGTACCTACATAATTATGAAAAGGTTAATTCTGTGTTGTTATACATAACTCTCTGTATAATTTGTAAATTAGATAGAATTAATTTATTTTGAGATTGTGAATAACTTTGTGATTAGTAACCAAATGAAAATTAAATTGGTTTTCGTATATAAATTTATATTAAATATTTTTTTCTAAATTTTGTTTTATTTAACTTATAGAATAAATGACTTCAGAATACGCCATAATTTTCATAAATATATAATAATAAATTATAAAGTTATCTTCAGAGTGGTGTAAGTTTTATTTCGTTAATCTGAGGGTGTAAGTTGGTACTATTTTAAGCTCGCTTTCACCCACACTGAAGAGCACAAGACTTCGTCATTGAGGAAAGCGTTTATCATCTCATCTCTTCTCAGTTAGAAATAACATGAGCCCAGAAGTGGGACAATAGTTGATTTAAGCAATCAAGTAAATGGTGTTAAGATATTGTATAGAAATATATGTATTACATACTAGCTGTTGCCCGCAGCTTTGCATACGGAAATTATGTTTTAACTTATTCAAACTTTTATTCGGTTTTCCCGAAAATCTTTTAATTTGTCTGAATGAAAAGTTGTCTAAAATATGATCCGGGGCATCAGTAACAACTTTACCAATTTTCATCGAAATCCGTTCAAGGGTTTTTATGTGATGCCCGGACAGATAAACAGACACTTTAAGTTTTATTATAGTATAGACTCGCAATAGATAGATAATATAAGACCACTCGGGGTATGCACATGACCGCATCGGGTTGCTCTGACCGGGCCGGTATTTTACCGGAAGTCCGTCTGAATTCGCAAATAATAGTTACAAAAATTATAATAATAACATTAAATTTATAATTACAAATCCATGCAATCCTCACTGTCTCGCGTCTGCTCCGAGTTTGTTATTAAAGTCTCCATAAAAATTTGCATATTTAATTGCAATCTCTTTAAGTTTCTTCCTTATCTTTCTGAGTCAATGTTCATAAAGCTGCCTTTATAGTCCAATTTAAATAATAAGTGAAGCTCCATTCAATAAAGTTGGCTTTGAATGTTAGTTTACTCATCAGTTTTATGAAACCCCTTAAAATTTTATTTTTCCCATATTAATATTGGATGTTACCAATAATAGTTTCAAGGCACTTTTACTTCAAGTTTTAAATAATGCTGTGGTTAAGTTATTTATCAAATAAATCTCGTCTAAACGGACTACAGAAGTATGTTTTCTACAGAAAGCCTACAGATTTTCTACAGAAGTATGTATGAAGTTATTTTTTATGTAAGCTGACAAACGGATAGACGAAGCACATAATGATGGGTGGCCACCGTCGCCCAGCCCCCAGGGACATCTCTACCAAAGCGTTCTCGACAAAAAAGAAGAGCAAATATTGCGTGGAAAATTACAATATACAATGTAATGTACCGAACGTGCAAATATTAACAAAAGTACCCTCAATTTCCAAGAAAATACCAGCTACTCGTTAGCGATGAAAGGTTAGTACCTATTATAGTTAGTCTGGCGCTGTTGACAATTAGTACTTGTACGTATATTTAAAATTCCATCGACTTTACAATGTTTTTTCTCGAATTGTTTTTACAAACTTAAAAGAATTTTTGTCATTAATTACGTAGGGACTAGATAACAACATAACAAACACATTCTCAATAGCAACAGTCAAAATTTATAACATTGTTGTTACTAGCTTACCTTATTTACCTTACCATGTTATAAATTTACTTATCCAGAGATTATAGATAAGGATAGGTATCCTTGTACAAGTACACAAATCTCGAAATGGTTGCTAATAAAATGAGAGCAACTTCCGCAACGGACAAATAAAGATTTGTAGGTACTTAAATACTCAAGATAAGTGCCGGATATGTTGAGTGGAACAAGAGTCTTAAGGATATAAAAGCTAAATCCAATGATAGCCATTGTCTTAAGTAAGGCTTTGGCGATTTTGGAAATATACTAAAATGTGATTAAAATCAGTAATAGGTTAATTTAAGGGCAGTAGCCAAAACATTATCATTATTTATAGAGTTGGAACACTAACTTGATATTTGACATCCACAAACTTTAATGTTGAACAAACATTTATTAAAATTTTTATGTCACAACATGATAAACATTTTAGTTACATAGTCGGTCGTGATGCGTTATTACTGATGTGAGTTATTTGTACCTTATTTATTTTCAACTAACACCTACTTTACTATCCTTTTTTAACGGGAAATATTCCAAAGCTTTTATTATTTAAAGATTGCAGGTTACATTGGACTCTTAAATCCTCTTCCCTCCCGCGCCCCTCCAGCGCATATGAGGATGCTCCGGGATCACACGTCTACGCACCATCACCTTCGAGGGGCCGATAGAAAATCCTGTCAGGCAGTAAGTCAATCTTTTGGGATCTTTTATTAGGATTTCACCAATGATTAGATACGTCATGCCCTTACAAATCAACCAAAAAATCTGTTCCGAAAAGAGCTACAACACACACACGTTTATCTTTTGTTTCACTACACCAATCACACTACAATAATACACGAAGGCATTTTAGCGTTGTATGTCAAATCTCAAGCACTTCTGACATCTTGTATTGACAGAGCGACTACGAGCAGACAGAGGTCAATTGACCGTCCTTACGATCTTCATCTTCAGTGCGCTAGTGACATGTCTACCTCTTTTTTACTTATAATATCATTGTATTTCACAATAGTTTTTTTCTTGCTTCTCTCTTATTCCTTGGTTGACGACGCAATGGTGATGCCTTTGGTGTTACTGATGTCTATGCGCGATGGTAGCTACTTATATCATGCATCTCGTCTGCTGGTTTGTTGGCTATTTAGGGTAAAACGAAGTGTAACTGGCCACATTCATTGATTGACCACTTTTATATTTTCACAAACAACAAAAGATTTTCGTTTGTTCTTAGCAAAGTTCAAGTTTAAGTTCGCTCTATAGATCTCACCCTAATACGTAAACAGAAAGTTAGGACTATTATGTAGGAGCCAATCTGACGAGCCCCATTAACTACTTAGGTCTCAAGATTTGTCCTAAACGGAGGCTTGTGCTTAACTTAGTGAGGATTTACAAAAGGTTTATTGTGTACTTGTTTAAGTCCAGAGATTTAGTCTTAATTTCGTACACAGAGAAAACTGTACAAGAATTTTACCATTCTCTTCACTCACACATGAAAAAGGATTAATTATTCCTAAAATTCCCATCAAGAAGTCCCCATTAAATGATTCAATTTCTATTGCAGTAGACTGTTCCGTTGGCGAGTACTTAAGAAATGCTTAAGATATAGCGATGGTTAATACTTTACCGAAAATACTTGATGATATGGGTCACATTTATATCAACGCACTGGAATTCCCATAACGGATGTCATAAACACACACAGGTGAGAAATTATACTTACGCCTAAAAACATATAAGTCATATAAATCTGTCCGACTACAAAGTGAACTGGGGCCCTCTTTTGGTCTTTTACTACAATCAGGTTCTTTGTTAACGCATTTAAGTCACAAATAAAGTTGGACAAAGAAGTGTTTAAATCAATAATAACTAACCTTACCACGTCAATTAGTCGTCTGTAGAAAGATTTTTAGTCACCTACATCATTTGTTTGAAAAGGCTTCTGATACCTATAGATACTGTTATGTATTTTGTGCTTCTGGCAGATACTAAGTGAAAGATAATTTGTTTGGCGTGTTTTCGTTTATTCGTTGATTACGTTTTCAAAACAACCCTAAAATAGATTCTGAGGTCTTTATTAATTCAGAAACCGACAAAGGAAGGAAGTTTGTTTAGTTTAGAAAGTTTTTCCAATAACATTAAAGGCCAACAGGCCAACAACAATGTGAACAATGTTCGGTGCGGCACTATTACAATCGGAAAACCATAAACTCATAAGTTTGATTCGGCCTCAAAGACCCTTTAGGTACTTCTATTGAAGTTCACTGAAATATTTTCTATTGTCAGAGGAGCTTCAAATCGACTGAAAAGCAAAAGTGAGCGCGGTTGATATTTGGATGGGTGACCGCTGGTGTCACAAAATGCTTGAACACTTCCGTCTTTCGAAGGTCACGATAATTTGTTGGTCCTATTTGTTATCATCAAGCCGAAAAAACTTCCGATAAATGGGTTACCCACTATACTATAAACGGCACTAGAAATAACTCTACATCTCCTCAGTTGTGAGGAAAAACAAATATTCTATAATGGACCATTAACAGGTTTATAGGTACGACTAAATACAGATATCCACGGTAGCCTTGAAACAAAGCAAGTGAACTGAAGAGGTTCAGATTGGTAATTGAATACATAATAATTCATGACAAAAATTAGGGATAACTCAAAAACTACTCGTAATATCTCACTTAGATTTAAGTGGGACCACATGACAAGCACCAGCTTTCGATTAAAAAAGAATCATCAAAATCGGTTAAGCCAGTCGAAAGTTTTGAGGTAACAAACATAAAAAAATACAGTCGAATTGAATACCTCCTTCTTTTTTGAAGACAGTTAATAACATGAAAAATATAGCCCTTAGTCAGTTTTCAATTACCAGTTTCAACTTAGTCAACAAACTGCAAAAAAAGATGCAACCCTGAATTTAATGACGTATTCAGTCTGCTCAAATTGTAACAAACTTGATAAATTGAATGGCGAAATCCGTCTCAAAAATGACTTAAAATGCCGTATCGCCGAATACGGAATGGAATGCATTCAAATTGATTCAAAGTTTGAATATCGATCTCTTTCACCGCCAGACACACTTATGCACACCTTAATTGGATCATCACATTCATCACATGATTCACATGCTTGCAAAGGATAGATATGGATTTTTTACTCCCACATATCCTCACGTATTTCTTATGCTCCACATTTGCATTTTATGAAATGGTTCATTTTGAAAATAGTCATATTTTCCAGGTACTCAACGAATTACATATTTTAACTTCAAACACAACGTCGAAGAGCTTTGGACGGTATCAATCTTCCTCTACGTGAGTTGGTTACGAAGCCTCCACCAGTCCCAAGACAGACCTCCAAAAGCACTATTGTCAAAGGTAAGTAAGTAATTAAGAGACAATGTTTTTGACTTAAGAATGAAAAGAGATATTTACGTCCTTAAACATAAAGAGAGAAAAATAAGACATGATTCAAAGTTTAACTTTAGGAAGCAATAATCAGGAAATAATCTCACCGTAAAACAAACTGTAAAATGATTACAGAGAATGAAAGCAATCAGGAAAAGTTCAATTAAATTAGTGGATGAAAGTCATTAAGCGGGACGACTTCGTTTAACTGTGATGTCGTCTCGAGGCAAACTTTTCCGAGGAGTTTAATAAACTCCCGTCAAGTAAAGCGCACCCAGTAAAAATAAATTAAATTGGACATCACTGCATACTGCTTTGCATAACATTGAAGTAGCTTGCTCAATGCATAAAATTCTTAATTTTAATTTGTAAATTCATTATTTTAAAATAATAGATTAAAATAAATTTAGAATGAAATAGGAAAACTAGTGTTTTCCTGCCTTTCTTTTAACATTGTGATAACTGCAATTAATATACAATTAAATTAGCTGAATTTTAAGATTTATTCAATTTCTACACATTGTTAAGGGAAAAATGACCATTCTTCTTTCAAGTCCGCGCTTATTTGGCGGGATATATAAATGGTATTGTACGAAAGTTTATATTATTTGACTGTAATATAATTAAGTGCACAGGTGCGAATGTATGAGCGTAGTTTAAACGAAATACATTCTAGATTTAGAAGGAACAGTGTCCGATTTCAAGAGGACTTCAGCAGTGTATTGAAGAGCTCTTTTAGAAATAGGTTAGGTAGGTACAGGTAGTTCAGTCTTAAGAGAGCTTCATTGACTGCTATATGAAACAACTTACCACCAAAATTTATTTATCAAATGCTTTTAAAACTTAACAACCCTGCTACACATTCGACCTGACGCGTTAATGGACACGTTAAGAATGTAAAGCTAGATGTGGTCACCAGTTAGCGCGCTAAAAGAAGCGTGGCCCTAGTAATGTCATTAAACGCGAAGCGATAACTTGGGTGGCGGTTTCTTTGACACATTAAAGGATTTTAATTCTATTGACCACATCTGCGATCAAACGCACAAATGGCTCTTACATAAGTTACATAAAAACATGTTGCGATGGTTCGTATCGTGGAAATATATGACACCGCAACTATAGATGGGCAATCCACCCACCCGGGTTTAAACCTGGTGGGTAAAAACCCAGGTGTTTTGGGTGTTTTGGGTTTAAACCCGATAAACACCCAAATTTTTGGGTTTTTACGCTTTTAAAAAAAAAATCGAATAATAAAAAAATTCAAACTGGTACAGTGGGCCACAGTTCCAGCTAACCATTCCCGTTTTTAGGGTTCCGTACGATAAATCGAAAAACAGAACCCTTATACGATCATTCGTGTCCGTCCGTTATACGATCGTCTGTCCGCCCTTTACAGCCAATTTACTTTGAAATTTACTGGACCCAATAAGTTGGAATTTGTCACTCGTATGCTTTTTTGTGATCCAAGGACGAAGGTACATAGTAAACAACAGAATTTTGAAAAAAAATTTTTTTAACGAAATCAAAATTCAACAAAAACTGTTTTGCTAACCGTATTGTGTGATACATCAAATGAAAGGGCTTGTTGTAAGGATCTTAAATATATTTTTGTTATAGTTCTAGAATGAATAGTTTTAAAATTATCGAAGAAAGAATGAAAATAAAAGCCAAAAATTGGCAATTCCACTCCGTATCTCCGAAACTAGTGACGCTAGAATTTTGAAAAAAATACAGAGAATAGTTCTCTACTATGTATACAGTGTAGGTACAGACAGCAGAGCACAAAAATAAAAATTTTGAAAAACCCCCCCCGTATTAGGCTACTGCAGCGCCCTCTGATGGCCTTCCGCTATAAAACATATCTATGAACCCGCTCTTTAGTAATACCTTTTGAATGCAAAAAACTGCAATGAAATCGGTCCAGTAGTTTTCATAAAAAATGGTAACATACATACATACATACATACAAACTAACAAACAACCTCTAACCCCAAATGCATATACCGCCTGCATTTCGTTCCGTCCGTCGCGTCGTGGGTAAAAATCAAAGTGAAAAAAGGGATAGATACCATAGTAATAAAATAAGGCACAATATGTATATGCATTGTGAGTATTGGTAGAAATTACATTTAAGAATTAAATATTAAAATAATAAAAATAAATTAAAATATTCTTATATCTTAAATTAAAATAAATCTTGCATGCCCTTTGGTTTACTAAAAACTAATGATCAACAACGCAAAGAAGTTTACGACTTCCTCACAACCTACTTAATTACTTAACCATTTTATTAAATTTTAACAAAATTTCGGCACGCTAGTGACATGTCTACCTCTTTTTTACTTTTAAATAATATCATTACATAATACATGTAAACGGAACATTTGACAGTTTTTATTACGCCTCATTTTTAGCGTCAATAAATAGGCGAACAGAACGAACATGGTGGCCTCACTTCAAATCCACAATAAGATATTAACAACACTCGATACTAGATGGCGCTAGTCTCGTCTAAAGATAATAACACAACTCGATACTAGATGGCGCTAGTCTCGTCTAAAAAAAGTTCGCGGGGTGAAATACCCTAATAGGATTTCACACACAACAAATTTTTGCCCTTTTCTAAAAAAAAATATTACGTTAAATTTTGCTTCTAATCTGGTGCTAATAGTTATATATATTTTCATGTTTTTAACTTCAAAAATGACGAAGTTGCGTAATAAGTTGCAAACCCTAAATTAAACCTTTATGGAATGATTTTCCAAAAAAAAATATTAAAGTTAACTTTTGTTCATAACTATAAACTAACATAAAAATTTTCATATTTATAAGTCTAAAACTGACGAAGTTGGTCTGTATGAAAGCGACTTCCAACCTTTATTTTTCCCCCTTAAGGGATGAATTTCCAAAAATGCGATAGTCTATGACACTCACAAATAATGTGGCTTTCTATTGGTATATATACTTTTTTAATATTACATAAGTATTTTCAGAAATAAAGTAAAAACCCAATTTTTTGGGTGTTTATGGGTGTTTACGGGTGTTTATTGGGTTTTTATCAAAGCACCGGGTTTAAACCCGGTGCTTTGCCCATCACTAACCGCAACGTAAAAATTCACGATACAGTGACCCAGAGACAGTAAATGTATCCACTATATTTTGTATAATAATGTAATAAAATATAATAAAATGTAATAAAGAATACACACTATTCTTTATGCGTCTTCTTAAGAGCCATTTCGCGGTTAGACGCGCGGAATGAAGAATTTGATGTCAAAAATTAGTATCATAAGAAAGATATTAATGCTGGCAAATGAACTCATAAAATAGATCAATCCTTCATCTTGGATCTTCATTTACCGGAATTTTGAAAATATTAATTTGTTTCTGCGTAACTGTCAATCTAGCATAACTATTTTTCAGCAAAAGGACGACAGAGTCAATTTCATACACTGTTTTCTTTATTAAGTTTTATTAAATTGAGTAAAAAAAAATGTCTAGAGAACACTCATATATTATATTTTGCATTTATTACAAGGGATATACGATTACTATAATATTCGTTTCAAAATTAATTCAATAACATTACCAATTTTCATGGTTTATGCCATGACTTTACCATCGATTTTTGTATTCAATAAAGCGTATTTCCCATCAAAAATTTATGTAGTAATAAAATATGGTCTTTGTCGAATATGACACGTAATTTTTTTTTATCTTACTGCAAAAAATAATTTATTAAAACGAATTTACTTTACCATATAAAGATACGCACTGGCGCGAAATCAAATCAGTCGTGCGGCAGCACTCTTGGACGTCGGACCTATGTCAATTTTTGCTTTAGCCATCTAAGGAATAGATTTCGTAAAAGTAACGTAATTATATTGCCATTGAACAGTCTTGATCACGTGAGAATTTTTAGTTACAGTCAATTGTATTATTTTTAGTTTTCTATAATTTTCAGGGTTTTGTAGTCAAATCGGAATCATGTCTAGTCCGTTCGTTATTTCAACCGGCCGGCTAGCCCGTCCGGCCGTCCGTCCTTCCGTCCGTCCGTCTGTCCGTTCCGTATGATTTTTTCTTCGTCTACCCCTTAATGTGGGGTATCGTTGAAAAGGTCTTTCAAAAATATTATAGGTTTCAAAAGACCATTTTTCAATTCAGGGGTCCGTTTGCGTAATATTCTGCTTTAAACATCTTTGGTTTGAAGAAAACAATAGAAATTAAGTAACTATTTCTTTCCAATTTATGTAGTGTAAGTAGTAACGGAGAAAATCACGAACATACATATGTACAAAATATAACTATATCTATACTAATCTATACTATTACTATTGTAATATTATAAAGCTGAAAAGTTTGTTTGTTTGTTTGGTTGAACGCGCTAATCTCAGGAACTACTGGTTTGAATTGAAAAATTCTTTTTGTATTGGATAGTTCATTTATCGAAGAAGGCTTTAGGCTATCGGATTTTTGGAAATTCAACCCCTATTGGGTTGGAAGTCACTGCTGTAATTTGAAATAAAACATTGTCCGTTTTTAGACATTAGTTACTGTTTACAGTATTTAGGTTTTTTGTTATATGTGTAAATTACATATTTACATAGAAAAAAATAATAAATAATTATAACTTGTATACACATACCCTTTATTTATACAACTTTTAGATCAATCTGTACTTTATAGAGTTCCAAACGGTTTCAACGGTACCCTATTGCTAAGCCAAAATGTTGGAATGATAGAAGCTCCGACATTAGTCAGCTATAGTCACTTATTATTAGTCAAAGATAATACATTCGTTGTTTGGAAACTCTCGTGCACCCAAGTTCCGTCAACTCCCCAAAACTCACGTATCTCAAATACACAACACAAATACAAATCACCCTCTCATTTTTTCCCTTCACAACCCCTCGCCTCCCCCTATACCCCCCCCCCCCCTCAGTTCTTCACCCAAAAGTGGAATTTTGCGTCGTGATAATCTGGGAGGCATCCGGGCAAATACCGCACTCATCAGGTAGGCGCAGATCGGCAGATCAGGATATCGGGATATAGATTTTTGGAAAACCGGAAATCCCGGATATCTCGGAGACGGTGCGTCCTAGACAAGTTTAGACGGAAATTTCAACCCCCTTTAGTAAACCCCCAAACCTTATTGCTAAATCTTACTGAACCCACTTTTACCCCCCCCCCTCCCCAAATTTTCCTAAAATACCATTTATCTCCTAAACGGTACGTCCTAGACGATTTCCGACTGAATTTCCATCCGCCCTGTGGAACTCATACTTGCAACATTACCCAATCTTATTGGGCCCAACCTTAACCCCCCCCCCCCTCCCAAATTTTCCGAAAACTCCTTATATCTCCTAAACGGTGCGTCCTAGACGATTTCCGAAAGGATCGAGTAAAAGTTGTAGCCCATAAAAAGATTGACATTTTATGTGCCATACATTTTTCTTGTAGAGCAAGTGGTTTGGGAGGAAAGTGCGAATTTCGTTTCTCATAATTTATTATACTAGACTATTGTCAATATTTTGTTTTGTAAACCAACAGAAAACAATAAAGAATTCGTTTTTAACATTCAAAGAATAGTGTTATGAATATCTTCTTTTTAAAGCTGTAATCATTTTTGTGTATGGATTGTATTTACCTTTATTTTTACGTTATCTTTTGTATCACGGTAATGATTAGGGTATCGAAAACCGATCCTGTTTTAAATTACCGGGATTTTCGGTACTCGCCTATGCTGGAACCGGGATTCCCGGGATTTTCAGTTCTTTCGGGATTATTTTACCACGGCTTTCCCCGCGTGAAAATAGTTAGTATCGCGTTTCCTATTTTATCTCTCAGGAGCATTAAATAGGGAAAAACTGTTTTCTACCCAAATCCGTATAGTCGTTTGCCGTGATTGAGTAACCATCATACTATTATACCTTACATGCAAACATAAGTTTCGTATTAAATGTATGAAAGCAACACAATTGTATTGCACAATTCAGCACTGCTTGGACGAGAAAAAAGAGTATCATCTTCATTTATATTAGAAAAATATCGATCTGGGTTGTGTAAATAATATTATATTAGTATAGCTGCTTCATGTAGCCGACGTTCTGAATATCTTCTTTTTAAAGCTGTAATCATTTTTGTGTATGGATTGTATTTACCTTTATTTTTACGTTATCTTTTGTATCACGACGCGACATATTTTTATTTCCCAAAAGTTCAGAAAATCCCGGTTCTTTTATTTTGTTTCCCGGTTCTTTTATTTTGTTTCCTGGTTCTTTTGAAAAGTACCGTATTCCTTTGTAAATCCCGGGATTTTCGGTTCCGGGATTTCCCGGTTCTATACCCTCCGATTGATTTGAATTTAGGTATACCTATGTATTTCGACGCGCTGCGAATATCGCAGGCAAAATGGACGCATATTGCATTTTATAGATCACCTTGAAAAAACGTGATTTTTAATTTTTCACGTTGATTTGCCAAAATATTGATTTTTGCAATATGCATCTATTGGACATCTTTATTGTGATGTACCTAAGTAGGTACCTAAAATGTATTATGTAAATAAGTTACCGATAATGGTACTACTACATTGTACTCTTAATTGTTATATAAACTTATATTGTCACAAACCAGATACATGTATGTGGTCACAAAGTGTATAATTAAAATTATATGTTCATAATTTTAAAATTTTTACGTTTGAAAGTATCAAGAAGATTACTCGCACAGAACTGAGGTCAAGCGCGACGCGAGCCGCGCGAGGCAATATCACGCCGCGGAGCCGCTTCAAATACCTATAGTTTATCAACCGAGTTTTGCGAAATGGCTCTTAATACCAGTAAAAGGAGAATACGTCTAGTGCGGTCTATTTTTCGAAAGTACAGTCCTGGATTTGTCAATAGGCCGTATAGGCCGCGGTCTAGGGGCGGCAGCGTCCTAGGGGCGGCAGATTGCAGAAGATGATATTATAGATGATTTTGCTATTAAAAAGTGCCGTAAAAACTTGTAATTCTTGTTTTTTTACGTACTTTCTTAGTGACTAATTCTGTGCCTTTATTACTATGAATGGAAAATTATTATTTTAGAAAGGTAAATGGGGCGGCGGAAATAAATTGGCCTACACTCATAAAAAATATAAATCTGGCACTGCGTGTCTACGTGTACTATCTTTACTTTAATTCTACTTCGCGCCGTGCGCCGTAGCAGGTTGCGGCGTAGCGTGAATTTTTACATTGCAGCGTGTTTTCCACGACGCGACGCGATGTCGCTACGTGTTTTTATGTAAGCACCCAAAGAAAGGCACAATCTGGCGGAGCTGTTATTATTATCGTTAACGCAAACGTATCAGGGGCATAAACGTAGTTCTTTAATAAAATAGTGATATCGGAAAGACAGACAGCCGTACCGTATAAACTTTCATCGCCGCAGATAGATCATCTTTTAACGGATTCTCTCGATAAAGCATATTATTAATTTATTATACTTACTCAATGATTTGAATTTACATCAATCATAGCAGACTTACAATCCAGGGTTCAGATGACTTGTGAGTTCAGTGGCTCGAAATACAGATAACTTACAAAGAACTTTTGTACTCTTTACGAATAAAATGTTCCCCTTCTATTTTAAACTTTTTAAACTAATATAAAAGGATTAGTTTCATTTGTATAAGACGAAATAAACAAAATTTAATAGCGGGATCGCGTGCACTAATTTCAGTAATTTATCAACAGTTCAAATTTTAATTACAGAAAGTGCTATGAATTGCTTAATAATTGCCTCAAATGTATAAAATTAATAAAATGATTTATTAATAGCATTAAACATAATCGTTTAAATAGGGTTTTCAAACCGAAAAGATACCTAAATGCAAAAAGAAGAGAAACTCGAAAATACATCGTAAGTATGGGAAGTGAAACGACTCGTCGTATCCAACGGGGGGCTTTAGAACCAGTTCTTTCTTTCTTCCTTTCTTCTCTTTCTTGGCCAGTGACGTATCGGTGATACCCAAGGTTACTGATGCCCATGGACGATGTTGTCATAATATCACGTGGATCGGCATAGAAGCATGAAATTAAGATAATGTAACAAATTGTACGCCTTTAAGGTAGGACATAGCGGACTTTGTTAAACTATATAACCTTTGTAACACCTTTATACAAACCTATTGTCCACAATAAAGAATGATTTGATTTGATTTGATTTGAAAAATATGTTGTATAGAAGCGTAGAGGCGTAGTTTAAATCTATTATTACTGTTATGAATTCTGATAATTAAGTGAGTAGATAGATAATAAAAGAAGGTTGCACAAAGGATCAGTATGGTTTAAACATATTTAGCTACAAAAACCGGAAGTGATAATAAATAAAAAAAAAAAAAAACTAACATGATCAGACTTGCGGTTTACCAATTCTTCACAAATTGTGCCACCTATAATATTTATTTCATGCATACAAGAGAACAAGCGTATAATAAAACAATTTATATGCAGATTTCATAATTATTGTGATGTTGTGGTATTGTTGTGATATATTGGAATAGAAAATTGATTTTCACCAATGCCAATCGGCAATCAGCATTCTGGTTATTGTGAGAATTTTTTGCATTCAGTAACGAACACACATTATCACAATACTAAAAATGAAAATCATAAAATTGTATTTATTCAGGTACAATACAAAGCATCTTTTACTTCATATCAACTTCTTTACTCATCACCATCATCATCTCTTCTTTGCTCATCATTTCAGCATCTTTTACTCATCCACTTATATTAACATTAGTTTTCCTTGTAAATTCATTATATAACCGATTTTTCAGAATTTTTCACAGCCGATTAGCCGGTGGGGGGACGGACACTTGAATCTAATTACAATTTACAAAGTCAAATATTTCGCTTAGGAGACCCATAATATTTTTGTAAGACCGTTTCAATGATATCCCACACTATGGGGTGCACAACGAAAAAATAAATTCATCCTCACGTTCTGTAAGGGAGGCACCGTGAAAAAAATATTTTTTCAATATTTTATTCCACGATTTTGGTTTTTTAATAATTCATGCCAAATGACAGCTTTCTTAAACACGAAGAGCCTCGGCGCTATACCTCAGACAGACGGACGGACGAACGGGCGGACATGACGAAACTATAAAGGTTCCTGTTTTACTTCGGAACTCTAAAGAAGGACATTAAGTTGTTGTTTAATGTTTACTACCTACCTAAATAAGACTGCTTAAAAATCGTATTGTACCTACATCGCGCAGAGTACTCCGAGGGTCTGGCTTTCGGATGTCGTTCCTCCAACTATAAAACTACCCGAAGCATGTAATGAGTGAGTTATTAGGACACACAGCCAGGCCGGGTTTACCCACAAACATTTATTGTTGAAACTCACCCACTCGAGCCAAGCGGATTAATTTGGGTCGAGATAACAGAAAGTGACGCCGAACGTTATTGCTACCGTCGATTTTACCAACGTAATGAAACAACACTCTTTATTTTACTTATTATTTGTTTATCGTATAAAAGTTCAATTTATTTACACGCACGCGCATAAATTATTTG
The DNA here is from genome assembly GCA_963932265.1 of Thymelicus lineola. Taxonomy (NCBI): domain Eukaryota; kingdom Metazoa; phylum Arthropoda; class Insecta; order Lepidoptera; family Hesperiidae; genus Thymelicus; species Thymelicus lineola. The sequence continues at coordinate 6,944,993 of OZ010701.1, forward strand.
TCACGCGCAATATAGGGTTCCGAATTTGTAATCATATTATTGAATAGGAAATCGCCCTCGCTTCGCTTCGGTAAAAATAGTAAAAAAAATATAATATAGCCTATGTCACCCGGGGATAGTCTAGCTTTGGAAGCTACACCCTCCTTTCACTGTTGGAAAACAGTGAAAGAATGTTTCAAATCGGTTCGATAGTTTCGGAGCCTATTCAATGCAAACAAACAATCAAATCATTACAATATTAGTATAGATAAATTTATGACTTTGATTTTGGTTTATCAACTATTAGGTAGGTACTCATTAATAAATAAACACATTTAAAAATCACTAAACATTTAACGACTTAAAATTAAGTTCAAATTTAGTTACCTGCTTAACAACTTAATAGTGCAATCCAACCCTTCAGATAACAAAATACCTATCAATCAACGCGAAATTATACCTAAGTTGATTGTTATAAGCGTTGTAACTTGTAGAATGTCAAAATCCAGAACATTCGGGTAAGCAGTGAATAGCCGGGTCCACACCGGACGATCCATCGCGCTCCGATCGCGCGCGGCAGCAGCGCGATCCAAAGATGCAGGCGGTGTGGACGTGCCGCGCGCGATCCATGCGCACGTATTGGAGCGCGCGCTCCCTACCTCGCGCGATCCGTGTGCGGTCGGTTTTTGTGCCAGCCTCAAAGGTGCCTCAGTTGCGTGATGCGCGCGGTGTGGACGGTTGTGTTGGTTCGCGCGATCCACCTCGCCATGGACATCTCAGAAAGTCGCCGTTTGATATCGCTTTATAAAGAATTTAAATGTTTATGGGATCCCAAAGATTCTAATTACACCAATAGAGGTGTTAGAGATGATGCTTGGTGTCAGATTTCTCGTGAAATGGGGAATAAGTCGATCGAGAACCTAAAGAAAAAAATGCGATCTCTGGCGGGAGGCTACAGAAGGGAGAAACACAGAGAGAAGCAAAGCCGTATAACTGGATCCGGTAAGAAAACAAAGCTACTTTTTATCTGTAGGTATTAAAATTATATATTTTATTATAAGTAATTACATCATAATATTTACTGTGGATTTCACGTGATTTCGCTTTTTACATTTAAGCTGTTAGAAATACACGTGGTTATTTTAATGAGTAACTTGTTTATTTCAGGTGCTCAAGATACATACACTTCGCGACAATAGTATAACCCACCCCCTTAATTTTTTCATATCTACTGTAAAACTAAATATAAGTAAATATACTATTAATGCGCCAGCATTATTGATTTAATTCTAGTATTATGGTATATACATAGCTACGTACCTACGCTGCATTGTTATGAGAGAGCGAGATAGTTAGTTTGATGGCGCGACAAAAGTATAACCCATTCGTCTGATTCGTCACATTGGCTCAAGCGGCTCGGTGCACTGGACGTGTCAGTTCGTGTTTATACTTGTGTTGTGTAACTCGTAATTTACTACGCATAAATTAATTGTTTTGGTTCATTTTTGTCTATTTTTTTAATATAATGCCACGAGGAAAACACTTAAACGAAACTGAAATTAATATAATAAAAAAATTGCATTCTGAAAATTATTCTAAGGTCAAAATCGCGAAAATCATCAATAGAAGTCATCGTGTTGTGCGAAATTTTTTAAAAGATCCCGAAAACTATGGAAAGAAAAAGAGGACTGGTCGACCAAAAGCAACTACACCACGAGAAAGAAGGTCAATTCTACGAGTTGCGTCCAATTCTGCGCTTACAGCGAGACAAATCGCAGCGGAGGCTGGTGTTAATACCAATTTAAGAAATGTTCAACGTATTATACACGATTGTGAACACCTAAAACGCAAGAAATTACAAAGAAAACCACCGTTGTCAGAAAAACATAAATTACTTAGATTACAGTTTGCCAAAAACCATATTCAATGGAAAAATAAGTGGAGAAGAGTTATTTTTACTGACGAGAAAAAATTTAATTTAGATGGACCCGATGGTTTTAATTATTATTTTCATGATTTGAGAAAAGATAATTCTGTACTGAGTCGTAGACAAGCTGGAGGGGGTGGTGTAATTATATGGTCCGGTATTGGATACGCGGGGAAAATGGACATTAAGTTCTGTACTGAAAAATTAAATAGTAATCGATATATAGAACTAATAAATGAACAGATTACTTCCCATGCAACGCGTATTGCTGGGAATAATTTTATTTTTCAACAAGATAATGCTAGTGTTCATCGAGCACAGGTAGTTAAAGACTATTTTGCTAGAAAAAATATTCAAATTCTTGAATGGCCACCTTATTCTCCTGACTTGAACATCATTGAAAATTGTTGGGGAGATTTATCACGAGCTGTATATCGCGGATCAAGACAGTTTATTACAGTTGAAGAGTTGAAGAAGGTGATCATTAAGGAGTGGAAGAATATGAATCAAGACACAATTAAAAAGCTATATGACAGTTTACCAAATCGAATGATTGAAGTGATAAGTAAAAGTGGTGGATCTACTAAATATTAATTCAAATAAATAATCGTTCTTGATATATTTCTCTTGAGTTTTTATTTTATTTAAATTGCCTGGGTTATACTTTTGTCGCAGCACAAAATTTAATATTACCTGTATGTTGTTAATTTTTTAATTACGAAATAATATATGTGTAATATAATGAACTTACTAACACGCTAATTTTATATATTAGTGATACATTAATATAACTATAATTCTTTATCAGATATCACAAAATTACTGGGGTGGGTTATACTATTGTCGCGGAGTGTATAAATCAAAGTGGTTTGCGTATGATGACTTCGACTTTATGGCGGATAAAAATGAACCCGGAACCACACGCGATACATTGGAACATATTGTGAGCTATTAGTTTACTGATATTCATTTTGCCAAACTATTGTATGGTTTGTAACAAAGTGTCTTGCTAAGTGGGACCGTATTGTAGTGGCATTTTCTGTTGCTCTTCTTGGTACGACGGCCATCGGTTGTAGCGATTGTGATGGCGGTTCATTTCGCCAGCTTCCAGGTATTACATCTCCATTCTCCTGTACTGTATCAAACGTTCCTGGCGATATAAAGTTAGGATTACTGCGTAAGTAGTTATATAGATGAACCGTTGCCAGCACGACTTTAGTCGCAGTTTCTGGTTCCAAAAGCATAGGTTTACGCAGGACTCTGTAGACAGAACTAAGTACTCCAAACGCGTTTTCAACTACTCTACGTGCTCTTGACAGTCGGTAGTTGAAAATTCTTTCACAAGAACCCCTTTCCCGTGTACCATCGTATGGTTTCATAGTATAATCATTAAGCTGAAAAGCTTTATCACCTAGTATATAATAGGGTACCTCAATTTTATAGGGAACTTGCAATATCTCCGGTGGAGGAATATTTAGCTCTTTTTTTTCAAGTTTTTTATATAAATTTGTGCTTTTGAACACGCCTCCATCTGATATTCTGCCTTTAGTCCCAACATTCACATACAGGAACCTATAATTTGCATCTACTAATGCAAAAAGAACAATACTAGGAAATAATTTGTAATTATCAAAGTCGTTGCCACTATTAAAAGGCGATTGTATAGCGACGTGTTTGCCGTCCATCGCTCCTATCACGTGTGGGAAATTCCACTTATTCTCGAATTGCTGAGAAACTGTACGCCATTCTTCTTTAGTTGACGGCACCTGAAAATAAAGGAGATCTTAATTATAATATAAAGCTGAAAATAAGAATAAGCAGTAAATAGTAATAATAATTGTTGTTACAGGTAGAATCTGATACGACTGATGGGGAACTTGTAGTTAATACTACAGTGAGCGAGAACAGTAACATTACTAGTGACACACAACCGGAGAGAGCCAACCACCACACAGATCAGACTAGAGAACAGAATGCACAATCCAGTGTCCAAACAACAAACAAAAGAACAAAAAAAAGAAAGAAAACTACTTCTAATAATGCAGATGACATTTCCGATGAAACTCTTTCAGAGGCTTTCCAACTTCTGCAACAATGTGCTCAGCCACCACAACCGGAAACTGATTCTTACATTGCTTTCGGGCAGTATATATCTACTGAATTGCGGAAATATGATGCAGTAACATTAGTTAATGTCAAAAATGCTATATGCCAAGTTATTTTTCAAGCTGACACAGGAAGATATGGGGATAGCAATTATGGATATTACACTAATTCATACCCTGGCACACCAATAGCATCCACTTCATCACAGTCCCAGTCTCTACAACCTCAAAATTATCCAGCTCCAATTCCACAGACATCACCGTCTGCTCATCTAGCCTCCAATTCATTCAATTAAATAAGTACCTACCTATATCATGTTTTCAAAAAATAATTAATAATTGTAAACATGTTACTTCTTTAAATTATGATTGTAATACACTACTTTTTTATTGAGTAATAAAGTATGGTTTTACTTACCTTTACATAATCATTTAACAGGTCAATGATGGCTTCACAAACTTCAGGAATAATTATCGATATAGACTGTTTGGAAATGCGGAACAGATACTGCAAACTGACGTACGAATCTCCAGTTGCTAAAAATCTCAATGTTAGTAATAATCTTTCCTTCACAGTAATGGCATCTCTATAATTTGTATCATTCTTTCTTAGCTTGTTATTTAATAATGAACACAATATCTCAAATTGATTAGCATTCATTCTTGCAAAATTGTGTTCAACTTTATCTGACACTAACTCTGCGTACAGCTGAGTCCCAGATTCCAAGCGATTTTTGTAAATTTGTTTCACCCAAAACCGTCGTTTTCTTTTTTGTGATTTTTTGCGCAAGCATTTAAGCAAAATAAAAGTTACTGCTGCAACGGCAAGACGCCGCCGTTGTACGTGTGACTCCATATCGTACAAGAGTTAGACTGGCTGAATCACGGATCGCCTTAGGATCGCTTGGAGCGCATATTTGGGATCGCAAGTTTCCAAGAGTGGATCGGCATAACACGATCCACGATCCACGCTCCGCGATCCTGGATCGCGGATCGCGGGATCGATGGATCGTCCGGTGTGGACCCGGCTTACAATCTCTAAGCAACAGGATCGGGTTAAGCCACAAAAACCATCAATTAACGAATCTCCATTTGGAGCCTCCGTGGATTAATTTGGAGCTAGATTACGTGACGCTGACTTCAAGGCTACTGACAATTGTGATAGCAATATAATTAAAGTAGTTCTCAAGAAAAGTAGGATCTGGGGAAGAGAAACCAGAAAATTTGTATAAATGAATATACATAGTTTTTCCAATCTCACATCTCCAATCCAAACTGGATCAGCATGGTGGAGTGCACTCCAGATCTCCTCGAATACAAGGGGAAACCTTATTGGAATGAAGAATTGTGCCAAGTTTAAAAACTGTGCAACATTTAGCCCTTGAACCTTAATCCCCCATTTTTACATCATAGTCAAAATATCAAAACATTATTTTCTACTTTCTATTCACAGACTTAAAAAAATACAGACGGATTCTCAGGAACAAATTCAGTGAGGCACCCATAGTAATACCAACTCTTTATTTGCACAAGTATCACACGCACACATTGACAGTTGACACCATGCTGTTATAATCGGCCGTTACCGCGTCGGACCGCACTAAAAATTACGCACACAATTTAAGCTTCACTCTCCATAAGACAAGGTGACGTCCGGATTTCATGTCCGTGTTTTTATTATATTTTTTATTCATCAATAGGCATGGTACGCGGTACTTGTAGGGTATCACTAAAATCTATTTTGTAATACTTAATTAATTAGAAGGATCGAGAAGAATTAATTAGAGAGATCTTGTGACGTAAGCTTCATTATTCACAATGTATCTGAGGAGCGTAGGCACGACTATTTAAATTTAGTACTAATAATGCCACTTTTAATTTACTTTGCTCTAGTCTCGAGTCGACAAGAAAGTAGGCGGAGGTTAAATATAACACCGGCACGCGCTACTGGAATAATATTAAAATTCAGGACCTAGAAGTTATTAATATCTACAGGAAAATTTCAGGACAACATCATAATATCAAGATATCTGTTATTAATATCTGATATTAATTTATTCCGCTTAATGTTACACTTCGCTGACGATTTCAGGGTTAATATTTCTGTGTATCGTGATAAATATTTTCTCGTAGCACTGTTTTTTTATGGAAATAGCCGGCAAATGAGCTGACGATCCACCTTATGGTTAGTGGCTATCGTCGCTCACCGAGCTTGAGAGCCAGTTCTTTCTTTCTTTTTCTTCTCTCTTTCTTGGCCGGCAACGCATCAGTGATGTCCTTAGTGTAGCTGATGTCCAATGGCGACGATAGCCACTTATCATCAGGTGGATCGTCAGCTCGTTTATCGGTTATTTCCATAAAAAAATCTGCGTGTAATGCATTGAAGTACTATTACTTCGTATAGAACAGACACCCCGAACATCGAGTCGGGGAAATGCATTGCAGCCAGGTGGCTTACTCATTCACTCACTCGCTTGTCACTCGCCTGCGCTCATTGCGGCCGCAAGCCAAAATTGTTTCATAACAAACTGAAAAAATGCCGTATTGCGTGATAAGAACCTGTCACAATTGCGTATATAAAAATAAAAAAGAAAATGGTATTAGTTATCATCAGTAAGAAAACAAAATATTAACTTAAATCAACTAAAACGAATTTATTTCAATTATTGTGTAATGTTTCCGCCATTTTTGAATGAAAAAATCATGAGGCGGGCTTACACACTTGACAAGCCGTAAGCGTGTTAATGGACAAATAAATAAGCCCGATTACCTACTCTTTGGTAAATAATAAATGTGTATTACATCAATCAGTGAATTTAATTTAAATTAAATCAAACATTTGGAAGAGCTAAAGATTTGGAGCCGTTAACTGTTTGTCGTGGTTTGGCAAGTGTCGTATACAAAGTTACTCTATGGCAAGTGTGTAAGTCGCCTTCTAGAGTTTGAAAAAAGAACGCGTCATCGCGGTTTCGGTACACACATTTTGTTCGAGATGTCTGTTCTATGTCACGTGGCGCCAATGCATTGGGACATACATGATGTTCGCGGTGTCGGTTCTATATGCTAGTAATAATACTTCAATGGCTCTAGTAGATTTACATCTCATTGATTAAAATTTACAAAAAATTATAACTCACTTCATACAAAGGACCCGTCAGTCAATCTTCCACGCAATTAGCCCTGCACAGCTTCAGCCTTATACAGTTTGTATAGAAAATTCACTGGCCATTTTGTTATATCTTAATGGAGAGGAGTGATAGTGCAGAAAATTGATGAACGATTCCACTTAATATAAAGTTAATGAATTAATTACACCTTGCTATACCAGTAGGATATAAAAATATACCTATGTACAGATATATACTACTTAGTACTTACTATAACCGTATTGGAGCGTATTTTAGCCGTATTGGGGCGGCTTAGAATACTAACCTCACGCCGGATGAGTGTCGTAAGAGGCGACTAAATCCGTCCCGCAGGTGATAGGACCCCTCGAGGGATTATATTGGTAATATTGATTTTAATTGTTAATTAATACCATTATTACAATTATTATGTCTCCATGGGGTTCGCCTGGATAGCTACCACCCGTGAGCATGAGTCAGCCGCCCAACGACTCGTCGTGTTCCAGCTGGGGGCTTGAGAGCCAGTTCTTTTTTTCTTTTTCTTCTATCTTTTTTGGCCGGCAACGCTTCAGTGATGCTTTTGGTGTTGCTGATGTCCATGGGCAGCGATAGCCGCTTACCATCAGGTGGATCTTCAGCTCGTTTACCGGAAATTTCCTTAAAAAAAACTATTTATATTCTTCACTTTACCAGTATAGTCAATCAAATAGATAAAACTGTGTTTATTTCTGTACCTCCTGAGATAAGTGATCTAAGTCGAGTTGTACCCTTTTTGTGATTTTAACATAGAAATTTATAAGAAAAATTACGATTTTTTTTGGTCTAGCTCACGTTCGTCTATCTGCTATAGTTTTGGAGATAATTTTGTGCAAACAAAAAAACCGTGAATATTGATATTATGTCTAAAGTTGTAACCCCTATAAATAATTGCTCTACAGATAGAGTTTTGTGCTTCGTGCTATAACTGTTTATAGTAATTTTCACATTTTATTTTTCAGTATATTTATCGTGAATATTGACTTATTTAGAGTTATATCACTATAAACTAATACTGATTAGGGTACAATTCTATATGAATCTAGATAGAATAATTGTACCCTAATCAGTTGTATATCAGTTTACACAAAGACAATTTATAAGTTCAACATAATTTAACTGTACTTGTATCATTTATCACGTATTATTAACATACATTTGAAATAAAAAAGGTACAACTCACAGGTTTTTGATGAATTACTTTAATATTATAATATTTACTACAAAAAACTAAATGTACGGTGACAGTAAATATTTTTATCTACAAAAGAAGGTACTCATGTTACAACTAGCTCACTTAGTTTATGAACTAAAAATTTTTTGAACATGTTTTCGTCCTCCTGTAAAGTGTAGATTTTTCACTTATATCAGTTATCACAGGAGGCACAGATTTGATTATTATGAGCTTTTTTCCAATTTGATGATGGTAAAAAACACGGGCCTAAAAAAATAGCAAGAACACTGCAATAAAATGATAAGAGTGGTGAGCCTTTCCTATCTAGGTACATATTGAAGTACAATGTATATAGAACAATCATCTCGAACAAAAGAACAATGCCCAAAAATTATTTTTATTTTTGTTAGCGCCTTAAAACGTCAGTTATACCGAAGCAATTTAATTACTTTTTTACGTATTTTAAAATTAATACCTATACCCGTATTACCCAGAGTAAAATTATTTTATTAATAAGTGATGAATTGACTATAATAGCAATGATGTCAACAATGTCAATTTTCATTCGGGCACTATCTTCGATACATAGTTTGTATCAAGCAACATAAAGGGAGACTTCTGGTCAATATTACAGACAGAATTTCGATATAAATGTTGGTATGACAAATGTAATGATGTCAAATTTCCATATCCGGTTGTCAATCAAAAAAAAGTCAGAATAAAATAATGATAAAAATTACAGGCAGCCGTAAGTCTCCCCTACTCTATGACTCAATGGTTATAAGAACTCAATCTCAAAATACTTTGGTTCTGGGGTATGTCTGCTGAAAATTCTTATATATCTAAGCTCAGAAATTAAAGCGGCGATTTCTAGATTTTTTTATTTTAAGACGCTAAAGTTGAAAATGAAATAAAACGATGTATTGTTCTTTGTGACGCACCGGGAAGTTGTATTTTCAAAATTGAGCCCCGGTTCTCCTTTCAAAATCGAAAGAATCCATTGAAGATTGAAGCCCAATGGCGCCAATTCAATGGAACGTTCCTACATCGTGTTCGCGGTATTGGTTCTATTCGCTGTAATAATACTTCAATTTTAATAATACATTCTTTTTTAATAATAATAGGTATATAAAGAATACAAAAAATAATAATAACCTACCTTTTTAATCTGTTACCTAATTTTAATCGCTACAGCGCTGTCTCAAAATTTACAGTATAAAATGAGATGAATTTTGCCATTATACAAGTGGTTCTCGGCGTCTTAAAGGATTCCTAAGATTACCAAAGTATTTAAACGTTCATTATAGGCTTACTCAGGCTCTTTTTGAACTTCACAACACATTGTAGTATTGGTACATACAAGTAATAGCTCTCACCGAAAGGTTTTACGTCAAATCACCTTACAAATAGCTCATAACAAATACGCATCAAATAAATGGGAACTTATTTTTTATGTTTCCATCAACATTCTCCTACGACATTGTATCGTGTCATAATCGGTTGCATGTTAATAAACCCTTAGGAAAATGTAAAGAAAGTTTAATAAAGTAATTAAAATGAACCATAAAAAGTTAGCTTCACTTTGTCGTAAAAGTACAAAGCAACTTTCCCGTTCTAAATTAACCATATTTCGCATATTCAAAAGGATCCTTAGTAACTTCTCTGAAATACAATAATTTCGCGCATATAATACGACGAAATCATTATCCGTCAAACTCGGGAGAGTTGCCTCATAAAAACATTTGGGCAAAGCCATTACTCTGCAGAAATAAAAGTAATTCCGGTCTTGAAACGAACCCTTAGATCCGGTGCGTTTGGAAATTTACTTTACCCTTATTTTTTTAGAACCGAGTATATCTAACCTGTATACTTTAATAAATTCAGAACGTTTATTTAATCTGTGGTCACCGCAGCCCCGGATCATAGAGTTGCATTGACTAGGGTAATCAATCAATTTTAGTGTCACGTTTAAACGCGCGTGGGCCTTTCTTTACCCCTAATGTATGTATCTAAGTCAATATGTAGTTTTTTCTTTCTTTGTCTTCTTTCTGTTTCAGCAACGCATCGGCGATACTTTTGGTTTTTAAAAAATATACCTATTTGGACCTCATGTGACAATAACGCATCCTATTCATATTTTCAAAAGGTTTTAAATCTATCTGTAATATACCCACCTAATTTTAAACCTAATGATCTATAGTAGAATACCTAATACGACCTAATAGTATAATGGTATTTATTATAGTTTTACACATAGTGGTAAAAATTGAGTTTTGGGCACTTCTTTATGTAAACCCTAAGTAGGCCAAATTCTAGACTCCTACGTTATTATTCGAAAAAATGGCAGCATTAGTTCTCTCTTAGTGATGTAATCTCGTATAACTTACAATTTACATCATATAAAATGTACCTAATAAAACCTTAGAGCTTTTTAGTGAAAAAGAAGTCTCGCAATCATCCATGGAATAGTTAGGAATGGTAAAGATACTAAGTTAATATCAACGACTTATCAAGCACTAACAACCCCGCCGTAATCAGGTCAACCTAAACAAAGAAATTACTAAATCCGTTAAGTCGTTTCAGTGTCTGAAATAAATCGAGTCCCCGAATCAGTGACGGCTCCAATTATGAAAATTCGGCCCGATTTAACGCTCAAATAATCCCTAAGATGTTTCTCTTGTCACCATAAAACATCATGATTGCAGCACGATTTTTATTCAATCTCTCATGTTCTTGCGTTATTTGACAAATTCTGGTGTTTTATTTCTTCAGTTTAGGCAGTAATTTTGAATATAGCACCATCGTAAACGCCAAACGGTAAGGTAAGATCAACGATAGCCTAGTGGTCATTCGCTCGGAGTAAGTAAATCGTATTGGTATATATGGTATGTGGTATATTATAGGTAAAAAAGAGGTAGATATGTCACTAGCGCGCCGAAGATGAAGATCGTAAGAGCAGTCAATTGACCTCGTCTGCTCGTAGTCGCTCTTTCAATACAAGACGATAGTTTTTTTGTTGTTGTGCTTGAGATTTGACATACAATATTAAAATGCCTTCGTGTATTATTGTATTGTGATTGGTGTAGTGAAACAAAAGATAAACGTGTGTGTGTTGTAGCTCTTTTCGGAACAGATTTTTTGGTTGATTTGTAAGGGCATGACGTATCTATATTTTTTAAATATCTTTGCCTTAGGCGGCCACAAGATGGTAATAAGAAAAATTATGCGCAATATCTTTATTGTCTCTAATCCCCTTTCTGCCTTCTTAATGCATGACGGGTAAACATTTTTATAGGTTTTACATTACTTCCTTTACCTTGCATTTATAACACGTTCTTCATTACGAAGGACTCGAATTGCTTGCCAGCATCGGTGTTCTCAGTCATCAACAGGACCATCTTCAAGGATTGAGTGATTGGAGTCTTGAATTTAGTCCTTTCTACAATCCCAAGGCATCAGGTGGAACGATAAAATGCTAACTTTAAAGCATCCAACGCTATTGTACCTTGCTGCTTGAATAGGGAGATTCTGCTAAGTTAAAAGATGGAGTTTCTTATACCAAAGCGCTGAGTAGATACATAAGTAATTTATCGATACACTAGCGACTTGACGTTGAGTTTATTGATTACAATACAAACTCTGTGCTGTCTCCAGACAGAGCCATTAATTCAAACTTTAGCTCTCAGACCCATCAGAACGGTATAAACGTTGTCAAGGCCAAATAGATTTGAGAAAGTCTATAAATCAGTTCATCATGTCAGTTCATCATCTATGCGTCCACTTTTTTATTGGAAAGAAGACTTTTTGACTGAAATGAACTAGCTCGTATTCAATACAAAAGTTGAAATATTACGAAGTACGGATTGACGTTACAGAAAACAGCAGCTTCAATTCAGTGTTTTACTCATCTTATTGTCGTAAAATAAATAGGAGTTGTATTTGTATAGTAACAGAACTGTGTCGCCAAGTTGTAGTCTCGCAGATAAGAAAACAACATTATTTTATTGCTAACACGAAGCAAGACAATCTTATCAAATGCAACGTACATTTTAAGAGCTGAACAAAAACCGAATTTGTTAACTAAAAAGTTGTAATACTCTTGTACTATCATTGTAGTCAACCGGTCAATAAAATTTTACTAAACAGAGTACAATCATAAAAATATACAATCATAAATCACACATCGAAAGATGTGGGCATCATCTTCGGTTTGGTAAAATACGATTCGATGTTAAGTTTTTGTAGAAATTCTTAGGTGTGGGCAAGTTGGTCACCCCTGCTTCTTATTTAACCCATTAATGACCCTCTACTGAGCACAGTTCTTTCCTCTAGTGGAGTCTCTTCTCTGAGAGGATACACGCTACTCCAGTACGGGTTGGTGTAGGGGTGACCAACCCAAGTGTCGGAAGTTTTCATGCCACCCTAAGGCCTCCTATATTCTTACGATAACAACCAGGACCAACGGCTTTACGTGCCCTCCATAGCACGGAAGCGCTCAAAAAAATTTTGCCACTAGCGGTAACCAATCCAACTCCCGAGCCCGCCATTATTGCTTAACTTTTTGTCGATCACTCAGGATCGTCATAAGTCGCCGTTCTATGAGTGCGTATCGTTCACATACATAATTTATACATACATATTATATGTATAGGTACAAATAAACCTACATAGACGTTATCGTAAACGCCATAAAACTTCTTTAAGCTGATATCAGACGAGTCATTTCTTGTTCATTTTCTTCTTTCATTTTGCACATTTCACTCCAAGTGACACATCTGAACACAGAATGAAACATTAGTGCCGAATGAATTCATTAGTGAATCGATCCAACAGTGTTGGATATTGGCACTTTTCGTCTTTCACTCCCACTCCGAATGAACAAGAAATGAACGGTCTGAACACTGAGAGAATGTTCATTCGCATTCGGCCATTCTATCTCGCGTCCTGAACCGACGGACGTCATGTTGTTATTTTATCTGTGTTGCGTCGCATGCGACAAAATCTTGTTTTTTTTAGAGAACTTTAAAAACTATCACCTACTACCGTCTACGTTTTCTTTGGTTCTTTTTTGTCAACTCTTTGATTAAATAATTAGTACCTACAAATCAAACTTATTCCAAGACGCACGACTTCATTCGATGACATTATTATGAAAAGAATAGTGAATGTTCTTTTCTCTATCATTCCGTATTAGCCGTATGAACATAAAGGGAAAGAAAAATGAAACATTCACTCGAGTGAATAATCACTCGAGTGAACCGTCTGATATTGGCTTTACCAGTTTATTTAGTATGTAAACACAACAAATAAATTACAACATAATGGGCACTCAGCCAATTTGCTTGGGGTCACTCGATAAACTAAATTTCTCGTAAAATAAATCGCTGCGTTTAGTAAAATGGGTAATCCGCGAAAGTAAGAAGCAGTGCTCTTTGTTTGTTTTGTAAAAATAAGCAAAAGGAATTCCGTTACAACTCCATACATATATCTTTCATACATTTTGTTATTCTTTAGTTACAGTAGAGCTGGTGTTGTTAAGTACATTAGTAGAACTAGCACTAAGTTCTAAGTAACTCCATTATGCTAAAGGGACGGAGGTTATTCAACTTGTGAGATCATCCTGATTAACGACGGACGAGAAAATGGCATCCAATGTCTGCTATTAGATCGCTATGTGGGCTCTGTTTAGTGTTTACCGACTTCAACAAAAGCACCTCCTGCTTTTCTCCATTCACTTGTATTTTTTTAATGTTTGTTTCCTTATTTTTCAACCGAGTTGGAAAATTATTTTTTGATTTGAACGGGATTATACTTTATACGATCTCAAACTCTCAAATAAACCTGCAGATTGGTCCGATATTTTTCACAGTTCTCATAATGGGATCCATGAAAAAACTCCTCAAATATTAGATACTAGTGAAAGGTCGAAAATTGAAAATGTGCCTAATGCATTATTTATGTGGTCTCAAACCATCTGCGCATTATTGCCTTTAAATGAAACCATTTTGGGGCATATCGGTTGGATGGTTTCAAAGTCTTTAAAGAACATCCGTACAAACATTTGTTTTTTTATTAATTTTGAAACAGGGTGGAAAATAAAAACCGTGATTGAAGGAAAAATACCCTGAATATTGATGATAGCAAATTTTTTCACCCTGTACAATGTATACATAGATTATGACGCTTTCTGTATAAAAGTTTTTCGAAGAATGATTCCTGGAAGTTGTTTATTTTTTTGGAAACATTTTCGTTAAACTAGCCTCTTCCAAATATTACTATAGAATGAACTTAAATCTAAATAATTTATTAGGTTCCTAATTTGATCTGCAATGCATCTGTGAGGTCATTATTGCCTTGGTGTTATTAATGTCCATGAGGGACGGTTATCACTTACCACCAGGCTCATGTGCTCGTTTGTTGACTATTTCGTTCATAGTTTATCAACGATATAAAAAACACCTTCCATTATTGTCATTTCATCCCAACTCAAAACTGTCCCTTTACTAAATTCGAACTCTGGTGTTCATGGTGTAGTTATTTGCCGCTGCGTCTCTATTATCATTTTATTGTAAGAATATATTATACAAAGACATAAAAAGTTGTAGCTATAATCAGACAACTTGTCGCATTTATTCCTTCTTTACATTGGATTATTAGATTGTCTTTCTTCGCTTTTTGCCGTAATCTTCGGGTTTCAGTATCAAGTAATTTCAAAAGTAACTTAGATAATCTAACTTCGTCGTTTTCTACGGACTTATTTAAGAAGAACGAAAGAATTCTCATAATATTCAATTTAGTAACACAGAGATTACAGAACAAAATGTCTGTGGATTTTATATTCAATATACTTAGTAATATATTATAAATTATAACATACTTTGAAATATAGTAAGTGTATACTATATTTTGGCAATATTTATAAATGTTTCATGTATAAGAAGGTACAACCTTTTGTACAATCTCCAGCATTTGAAGAAAGTAAATATTTCAACTATAAGGTGTTTAGGTACAATTTTTCTATTTTATACCGATTTGACCAATTTTATTATTCTACCAATATTATTTACACTACGTAAATACCTACACGTATAGTTATTACACTGAAGCGCTTATAGCCCGGCAGCTTGTGTCGATCCTCGGCCGGAGCTACAGCGGGCGATGTCGGTAGTTGGATGGGTTAGTGACAAAAATTTCTGAATGCTTTGGAGGGCACAAGCCGTCGGTCCCAGTTGTCATCATAAGATAACTTGGGTTGGCCACAAACCCATCCGCACTGGAGCAGCGTTGTAGAATACGTTCTAGGTCTCCTCAACAGAAGAGACCCATTCTTATTTGTGGGCCGATAATGAGTTGAAACCATATTAGTTCATTACACATTCAATATTCAATTAATTTGCTACTAAAATGTATCAAAGAGCTTGTCCCATGACACGAAAAATTTCATTATAGTAAACTACACGTAAAGGTTTTTAAGTAAAGGTATTTTGTTATTCGTGTTCTATAAATATAAAATTCAAAATCACTACATTAAAATGTATAGAAATAGCTCAGAGGGATAAGCCCTCTTGAGTTTTTCACAGGTCCACGATAAAGAGCTTGTTCATTCACAGTTTTTTATAGTAACAGCACATGAATAGACGCTTTCTAAAATAACGCCAGATAAACGAGTAGGCGGACATGACGTCACAGCCACCTACGCTGCATAGGATCTTCTGGAAGTTAATAAATTGACCTCTTAATTGGCTCAGCAGTTCTGCAACCGACACGCTGTAGTGGATTTAGATAAAAGCCAATCAGGCAGAAAAAATTGCAGACAACATACTTACATAGAAATGTACCTACATACCTACTGCTGTACCACTATGCATGAATACCGGGATTTGCATAGATTTTCAAGAGCCTAGATCCCCTCAAAAGATGTATTGTAATATTTTATATTCAAGCCAATCTATAAACCATTAGGGTTTTTCATTATTTAATGGCTTTAACTGGTCAGGAGCAGATTGGCAGGATTTCCACACCATTGAGAAGAATAAAGCGGACTCTAGGTGCACAGGCACCATCATTCGTATCACAGTATTATCTATACTAATATTATAAAGAGGAAAGATTTGATTGTTTTTGAAGTGAAACTTCTTTAGAATCGTTGTGATTTCAAACCGGATGCAACGGAAAAAACGACAGGTAAGAGACACAAATACAAAAAGCTTAAGAAAGAATGAGAGAGAAATATACTCGGCAAGCATGCATATAATATAACTGCTAATTTCGTCGTTGAATCTAACTTCTCCGTAGCTCAATGGTCAGGACGTAGATACACAATACCTGATGCGCAGGTTCGCGTCTCTCAGTATTTCTTTTTTTTGTTTTATTTTTATACTGTTTCTAAATACTTTCAAATGCTCTTTTACATATTTTCAAAGAATTTATCAACAAAAAATAAGAATTTCATTTTCGTTGTCAAACTTGCTTATTTAATATCTGTCGATCGACCGACCGATTGTTGTTTCTTAGTTAGTCGCTAGATGGCGCGCTACAGTAATTTTGTGTAAGACGGCTGCTAGATTGCACTTAATAATTTACGTGTTGTTATCGAGGGGTTTTTTATATCTTGTTTAGTTTCACTTCTATCGTGTGTGAATCGCCTTTTTTGCATTGAATAGGCTCCGAAACTACCGAACTGATTTGAAAAATTCTTTCACTGTTGGCAAGCTACACTATCCCCGGGTGACATAGGCTATATTATATTTTTTTTTACTATTTTTCCCGAGGCGAAGCGAGGGCGACTTCTTAGTTCTCCTAAAAATTATAAGTTAATGTTCTCCTACAATCGTGGGATTGTAGGTAATGCTAATGATAAGAGGCATTAAAATCTTGGGTGTAATAATAAACCTAGCTTTATTCATTTTTGACTTGAAGACGCATTATAATTCTACCGCCGGAGAAGGTGATAATTAATTTCTAATTATGCACATAAATTAAAAGATTACAGAAGCGAGCTGAATTCGTACCTACTCGGACCCCTTGTGAGAAATCAACTTTCACACCCGCTGCAACGAAATATAGATAAGCACTTAAATATATTTGTCAGATCTTTGAGAACTTGGGGCCGAGTTCAAAAACCACTCTCCCTAAAATTTAGCTCCGTATGAGTGACCATAGTACAGGCCTTTGTCCAAACCTCCCGAGGGTATAGCCGCAAAGCAAGATCGATGCCATTTGGTAGTGATTGTGTTAGTCGGTCGGCTACGTTCGAACGTATATTCGAAACTAGGATAATTTTAAAGAAAATAGAACGCAGCAAGTTGTATGCAACCTCAGTGGCAATTTATTAATTTAACTTTAAGAGATATAATTATTTTGAATAGTTTGTTACTTTTACATTATCAGAGAAACTTGCAAAGTTAACATGACTAGGACCTTTAACTAGTAACTTAGGTAAATAAAAAAAGAAAATGTGTGCAATTCACACGTGGTAGAAGTGAAACTTTCCAAAATTTTGGTTTCAAGATAATGAGATGAAAAAGCAATAAATCGAATCTTAAAGCAATAAATCGAAGCGCCATCTATGAATACAACTTAGCACTTTTTAAAAATCTATCTAGCAATTCCTCGCGCCCTCTATGAATACAACTTAGCATTTTTACTGTCTGTATAATCGGTAGGTCGATCGACAGAATGAAAGAATGAAATTCTTATTTTTTGTTGATAAATTCTTTGAAAATATTTAAAAGAGCATTTGAAAGTATTTAAAAACAGTATAAAAATAAAACTAAAAAAAAAGAAATACTGTGAGACGCGAACCTGCGCATCAGGTATTGTGTATCTAAGTCCTGACCATTGAGCTACGGAGAATTTAATTTCCACGCCGAAATTAGCGTTTATATTATCTTACCTGTCGTTGCATCCGGTTTCAAATCACTAACGATTCTAAAGAAGTTTCACTTCAAAAAAATTTCCACCTGTAGATACTAAAATAACGGTGCCGAAAAATAAGCACATACAGAATAAATGATAGTTTAGTATAATATATTTGTACTACATATCAGATTCACTCCTCTATTCTTATCGATATGTAGATACCATGCGTAATTCCCAGGTTCAGGGGTAGTGAGTTTAAACTTCGTTCAAAATATTCCATTTCGTCGTATTCCAAGTCGTACAAAATTCTCGAATTCCACTTCCCAACAAAAGGTGCCAAAATAAGACATCTTGCGGATTTTCATTAACAGTGACAATGGCTCTTTTAGCCGCGTTTGTTACCTTCCCCTACAACCCAGGAGGTCGATCGAGCCAACTTTAACGCCAGAATACCTTTCTATTGTTTGACTCACGCAATTTTGGTCAACTTTGATATTAATTACAAAACTCGGAGACGCAGTGCTTGTTTTACTATTGGACAGGTGGAAAAGAGCTCTCTGTTTATTTATACAGGGTGGAAAGTTGATGCCTAATCAATGCAACAACAAAATCATTTGATAACTATTGATGTTTAAAAATTAATCAAATAAATTCTAAAATAGTAATCTATCAACTTGAATTTTAAGCGATCGAAAATTTCTTCAAGCAACCACAATTAGGCCAGATTTTTTTCATTCAACTTCTAATGAAAAAGTTAGCGTATCTAACATATTAATATTATCATTACAATTCCGAAGTTCACGCAAAAATCAAGAATATTTTTAAAGATTTGCTGAACCATCGCGAAGGTAGGTACTTGGCGATAAAAAATATCCATTGATCCCAACTTACAACCGCTATAAAACATAAAAAAGTTGTTAACATCATCCCCGTGACGTATCCTGCGCGTAAATTCTTTTAGGTTCTCCTAAAATAAAGGAACTGAGAAATTCCATATTTTCATCTCAAATCGTCGTTTACGACATGACCTTCTTGATTTTCTCTCCTGTTCCAACAGACTTTACCGGGAAAACACCACTTACGAAAATATTTTGTTTGTTGAAAATTAAATAATTAACTTTAACTTAACTCACAAATCTTCGCAAGGTCTAAGAAAAGACTACTATTTTGGTAATGAAAAAAGTTACTTTTAGGTGCGGGTGTAGGTCACACAGTCACACAGTGCTATAAAATAATGTATGATATACTGACGACATAAATAGGCTTTATTGCACGGCGATCAGCAAACTCGCTGCACTTAGGCTCTATCTTTAATTTTATTAAGTGTAGAATTATTATTGAATTTATTTGGAAATGAATCGCTTTTACAACGCAAAGTATTGTCATGGTAAACCAATATTGTTTGTACCTTGTTTCCCTTGCTTCCTTGATGTCTCTTAATATAGGTATTTTATATATCTGTACCTACTTCATGGGTCATGGCGCGTATTCTTTGTGGTCTGTTTTGAATGTGATCTATTTCTGACACGATAATAGAAGTATTGTATTAAAACACTAAACATCCCACTACTCATCAATAGTTTTGGACATAATTTTGTTTTCTTTCTTTACTTTGCGACTGCGACCAAAACATGTGAAAACATGTCATGTACCTACTTACCTACTATCTGTATTTTAAAAAGAAGAAATAGTTGAAATAGTGAAAAACCCATTCCACCATGCATAAGTACTTACCTAGCTTTAGGATAATCTGGGTAGAACAAGGCCCAATGAACTCCAACAGAGATTGACTTGGAATCAAGGATAGATAGAGCTCGTTACTTACCCAATGTGTCATAAACCAAGTACATATTTAGATTTTTATGTTACTGATTCACTTTACATGATGGCGATGAAAACGCTAAGGGCTCCTTGTATGCCACTGATTGTTTCAACTACAGTCATTTTCATAACATTCTTATAGAATATTCCTCTAAAAGTGATCCCTGTTCCACCGATAGAACACATTGTGCATCGATTGAGCGAAATATACGACCGCAAGGCAGTGAAGTTTGCACATAAAAGGGGTCGTGACATGAACATGGTTTTACATGTACTTACTAAATCATGCTTCTCATGAAGATAAGAGTAGACATATTCTAAAGTAACTTTGAATAAGCTTGTAAGGATGGTTTTTTTTATGCTTTGAGCAGGCAAACGAGCAGACGGGTCACCTGATGGTAAGTGATCACCGCCGCCCATGGACATTAGCGACACCAGGGGCGTCATCAACGCGTTGCCGGCCAAGAAGATGACGATAGACCCGCTTCTTGAAGGACCCCATGTCATAGCCTAGAGGGTATAATATAGCATAAAATAGCAGAAGTTTTTTTTAAATAGCGCATTAGACGTAAAAAATATTCTAATATTTACGAACTAATTTCGAAACAAGGAGTTTGTTTAAGATTCAAACTCGGGTGTCCCATGCGGATGGTCAACATTTTAACCACTAAGTATGTTTACACTGCTGATAAGGATATTTTTTCTACAATGTGTTTGTATTAACGCTGTATCTTCCTCAATTCCATTTCAAAATAATTATTTTAACAAATGAACCATTTTAGAATATACGTTCTCTGCCAGTTTTGCATTAAGTGGTCGCCCGAGCGTAGCGAGAAATAATTATATTTTTTTATATCATAGGTAAGTTAATACTTGACTACAATCCCACCTGATGATAAGTGGCGATGTAGCCTTTTCATGGGTGGTAAAATACACTAACTTAGTAAAGGCTATTCACTCTTGCCTTGAAGGCATAATATAAAGGTTTGCAATTTTGCATGATTATAATATATTTTTAGTACTTCTAATGTGCAAAATAAAGATCGTATTTTATTGTTGATAAAATTAAAAGCACAAGACACTGAATATCTAGACTCTAGATTGTTTAAGGTAAAATAAATAATAAGAATAGATGCGGTAAGATTCCGCTTTGAGATGAAGATAAAACGAGGACAAAATAATCCCTAAGAGAACTGGAAGAGAATAATGATGACAACTATGTTTCTGCCATTCTCTATTAAAAATTTATTTAGAAAAATAACCGCTCTCATTTTGCTATAGGCGTTTGTACCTAATACGATACATTCGAATAACATTTCTAATAACAATAATGGAAGCGCTCATAGCTCAGCGGCTTGCGTCGATCCCAAGTGATCGACAAAGTTAAGCAACAGCGGGCACGGTCGGTAGTTGGATGGGTGACCGCTAGTGGCAAAAAAAATCTTGAGCGTTTTCCGTGCTTCGGAGGGCCACGTAAAGTCATCGGTCCTAGTTGTTATCATAAGATAACAGTCGTTAAGCCATGTCGGAGGCCCTCGGATGGTTTGAAAACTCTCGGGTTGGCCACTAACCCCTCCACCAATCAGCACTAGAGTAGCGTGGTGGAGTATGCTCTAGGCCTCCTTAAGAGGAGAGACCCGTGCCCAGTGGGCCATTAATGAGTTGAAGCCAAGCCAAGCCATTGTTATTTCTAAGCCGATTGAAATAAACACATGTTACACGAAGCTAACTACAATACATCAGATAAAACCACATTGAAATCAACAAACCAAAACTGGACAATAAGTAACTTTAAAAAATCGTTTTATACCGTCAGTCACGGTAATAATTTATCTCCAATAGCTTTTTACAAGTATCTACAGTCTACAAAAACGAAATCTCGAAGAAATGGGTATTTTACAGGAGGGCGATTTAAAGATTTTTTTTTCACAAAACCGATAAGTTTTTCCTCATTGTCCAATCTGAATTAAGTAATAGCAAAAAATGATTGTGACAATGTTATCTACGTACGGAATTGATGTTTTTGCATATTTCTTTTAATTCAGAAAATAGCTGTCGCTATAGTAATACAACTGCTCCGGAAACATCGTAAACAAAAATTAATCTTCACGATAGATTTTAGGTACTGCTGGGCTCGGGGTCTCCTCTCACAATGTGAGGGGTATAGGCCATAGTCTACCACGCTGGCCAAGTGCGGATTGGTAGACTTCACACACCTTTGAGAACATTATGGAGAACTCTCCGGTGTGCAGGTTTCCTCACGATGTTTTCCTTCACCGAAGCAATTGATAATTAACTTCTAATACGCACATAATATTTGAAAATTAGAGGTGCGTGCCAGGATTTGAACTCGGGCCCCTTGGTTCGAGAGACCAATGTTCTAACCGCTAGGCTATCACTGCTCTATTCTAACCGCTAGGCTATCACTGCTCTATGATTTTAGGTACAGCGATTGAAAAATGCTACCAAGTCAGGTTCTTTCATACACATGAAAGGAAAAAGTACCAACACGCGTTACGGGTCGATAATGTCCCAGGGCAATAATACTTAACATTTAAATAAATAATGTTTTAAACACCGTACGGTAAAACAACCTATAGCATTATAAGTTGGTATTTTTGTCGCAGCAAAAATATTTATGGGATAAAATAATCTTTAAAATTAAATTCTTTTTTTTATACGAGACTAGTAACAATGTAATTATACTAGCTTCAAACAAAATATTATATGAAAATAAGCAGAGCATATATTATTCGGACTAACTATATTTTCTTTTTTTTATTATGTTGATATTATTAAATATGTAGTAAAAATAAAATTATACATGGTTCTGTATAAGTAGCTACACAAAACTATTTTATTAAATAAATCTAGTTACGTAGAAAAAAAATGTGTGCTGGGACACAGAAGAAGTGAAACTTCAACAGACAAATTGCAAAAATGAATCGCAACGAACAAATGGAAAAACGAATCGCAACAAAATTTTAACTTAAAGTTTAACGGGCAGATTGTTAGCGTACTTGTCCAATTTGAAAACCTGCCTGAAACCCCATAAGAGATTTATAGTAATTTAATATTTACAGTAAGTACTTAATTATTTACTTTAAGTCTGTTCAAGCGTGATATCTCGTATCGCCTACGTAAGGAACAGAAAAGATTTTGGTCTTTATGGGGCTCTAAATTACATGACTGAGAAAGCAGTTTGTAGTTAAAGGTTACTATAGTATAGACGATTATTATAAATGGCATGAACGCCTGGAAATAGCTGTAACGCTCCCATTCACATTAATGCCTTTCCAATGACGATATAAAAAATACAATACACAATAATGCAAGAAGAGTTGATTACCTGATGGTGATGGTGGCACAGACGAAGAGCTTAAGCAGAAGTTCAACCAAGGCTATCAGAAGTTCTGGTTGCAACGCAACATTGAAACACGGTATCCTACATTGTGGAACATTGTATAATCTAACATTTTAACAAAAAAATAACCGACTTCAAATGAAGTACATTGTACTTTTGACATGGACACCATTGTCAGATCTCGCTCAAATTTATGTGGGACTACACGACAAGTACCAGCTTTCAATTAAAAAAAGAATCATCGAAATCGGTTGACGCGATATTGAGTTATTCGTCCATTTATCGCGCACATACTTAATGCAAATTTAAGACTTTTATGATTTTAACATGGATCCCATTGTCAGGTCTCGTTCAAAATGTGGGACCACACGACAAGCACCAGCTTTAAATTAAAAAAAGAATGATCCAAATCGGTTCACCCAGTCCAAAGTTCTGAGGTAACAAATATTTAAAAAAAATCAGTCGAATTGAGAACCTCCTCCTTTTTTTGAAGTCGGATAAAAATACCAACCAAACATAACCTCCTTCTTTTTTGAAAAGGTATTTGTTCCATTTTGAAAAGCCACTACGTGGCAGTTTGTGTTTCTAGCAGCAGTTTACTTAGTTTAAACGTGACACTCCGTGACACTCAAAGCCTAATTGGATTTTGCCCTACACCTCTTTGGACGTGAACCAATGTACTAACCAAATGCATCATCAAAACTTACCTAACTTAAAGTTACCTTAAATCGTAATTTTATCTTTTATAGTCGGCGTCTGAAGTTACGCGCTCTGTAACCCATATTATTAAAAAAACCTCTGAGCGAACATAACTACTATTTTTATAAATTGTAATAGCAAACTTCAATGAATCTAGCATCAAAGGAGAAAATGTTATAATAAAATGTCACTACTAAAAATAAGTCGAAACGTTCGTTGTCAAATTTTAATGCAAAGCCCAAACCCTAATTTATATTCCGATATCTGGCAACCTTTCAGTTTACAGGGCTTAAAGTGGTAAGGGTTTATCTATATATTGTTAAGTGTGGAAGGGATACATAATAAACTATTTTGGGGTGTCAGGAGTTCATCCATCCATCTCATCCATGACCGATAAAATCGTTCAGAAATTGCACGAACACTGAGATAGTAAGGATTTGTTTAAAGTTATAAGTGTTATACTTGCACTGCAAGTATAATATTGTATAAAGTCATTGCGTTAGGTCATTTAAATAAAGTGCATCTATAAGTAGAATTATGGATTAGGATACATAATATTAGATATTAGATGATGCCCGTGGCTTCGTGCGCGTGGATATCGCTTTTTTAACAAATCCCACGGGAATCCTGAACTTTTCCGGGATAAAAAGTAACCTATGTGTTAATCCAGGGTATAGGATATTTCCACTCCAAATTTCAGCCAAATCGGTTAAGTAGTTGTGGCGTGATTGAAGAACAAACATCCACATATCTTCACGACTTTCACATTCATATCTAATATTACAGATATTATAATACTAGGATATCCCGCGTCTAAGTCTTCCTTTACTTTATGTTAAGATCCACTTGGCTGAATGTTTTGAACCTATGCCATTCTGCCTCAAAAATGGATATCAGTGCTATCTGACTGCGCATAATCATTTATATTCGCGATTTCAATAACGATTGGTTGGTTGTGCTTTCCTCAGCGCCGTGTGTAAACTTTACTCAAAATGTTAAGAATAAGGGAAATCCCGAGTTCTGCGTACAAATCCCCGCGTAACATTCACGGCTGGCGAAACTTGCACATTAAAGATTTGGACAACGGAAAAGACAGTGTTATTGATGTCGCTCTTTAGTTCCTGGTTGTTTTGGGAATCCAGGGCATTCTAAATTCTGGAGAATAACAAAACAGCCCGGTAGTTTCTGTCATGGGTGCTTATAATATCTTATTTATGTCCATGCCACCCGCGACACAGAGAAACAGGAGAACCCTACCAAAGTGAGAAGCGGAAGGTAGAAGTTTTAAAAATATGGTGCTGGCCATTGAAGTATTATGTCATAGAACAGACATCTCTAACAAAATGTGTCCTGCCCGGGAGGTTCTATTTTCAAAATTGAGCCCCGGTTCCCCTTTCAAAATCGAACGAATCCATTGAAGATTGGAACCACGTGGCGCCAATGCATTGGAATATACATGGTGTTCGGGGTGTCTGTTCTATACGCTAGTAATAATACTTCAATGGTGCTGGCGCAGTATATTGCAAGTACCCTGGACTGACTGGAGTAAAAATGTAATGCTTAACACTGACCTAATGTGTCGCTGGCTCTGAAGGTATTTCAATAACTGTAACATATAACTGAAACTATTCAAACCAAACGCGATACGCAAAACAGGCATCTGTACCTAATCGCTGCTCCAAAAAAGCCTACGAATAGATTACCTAATATGAGCGTAGGATCAGCTCAATGTTTTACCAATACTGAGGGTGGAGAAAATTTAAACGAACTAATAAAACCTTACGACTCGGAAAGTAGGTTTCCCGGGTCTGATTTTTTGTCTGCAAACATTGTGAAAACGTCGACCTATATCACAAGTGTGGGAATAACAATAAGTTATCGGACGCGACATTTGGCGTTCAAACAATTCGGCGTCAACGGCGAGAAGCGAGCAGAGAATTAAATTAGGTATACATTACAAAGGATAGACCCAATAATTACTGTTGCTGACAAACACTTACCTACTTACTCATTGTACAAAATGTGTGTCGGAAAAATAATTTCTTTATGATGCTAATAAGATTTTACAGACAGCAATCGACAAGTAAAAATAGCTTAGACCTAAACTTTAAATTAAATAAAACAATTATTTAAAAAACAAATTGATAGCCTGAAGAATCATTAAAAATTAATAAATCAGAACAATAGCTTAGAATAATAAGGACTGACGGCCATTGTATAAAGTTAGTACACTGCAACAATTATTACTCTGGGTTTCACTACTGGCATTCACCGAAAGCCGATAGCTTCAGAACTACCCCAAATCAAATCGAAAATCATGCTTGTTTCTATAATGGAGACCATGCACGATCATGTGTACCTGATCAAGTGTCAAGCGAACTTCACGCGCCATCCAGTATACTTGATCGTGTATGGCCACGGTAAGCTATCTGGCCATACACATCTCTTTCACACTAGGTGGAGCGTCATCACCTGCAAAGACAAGTCAAACTGCAGACTTGACAAGTACACTTGATCGTGTATGGTATACATAACGTTCCAGCGCGAAATAAAAGAAGATCGTTCGAAAGAAATATTTTGAATAAAAATAAGACAGTCACTTGTTTTTCACTTCAAAACTCGAACGCAGTTACTTGATTGTGCAGTTGCATCGATTACTATTTAGTGTCGATATGTATATCAGAACATGGGCGTATCCTGCTTCTGGTCCAAGGGGGGACAAATCAGAATATTTTTGCCAGAGGGGGCAAAACAGAAATTTTATGTCCAGGGGGGGGGCTTTCTCAGACTCCCTAGGAACATAATAAATATAAATTTTAATGGACAAAAGTGATTCTGGTAAGCCCTTGCCTTCCAAAGGTACGCCCTTGTGTAAGAATAAATTTGTGTATGTTTAGGTTCGACATTTATCGATAAAATGTTAACAAATTGTCGCAAGTAAGACCACAGTATAAATATGGCAAATCAGATTGTTATCTATGATTGTAATATACAGTGTCGTCGACTTTATGCACCCATAATTTATACTTATGATGTTTACTCTCAGCCAGTGAAGCAATCCGTGACCTGCTGTCAACAAAAAGGACTGTAGGTTTGCTTCTTCCCAAACAATTTTAATACGTCCCTATTCACGTACAAATGGTTATCGAAAACGGAAAGGTTCGGGTGTAGTCGGAGGCGAAGTATTTCCACCACATTGATTCTAAAGGTCTGCTCGATGACCCGTCCGGCTAGCCCTAAGCAAAGTGATACTCCAGATACTTACATTCAAGGGTAAAACGCTTCCACAAGGGCTGATATCGTATATCGACAAACAAATCGAAAATAGACAACTTGGTAAGCCCGACAGATAATGCTAATATTGGTATGTACCGATATGTATATTTTTTTATGTACAAGGGTAGCAAAGGACCTTGCAATATCACCATGTTTTACCGCCCATGGACTGTAGTAGGTCCTGTTAGTATTCGTTTTTACTAAAGGTCAGTTATTAAAGGTCATTACTAAAGGTCTTCAAATAATAATAAAATAACCCTGATGAGGTAAGCTTCAGCTTAGGTCTTCATCGCTGACTAACATTTCTAGGATAATAAATATTTCTTCTGATCTCATGATTATTTTTATCTGCTATGGCTATTTGTGTCCAAGTAACAGAGAATACAAGACACAAATATCTCCGTATCTGCATTACGTACCGTACATTTCTTAACATAATTAACTACAATACAATACAATACAATACAAAACTCTTTATTGCACACCAGAATAAAATGTACAAGTGTACATGTGTGTGTGTGTGTGTGTGTGTATGTGTATGTGTGTGTGTGTGTGTAATGTGTCTAATTTGATTTTTCAGGGTGGCTCGTAGCATTGAAACAAGGCCGTGTTCAGTAGAGTGGGCTACAATGGCAAGCCGCGCGTGTAATCGAATAAACTCATCCGCGTCGTACCTCGCATTTGTCGCCACATACTATTGTAAAACACCGTGAAATTGGCAATACCAGTAGGTTTCAAGACAAGTATTGGATATAAATAAGAACACGAGACCAAGTTTTAGAACATCGAAAATGCAATTCTAGCAAAACTGCTGAAATTACTGTCTAACCTAAAAAATTTCAACAACAATCAGTCATAGACAGAAGTCTACTAGACAAAGTAATCATACAATGATTTCTTTGAACTATAAATGTTTATCGTTGAACTATAATTATAACTAAAGCTAAAAGGACCAACTTTTAACAGTGGTTGAACTCTGTTTGAAACGGCATTGACGTACTTCTAATGGAGGCCATACCCGATCATGTGTACTGTCTGTCTGCAGTTAGACTTGTCAAATTTACAATTTAACTTGACGCGCCATCCAGTATGCATGAGATAACTGTATGGCTAGACAGCTTACCGTGGCCATACACGATCCAGTATACTGGATGCCGTGTCAAGTCCGCTTGACGCTTGATCAAGTACATAATATGATCGTGTATGGCCTCCTTATGACATCGAAAATAAAGAGTTTTTTTCACGTGTATTAAGTATCATACTCTTTTGTGCTTTTTCATATGTATGTACCTAAGAGAAAACTATATATGACTTTTCTTATCGAAGCCTAAATTTATTTCAGCAACTTTTGTCAACTATAAAATGAGCACATGTAGTTACAACACTGAAAACTTTTTAAATAGATTGTCTTAAAGAGATTGACGAGAAAACTTGGGAATCCAAGGAGCTGCGTCTTATAGAGAAGTCTATATCTAACAGTAGGTAACCTATTAATTTGAAGGATGAAGAAACACTAGGACAGAACTGAATTAAGTTGTGCCAAACGATTAATTTTGTTTCAATCTTTGTCAGAACTAAAACTATGTATAATGCGCCATGCTGGTCAAAAGGGGGACTTCGCAAAGTTTGAAAAAGATAACAAATTCAGAAGCTTACCAACATTTTCATCTTATTGAGCCTTCAACTATAAAAAGCGTATTGAAGTAGGCTGTCGTTCCTAACCGTTGTGAAATCGAACAAGCTTTAATCACAATAATGACCCTGTGAAATGGCTACTTGATTGAGCGGATATTTTTCTCTTCGAAACACATTTTCACTTTTCATCGTTCGACATAGATCTACGTCGACCTGTCGAAGATTATTATCAAGCATTTGCCTCGCACCGACCACAGAATCGATAAAATACTCTTTTCAATAGGGATGTTGACTAATTTTAGGATACAATTTTATTTTATAGATAGAACCTTAATGTTCACGAAAAAGTATTATAAAAATAATAATGTTAAATTAAAAATCAAAAATTTATGAACAGAAATCAATATCAAATTTCCCACCAAAAACGTCACGGGACGTCACTAACCGATATTCAATACTAGCAGTCTATTGAAGTTCGTCGAATTTGCTTATAAAATACGGACAATGACGTCATATCTTCAAAATGGCGTTTAAGGTCATGTGACAGTGAGTAGGTACTATTTTTAATACTTTAAATTAATATTTAATTTATTGTGATTCATTTCGATTAAAAAATAATATTTTAGGTGTTTAAATGTTACCATTAATACTTTATACATAAATTGATACTAAACAGTTAACTGTCAATATCCCTATTGGTTGACAGATAACTGCGTATCGTTTAGATCGCGTACAGTATGCAAATGAATCGAGTTCAGTGTTTATAAAGTTTTGCATACAGGAGCCAAATTGAAAACGAAAGCCCACTGGCGTGAACCGAGCCCTGTACGTGAATGTATAAAATATTCATCAAATTAGTGAATCTTTATCCACGCGAGCTACGCACCAATGCGGAGAAAATCTGACTAAGTACAAAAGTCAAAGAGAAGACGTTCTATATACTGTAGATGCCTGCCTTCAAAATTTGAATGATGTAGACGGAATGTCAACAATAAATTCAGTGAGGCACCCATAGTAATACCAACTCCTCTATTCGTACAATTATCACACGCACACATTGACACTATGCTGTTATTAATCGGCCGCCATTACGATGAATCACGCTAGCGTGATTCAGAAAGTTGTACAGCGCCATCTAGTTTCATATTGCTGAATCACTGCTGAGCGCGTAAAACAATACTTAAATCGAAAGGAACTTCGTTCCATCTGGGTGTCCCTTGACATCTCTCAAGTTTTGGTGTCTCTAACCCGAGTTTGAATCCTGCGCGTGCCCCTAATTTTTCAATATCATTGCTTTTAAAGGCTTAAAAGCAATTCCTATTCCTATTCTTTAATATTTTAATTCCTAAGTTCTTAACTTAATGAAAACTATTTCAAAGTATCTATCTACAGTTAAACGCATAAAAGGATAAAAGTTTCGCCCAAAAATACTGAATATTGTCCTAAAAAATGAGGAGAACCTCATTTGAATAGCAGAATACCTAGATGTAAAATATTACCGGAGCGGAGCGCTGTGGAGTGGGTTACGACAAGTCCACACGTACACTCTGCATAACATTGACGCCATCTCCAGCACGTCCTGATATTTGAAGGGTATGGGTCTGACGTGACCGTATTCCTCATTCCACTACATGACTACTACATGGAAAACTATGCTGTCGACATATCTACTAGTACTTATTAAATAAATAAATAAATAAATAAAAATAAAATAAAAAAGCATTTTATTTCATTCAATTTAATTTTTTTACGTGTAAATTTTTCGTATTAGTAAATCATTTACAATTTAATATACTATGATGGTAATAATAATAATAAACTACTACCAATTAATATACTTCTCTGCAGTGTGCCCATTAACAGAAACGTTTATAAAATACGACCAACGTCAAGTTACTGTTTTATATACGTATTATGTTTACAGAGTACGTAACGACCAATTTGGTCACTTGCCAAATGCTGTAGAGTTGTGCAAAAACCATCCCTTTTCATAGGATTTGCGTAGCAATATGAATTACGGGCAAATGTTATGCAAATTTTAGTGAAATAAATTATGCGGGTTAAGCTGTTGGTTATATTTTTAATGCGATGAAACCTTTTATGCTAAGATCTTGACTACTTATCTAATATTGTGGCGTGATGTTAACAATATTTCTGTTAGTCATTGAAGTATTACAATATTACTAGCGTATAGAACAGACACCGCGAACACCATGTATGTCCCAATGCATTGGCGCCACGTGGCTTCAATCTTCAATGGATTCGTTCGATTTTGAAAGGAGAACCGGGACTCAATTTTGAAAATCGAACCTCCCGGGCGGGACACATCTTGTTGAGATGTCTGTTCTATGACATTATACTTCAATGCTGTAAGTACATAATTTTAGGTACATGAGATAACAAATAATGGAATGTATTTCCACCTACCACAACCTATACGAGTCTACTGCTGAACATACCTAGGCCTCTTAAAGCGTCACTGAACGGTTCTGACTCTGAATCCAGCGGATTATAAGCGGAATTACATCAATTACAATTCAATAAAATTTATTGCTTAATCCTGAACCCTAAACATGTCATTGTAATTCACGTGCAATGAGTCGTGAAATTGATTGGTGGTAAGCACGAAATTAATTAATTAATGTTTCGTTCCAACATTTACTGCAAAGGTGCTGCTACTATATTGGATTATCATTGAAGTTAATGTTACTGGCGTATAGAACTGACCTAAACAGTTAGTGGTTAAAACGTTGGTCTCTCCCGAACGCAGCGGCCCGAGTTCAAATCCTGGCGCGCAACTGTAACTTTCAAATATTATGTGCGTATTTTAAGTTAATTATCACTTGCTTCGGTGAAGGAAAACATCGTGAGGAAACCTGCACACCGGAGAGTTCTCCATAATGTTCTCTCAAAGGTTTGTGAAGTCTACCAATCCGCAATTGGCCAGCATGGTAGACTATGGCCTATACCCCTCACATGTGAAAGGAGACCCCGAGCCTAGCAGTGGGACAATTATGGGTTGTTGCTTTGATTTTATATTACTGACACCGTGAACCCGATGTTTGCGCAATGAACTGTTGCCAATTGGCTACACTTTTCAGTGGGGTCAATCGATTTTGAAAAGAAAACGGGGGATGGATTTTGAAAATAGAACCTCCCGGCACAACACAAATTTTATTCGCGATGTCTGTTCTAGTAACTTAGTACATTATACTTCAATGGATCAAAGCATTTAATTTTTATGGGTTTAGTTCCGCAGTTATGAGTTACCTAACAAAGGTAACTTTTCCTTTGTCCGGAGAACGCAATTTATCGCCGCCTGCAACTTCAGCAGGTGTTGCATTTTCAACGGAATGGAAAGTAAATGGAATATATATTACTTACCGTCTGTGGAAAAGAGGAATAAAACGTATTTTATAGGGATAAAGCAGCAACACAAACAACATTATTCTGTTATGAATGTTATAACTAATGCTCATGATAGTGAATACCTAATAGACTTTAGAATACCTACATACATAATATCCAATCATTGGTAACAATTCCCACTGCATTGTTAGTTAAAAATAGTTTTAAAATAGTAGAAAAAAGTAGTATGATACTACAAGTATCTAGTAGTAGTTAATGTGCTCACCACCTTAGACCATATCTCCACTTACCGTCACGTGGGATTGTGGTCAAGCATTAACTTATTTGTGTAAAAATAATAGTTTGAAGTACCTACAAGATAACAGAATGTGAATGAGAACACAAGAGGAGAGTACAAATAATGTGAATGAGATTATAGACCTAAGTACCTACCTACCTACCACCTCATAAATCTGTAACTTGCGTAATATCATTAGATGTTCTGTGGTTACAATAGCCTAGTGGTTTTTAAACCGCATTTAACAATGATAAGATTGCCTTTTTAACAAGATGTATCTAAGTAGGTACCTAACCGGTTATCCTTATAGGTATGTAATAGAAAGCAACACTCTTTGTAATTAGGTACCTGCTTGTTACATGCAAACATACCATATATTACTGTAACCACAGGAATAGTAGCTCAATTATTCACTACGTTGAGTGCATTTGACTAACCGCTCTGCTTCACGCAACGGAACACAACACTTTTCACCGTCTAGATCTTATTTCAAGTTGACTTACAGATGTGTATTGCAAAGATTTTTCACTCCTTAGTATTGACTCGAGCGACCATTTTGTTAGTATACCCACAGAATATAACTATAGTTACTATTATGTATATTCTTTATCATATCCCCAAAACAGTTCATAGCTGCATTGGAAGACGTGTTCAAGCTGATGAAGTGGAAACGACGTGGCATTAACATCAATGGCGAACACATCACACACCTGCGATATGCCGATGATATACCTAGTCATTCTGGCGGGATCCTGGTACAATGATGTGTGTTATTGTAAACCTGGTGTGTAGGTACTATTTGCTGACCCTAATAAAGTGAAAATGCTCAGGGACTTAAAAAAGGCCTCACAACGAGTGGGTCTTAAGATGAACATGGATAAGACGAAAATCATGTCGAATGTCCATGTCACACCTGTACCGGTTGTTATTAACGGCGCAGTCCGCTGCATTCAGAAAGCTCAGAACCGGTAAGACTGGCAGCCCTTCTGAAATTGGCCCGACACGTCGAGCGAGGCACGTACTTCTAACATCATACTGAAAGTGCGAAGTGCGCCTGGCCTGGTATACCTACCTAAAAAAATAATCTACATCAACGACACAAAAATCGTCACTGAGAAGAAAAAGAAATAAATAAATAAAGGAAATTGCTTGTTGCAAGTTTGCTTGAACTTAAATTGAATGAGGCCCTAGTAAAACCTATTAACAAAGTTATATAACATTGAAAATCCAGAAAAGTACCTACCTAGTATTGAGTTCAACATAATGCTCGGTTGAGCAGTGGAATGGAGGAAATGTAATGAAAAATGAAAGGAAGAATTACATTAAAATGAAAATCGAAGTGTTATTCCAACAACTTCAAATACAATTTAGCCTAAGCTATCCACTACTAAAACTTTGTGCCCTATTTTACAGTTAAACGTGAAGGAATCTTGCATTATGCAGTAGATTTTAAGTGCACCCAGATTCGAAGTTTATCTCCAGTAGCCAAGTTTCTAAATTGTATTTAGAATTCACATGGAAAATAAAATAAAGCTTTGTTTTATTGAATATTTTATATTCAATATCTGTTTTGAAATAACGTTTTCTCGATGTAACTGCATTGCCCAACGAACGGCTCAAAGTTAGATTTCCGGACAGAGACAACGTATTCTCACATAATAACTAATGAGACTGTCTGAACATTTCACACAAAATGTTCTTCATAAAAGCAAATAGACCCATCCATCTCTCTCTCTCTCTTACAAACCATGTAAGATCATAATCATAGTTAATAATATCAGGCCTTGGCTTCAACCCATTCATGTCCTACAATTGGGCACGGATCTCTCCTCTTAAAGAAGCCTAGAGCATACTCCACCATTTTGCTCCAGTGCGAATTGGTTGAGGGGTTAGTGGCCAACCCGAGTGTCGGAAGTTTTCAAACCGCCCGAGGGCCTCCGACATGGCTTAATGACTGTTATCTTATGATAACAACCGGGACCGACGGCTTTACGTGTCCCCCGAAGCACTAGCGGTCACCCATCCAACTACCGACCGCCCCGTTGTTGCTTAACTTTGTCGATCACTTCATCAGGCGTTACTTTGCGTAAATCCATTGTTATTATCTAAGTTAGTATTAGTCTACTCATGTATGATGGTATAATATACTTTAAAACATGCGTGCCACCACCCTCCCTCCCACAACGTAAACATGTACCTACTACAATACTTAATTGAAAGTATATACCAACACCTGCTGGTACATACATACCAGCACCATATTGTGTTTCGCCCCGAAAAGCAAGATCATCAGGGTAAGTTGACTCTGCGACGTTTGTAAGAGTACTAATAAGTAATACTAATACTAACTAACTAAGACTAATACTAACTTCATACTATGTAAGATCAGCATCGCCGAGTAGGTAATCATTGCTCCAATTTCAATGCCACGTTAGTTAGTAGTAAGTATCCTTACGCAGTTAATACGTTAATTGTCAATGGTTACTTAATAACGTTTATCAGGGAACTTTTTGGGTGAGGGAAACTCAAGTTACTTCGATTTCAACAACTTTCAATTTAAAAATATTGATAAAATTTTATTTTATTTTTATAAAAGATATAAGTAAGTGTTTTTTATCTAAATACATTAGAATACATTAGTATCTTTTATTATCACCTAGTTACTTTTTAACGAAATTAATGACTAATTATAATATAACTATTTAAATTTTATGTTAAACACAAGTAAATCCTGTAAATCCTGTAATTATCCTGTAAATGTTTTTGTGTGTACAAAATAAATTAATTCAAATTAAATTGTTTTCAAATGACTAATTAATTAATTAATTAGTCATTTGAAAACAATAACAAAAATGTATAATAATAGGTATATTATTATTTCCATTCAAAATATACAAATATTTCAACTACAAACACACTACTTATTAACTAAATCAGTTACTCTGAGATGCCCAAAATTATTTAAATCATCTATGATGCCTTTTATTATACTTTTATATTCATTTACAGCTTTGACTCTCTCTTCTTCTGTAGAAGGCTGATATCTACTTTTAACATGCCCCTCTTCTTGTAGCCCAGAAGATAACCATATGGCTGTATTAGCTGTTATCACACAAGCTGGCCCAACTACGTTCAAATCATACTCTAAATCTTCCTTGCTATAAAATTGCTTACAATCCAAGTTACTATTTAACAAACATTCCCTAAATGATTCATAATATGTGTCTATTAAATTATTAAAATATTTCTGTCGTAAGTTTGAATCAGTACTGCTTAAAATGAGGTATAATACATCATATGCAGGGGAGCTCATCCGAACAGTTTGATAGTCTATTATACAAGCTGAGATTGGCACGTTTTCCTGAAACAAATTATAAAAATTCAGTGAAATAATATAAATTCACAATAATTAATAATTAATATTAATAAATAATTAATAATTAATAAAGACTTAATTTAAATAATTTAAATTTATTTAAAATACTATAAGACATTATAAACTTAGTAAATTCTGTAATGTATGTGTAACACAAGTAATTCACACCATACCTTATATTTAAATAAAATATTTTCTTTCCATAAATCACCATGACAGATACATACATTCTTGACCCTGTATATGGCAGACTCTATAAAATAATTACAGTTAGATTTCAAAACCTCTAACAATGATACATAAGTTGTATTTTCAAATTTAACTAAAGCCTTTGTCAGTCGATCATTCAATATTGTAATGTATCTACTATTCGAATTATTTGTAAGTGGAACACAAACATTTTTGGCTGCTTCATACATTCTTGGGTCATTTTCTTTTAGAATAAATGATAGAGCATGAAATTTAGCCAACGACTTCAAAGCCAATATTGCATGATCCAAATCTAAGAACCTGCTCTCTGTATACGGTGCATAACTATCCTCACACATATTCTGCATAGCTATAACTTCTTTACAATATTCTTTACATACAAAATAACACCTAGGCATAATATAATGGTACTGTGGGTGCAATTTAATTTGCAGTTCACAATACTTGAGAAATAACTCTGAATAAACAAAGATTTCTCTAGCAAACATTGTTGTCACTGCACCGCTGACCCTGTACTTCTCATTAGGCGGTGCTAACTTTAAAATTATTTGAATAGTAATTTGTTTCCCATCTTGCTTTCCTTCCAATGTCAGAGGTATTATGACACCGAAGTAATTTTGAACTATAGTTTCAAAGGTTTTTCTTGTGTGATTCCATTCTGTTATTTCACACTGCGATGCAATTTTGGAGGAAATTTCATGAATATAAACATCAGATATTATGTCAGACATCGCATCTAAAATATAATAATTGCTATTATCTCAAAGCACTCAGCAGTAGTCCCAGTTTTGAAACGCAAATTAATTAATAATTTAAAAATACAAACATTCAAAACAAAAATGACATCAAATTGAAGTTGATTTGATATTGCTCCGCACTTGAGCGTAATGTTGGTAGCATTGAAATAAAGTGTCTTTTTTATGTCCAAAACCATTTTAAAAATTAGAATGTTATAATAAACGAATATTTTATAATATTTCTTCATACATATTTTTATTACTTTTGATGAACATAATAAACGCTATTATAATGTCCACAAAACGGTTTTTGAGATATAATAGACACTTATTTCCACGCTACCAACATTACGCCCAACTGCAGATTTATATAGTTGAAGAGCAATATTATATTTTCAACTTGTCATGTCATATTGTATGTCAATTGTCAAGCATATTGTCAGGTTAAAATCACAGACTGTATTTTCAGTCAGGGCATAGAATATGTAAAGACCAAGAACTTCATATCCGCAACTAGACTCCAAGCTTTGAGGAGGTACCTACTACCTTATAAGACTGATAGACGAAAGACAGATCAGAATTTTAATCAATATTAAAAAATCTTATAGGCAACACTAATCCGACAAACTATAATTTACTTTAAAGAGCCATTTACGTAACTCTGCTCCGGTCTGTGTGCTTATATAGTGCGAGTTTTACTTGCTTATTTACAGAGAAATATAGCCATAACTAGAAAGATCTTCCATGGCATCAATTAATATTCCTTTAAAATAGCGCTCTTCTTTATCTCTGTGTTGGTTGTCCTCCCACGAGCTTTTGCTTTTCACCAACGAATCAGATTCAAAGCCTAACCATAGTGAAAAAGCTAAGCAAATACGCACAAAACACATTGAAGCTACAGTTTTTAAATCGGAAATAAAATCTTCTTTCGTACACATTAATTCCAGATGAACGCCGTTATCAAGTAATGTGTTTTTGAAAGTTACATAATATTCTCGTAAAAACATTTGATAATATTGTCGTCTTAGGCTACCGTTAGTGCTGTTCAATATGAAAAATAGAAAATCTTCAGCAGGAGTCATCAGCCGACAACATTGAAAATCTAACATACAAGCTTTGATAGGTTTGTTACCCTGAAAAGAAAAAAAATGCTATGAATAATTCCTACTTAATAAAACTAATAATATTATTAGTGACGCCGTTAGTGGTGATAGTGACAATAGTGATATTATAAGTTATCATGATAATGATGATAATGTTAGTTAGGTAGTAGTGGAATAGGCACAACAATAAATACATAAAAAATAATAAAATAAAATAATCTAAAATTTTAACAAAAAATAACCGACTTCAAATGAAGTACATCCAATAAAAAAGAATCATCGAAATCGGTTGGCGTCACAGCGCGCACACACTAAGACTAACGCTTTTGACATGGATGCCATTGTCAGATCTCGCTCAAAATGTGGGACCACACGACAAGCACCAGCTTTCGATTAAAAAAATCTTCATCATCAAAATCGGTGTGTGTACTTATGTCAATGACAAAATAAAAAGAGAGGACAGGCCCTAATTTGCGTATATATTTTTTCATTATACATGTATTGTGCAAATATGACCCGAAATACCAAAAATATGTCTGTCTTCTTCTTACACGTTACAATATGGATTTGTAGAAAAAGTACAATACATATAGCATATTTCAATTTTCTAGTAACATTTTAATAAAGTCTATGCAAGCCCCGCCTTGAAGCGCTTTTCGGTTCGGACGCATTGAAGTACTATTACTTCGTATAGAACAGACACCCCGAACATTGAGTCGGGTGCATTCATTGTGGCCAGGGTGGCTCACTTCATTCACTCACTCGCTTGTCACTCACCTGCGCTCATGGCGGCCGCATGTCAAATTTTTTTAGCAAAACACTGAAACAATGCCGTCGTGCGTAATAACAACGTGTCACAATCGCACGACAAGAAACAAAAAAGATAACGGTATTACTTATCATCGGTAAGAAAACAAAATATTAACTTAAATCAAATAAACGAATAACATTAAATTATTGTGCAATGTTCCCGCCATTTTGAATGAAATTAAGTACTCTGTGGAATGAAAAAATTATGAAGCGGATTTACACACTTGACAAGCCGTAAGCGTGTTAATGGACTAAATAGACTTGCTTAGGCTTGCCGACGCTTGTGATGTGACCAATATATTGTGATGTTGGTTTTTCGACACGAATCAATGGTAAACGATTGAAAATCATTCAAACGCTTTTGCACGCTTTTATTTTTAATTTTGTTTTGCACGTTAAATATGCGTAGTAATTATGGCAATAAGACGTATGTGTCGATTTGTGTTAAATGTTTTGTGATAAATTAGATTGCTTTTAATAAATTTTCCTTAAATTGGGTTGGCTTTAGTATCCTGCGGCATCAGTATCTGGGTGATATCATGTTTAATCGATAGGCAATGATGTCCCAAATCATAATCTAGTTGCTTTTTGTGAGGTAGTGCGTCATTTTTGAAAAATCTTAATTTTAATTTTTGAGGTTATTTCCAAAAAATACAACACGAATTATGTTACTTATTTATAAAATTTATGTTATTAGGTATATTTTATTGTATTATATGTATATTATAATTATAATAATTAGATAAACAAGAGTTCATTGGAAAGATTGGTGGCCCGAGGAATTTGGTCGAGCTAGATAAAATTTAGAAAATATGAAATACAAGGAAGGTTTTTTTATCAATACTAATATTATAAATAGGAAAGATTTGATTGTTTGCATTGAATAGGCTCCGAAACTACCGAACTGATTTGAAAAATTCTTTCACTTTTGGGAAGCTATCCCCGGGTGACATTATAATTTTTTTTTACTATTTTTCCCGAAGCGAAGCAAGGGCGATTTCCTAGTATATAATAAAAGGGCAATATATAATATATAAATTTTACTGTTTATGTCATACTCTATGAAATTTATTTATTACATTCTAATAAAATTTTTCAAAATTGGTGACAGAACCGACTTAGTCAACCCCGACCCCACGTGGTACTAGTCTGCCCTACCCCTAGAGTGAATGTAGACCCCGGAGGCGCGGAGGGAGAGCAGCCCCCGCCCGCTGTAACAAACTGCAGGCACCATGTGAGCCGAAGCTGCGTAGGCGAGCATGGAGTGCCTGCAGTTTTTTACGCAAGGGTGGAGGGGCTGCATTTCCCGCAGCGCCGGAGACGTTTGGAAGCCTGTTTATGTATCAAAAACCCCTAAATTTTCCCTAAAAGTGCAGATAATGGAACATTGTAATTATAATGATTTGTCATAAAAGTGGTGCGTTTTGTGTGTCTCCCCATATGGAGGTCGAAATTTTATTTCTTCATCCACCACTTGATATTAATTTAGACTAGTTTAAGACAAATACTGAGCAGTTTTCACAGATTTAACCTCAAAATAAAAATAAAAAAAAACTCGAAAACTATGTGTTTCCTCACTTAGCCCCTTTATGGGGGGGTTCCTTACCCTACCCCCTACCCTCCCCCCCTAACTCCACCCCCCTCCCGATGCCGCAGGATACTAAAGAAATACCCTTAAATTTTTACCATGTAAAAGTAATCCAAATATTATAGAAATACCGGTATTAATTAAATTGATATTTAAAGAAAATCTGGTTTGTAAAAGGTTCCAATACTTCTTATTGTCTCTTTTGTGTTGAATGTTTTGGGATAAATTGCTTTCAATAAATTTTCCTTAAATTTTTACCATGTAAAAGTAATCAAAATATTATAGAAATACCGGTATTAATTAAATTGATATTTATATAAAATCGGGTTTTTAAAAGGTTCCAATACTTCTTATTGTCTCTTTTGTGTTGAATGTTTTGTGATAAATTGCTTTTAATAAATTTTCCTTAAATTTTTACCATGTAAAAGTAATCAAAATATTATAGAAATACCGGTATTAATTAAATTGATATTTAAAGAATTTAAAATACAAACTATTAAAATACTCAGTGTCGGCCTTACTCAAATAATAAACCCGATAAGAATGAC
Source organism: Thymelicus lineola (assembly GCA_963932265.1). Lineage (NCBI taxonomy): Eukaryota > Metazoa > Arthropoda > Insecta > Lepidoptera > Hesperiidae > Thymelicus > Thymelicus lineola. Next base: position 6,986,013 of record OZ010701.1, read on the forward strand.
TAATGTACCTACTACTCTGTGGTAAATAATAAATAAAGTGTATTACTTTAATCAGTAAATTCAATTAAACATTAAATCAAACATTTGGAAGAGCTTGTAAAAGTTTGGAGTCGTTGACTGTTTGTCGTGGTTCGGCAAGTGTCGTGTATACAAAAGTTACTCTATGGCAAGTTTGTAAATCGGCTTCTAGAGTTTGAAAAAAGAACGCGTCATCGCGGTTTCGGGACACACATTTTGTTCGAGATGTCTGTTCTATGTCATTATACTTCAATGTTCGGACGCCATTTTATGAAACGAACATACTAAGTAGTTCGGCTGTCATCTAATGCGTTGTTCGAAGTTTATTTTTGATTTTAATAGTGAATTTGTGTATTTTGCTACTTTTTATTGTGTATCTAAAGTGAACTAAGTAAAACCTAACATGGCAAAGTGTTGCATCAGAGGGTGCAATTCAAACTTTCGAAAAAATTACGAAGGATTATCATTGTTCAGGTTAGTTGTAATTTTCATGTGTATTTTGGGTTTATTAAGATTATGTGTCTACATTATCAATTCTGGACTGCGTTTTCCGCTATTATCTATAATTTCTGATAACTAGTTTCAACATAAATAGATCAAGTAAATATTTGAAATGGTTACAAACACACCTAGCGTTGTACCGTACTTTTCGAGTTATCGATATTATATGCAACATTTATTTACATTAGTGATTAAATACTGTTTACCAAAATGTCGCTTTGCCAAAGTATCGAAATTCAGAGCCATTGTCATATGTTTCTGGAAATAATATTTAAACATAATATTGCACATTATTATTACGAGTAGATAATAGCACAAACTATTAAAAGATTATTAATACTGCTCCTACTGAACTGAAGCCTCTTCCAATAATGGAAGTGTTTGCCCATAATCACCAAGCTGGGCAGGCAGGATTGTGATTGTAGTAAATGGTAGTTGTTACACAGAGGAGGCTTCTGCCTGTTCTCCATTATATTCCCTTATTTGCCTCTTATGACACCTGGGGCAAAAAGAGGGATGGTGACAATTGTATTTTGTTCTGCTGTCACCAAACAGCTGATAAGGATATAATTTTATATTTTTAAGCAGTGATCTAAAATACATGTGAACTTATTTTATCATGGATTTATAACATTATTTTATCGGTGCATGTATTTTTTTTAGATTTCCGAAGAATGAAGGACTTAAAAAATTATGGACTGATGATATAGGAGGACCTGCAGGAGTAATATGAATGTGCTCCAAGGATTAAGAAAAAAAACTTCGAATAGGACGTTGGATGTTGTTAGGCTAAAGAATGATGTGGTTCCCACTCTTTTTCCAGTAAGTATACCTACATTTTTTATAATGTAGTAAAATGAATGCTTGTCTAGGCTCTTTGTTGTCCAGACTTTTAAATGTTAATGTAGGTTATTATTCTTTTAGTTTATTTTACACATAATTATACTAAATTGTTGTCATATAAACTTTTGATTTCCATGTTTTATTGTGATAACTATACATTGCATATTCAGTGATAATCTAGCACAGTAATAACTTAATAAGTAAGTAATAATATATGTTTTCTTGCAGCGTATATGCCCATTGACATCAATAAACTTAATCTGATTTACATGGATCAACTGCCAACGACACCAACAAATATGGATGTAGACTTAACAGTTAATATAGGAGTCAGTACCATGGTGAGTATTTTCATCATATCATATAAAAAGAAATCAACTCTCTGATATATTATTGTACAAAAAAATGATTTCAAATTAAAAATGCTGTTACAACAATTATTTATACAAAAAATCTTTATCAGTTTAAAGCATTTTTATATCTCGTATGTATATGGAATAATCGCTATATATATATATAATTGTATATGGATATCCTAGTTAATACTTAATATATTGTAAATTACTTTCCAGGTTTTAGCAGCTAAATCTGAAGATGAAATTAAAAAATTAGGCAGACAAGTACAAGAACAGCGTAAGAAAAAGATGCTGTAGCAGAAAGTATCGATATATCAAATCAAAATTGACGAGTTGGGGAAACAAAATTTAATTTATAAAAATGAACCTGATAGGTATTATATGTACCTAATGGTAACATTTTCAATAGCGTCAACAACAAACATGAGAGTTCTAATTTAATTAAATCAGTAATTATGACTTCTTTATTATCTTTTGTTCTACGATAGTTTTAAAATTTTTTAGATGAACAGCAAATGACGGCACCGTCCACCGTCTTTCGCAGTTCAGGCCTTGGAAGAAAAGGGTCCAAAGTGACTAGGAGAAATACCTTAGGTTTATCTTTATAAATTAAATTATATTGTTCGCGCTTGCTACCAACATTACTCGGGACGAAGGAGGTGAGGCGGGGGCTCCAGCCCTTTGCCCGCGCCTATGAACGCCTGCCAACCAGGGACTCCTCTCCTCACGCGTATCGCCATCAGACTTAATAGCATTCTAGACTCTTACTATAAGCTGTATCTTTGTAATATGATAATTGTTTGCAATAAATATTGTGTATAATTTTAACCTTCTTTCTCTCATGTACAATTGTACATGCGTGTACATATATCATATATATTTTATTTCGCAAGAACCTTGAAGTATACCCAGGACCTTAGGAGACCTATATTTGCGTTTGACAATCACCTTTTCCATCCTGAATTGTTGAATGCTGAAACATTATGTTGGAATATTAGGTTGGATCTTGCTATTTTGAATACATAACAAAACAAAATTCTTTGCGAGATTAAGCCAGAAGTAAGTGTGAAACATAATTATAACGATTAAAAAACTTCTATTTCGGACTACCACAGAAAATAAATTATAGGTATTTTTGTCTTAAAATATTATATCGATATGTAAAAATACAACGCTATTTTTATGGGTGGAGCATGGGCGGAGTCGACGCCATTTTAGAGACCTATTTGGCTTCAGATCACGTGACCTTAGGGCCTGTCCTCTCTTTTTATTTTGTCATTGACTTATGTACGCACGTAAGAAGTTATACTTACCTCTTACTTAAGTACATCTCGCTCGCACCAAAGACCCGGCGCGCGCGCTAGCAATTCAACCACGTCACGTGTACCTCTCGCTCGCACCCACGACCCACGCTAGCAATCCAAAACAACTCTAACGAATGCTGTGCGCCTAATATCATGCAACTTCCTCATGTCGCTTTTTGGTTGCCACATTGTATTTTTCTTTTTTTACTCTCATAATTTTATCCAAACGCCCTCTGAAGTATAACTTCAAAAAAACAATAAATAAAGAGGACAATAACATGTCGTGGGGTAGTAGCGGATTCCCCTGTATCTAGGGTTCGAACGATACTTTCGATACTGAGTAGGTATCGATACTTTTGATCGCGATACTCGATACTGAGTACTCGATACTCGTACCTGGTAATTACTCGCAAGTACTCATATGAAACGTCGGTATCGAGTACTTTTAAAATACTGAGTACTTTTCCGTATTTTCATATGGAAAAAGATCAAATGCGGCCCGTTTTAGCGCTCGGACTAAACAGAAATTCACTGTCGACGACCTTTTTTTTTTTAGCTGTGATCTGACTGTGATCCTCGCGGGTACTCGATACTCGATACTGAGTAGTATCGATACTTCAGGACCGATACTTTTTTGGTATCGATACCATACCCGTCGATACCACACGAGTACTCGGTATCGATACCAGAGGCCGATACTTCGAACCCTACCTGTATCGGCTGTATCTAACTTACGATAGGTGGACGGTACAACTCTTTAACTCTTCAAGCGTATTTTCAGTATACAAATAAACCACTTATATTTTTTTATTGTTTAATTTTTATGATTGACAAGCATTTTTCAATGCATACCAACATTTCAAAGCAAAAATTTTGGCCTAGAAAATCTTACCTCATATTTGAACATTATATTTTCTTTCCAAAAGTCACCATGTCCATATAGTAACAATTTTGCCCTGACTGTACTATTCGCGACTGTCTTATAGTTTGCAATAGTATCATCCCAATAATATTCATATTTTGAACCTTTGAATAGTTGGGAATGGCCCCGAAAACAATTCAATATTGCCGCGTGTAATTCAAGCGGGAATTCATCGGAATATGGTTGTAATAAACTTGCCGAAAACGTTTCGATATTTTTCTTTGTAATAAAGGAAAGCGCATGAAATTGAGCTAGACTCCTCAAAGATACAACAACATGATCAAAGTCTAAGAATCTTTCCTTATAAATCTGGAATCCTTCCCGTGTCATGTTTTTTAAAACCAATATCTGGTTGTTTGGCGTTGCATCAGCGTAGTAGCACTGGGGAATTAGATCATCAACGTTGACATTTGATAGACGCTTCCACATAGGTACAAAGTTACCATAAACATAGACTTCAGTTTCCCACATATGATCAGACAATTCCCTTAATCTTTCATCTACATCTGTTGGCAGTTTGACGTACACGTGCCGAAAAATTTCTTTGTCTTCCAAATCTCCCATTAAAATCAAGGGAGTCAGGACTCCAAAGTAGGTTTCTATGGTGTTTCCTGTTTCTTCGGTTTCAAAACGCCAATTCTTCAAACCACATTTAGCAACGATATTGCTGAGCACTTCTTGGAGACGATCTTCTTTTGTCGACATCTTCAATCTGAAGTATCTATTGAATACAATAGATACGTAAATATTTTCGAGCACTTATTCACTTGTTGCCATATCAGTTGCAGTCCAGTTTCTGATAAACTTGAAGTAAAGTAAGCTATCAAGAACAGTTCTTGGACAAATATACAATAACGTAATCATGTTTATCGTGTACAAATAAACAGTAATAATTGGGTTGATATCAGGTAAATAATGGGACAGTTTGAACAATGATGTTATTGTTTAGTACTTTACAGTTTAAAGAAGCCTTCAACGTAATTATCTATACTAATAATAAAGAGGAAAGATTTGATTGTTTGCATTGAATAGGCTCCGAAACTACTGAACCGATTTGAAAAATTCTTACACTGTTGGAAAGCTACACTATCCCCGAGTAACATATGCTATATTAAATTTTCAAAAAAATTAGGGATCCTTAATAAAACTCCAATAATGTAACCCAAGGTGTAAAAAATAAAGAAAACCGAAGCAAAGCGAGGGCGGTTACTCGTTATCAATAAATGAAAACATTCCAGATTATTTATTATTATCTTATGTTAATTCCTTGGGAATATCGGTACGAGCAATGATATTATATATTAAAAAGAGGCAGATAGGTCATAAGCGCGCGCGTTGTGATGATTGAAAAAGTTCCCAATTGGGAACTTTTGTGATTAGTCTGCGTCGAGCGCAATCACGAGCGTGGCGCATCGTAGGTTAATACGTGGTTATGAAAATATAACAAAATGCCATCCTGTGTGTTTAGAAAGTGCACCAATTATGACTCCAAGGTCAACAAAACACAAGGAATCTCATACCATGCGTGAGTACGCTAAGATACTTAGATTATTTAGTCTATTTCAATTATTTTTCTAAACAATCTAATAACTCATGCAAAGACGCCATATTCAGATGAAGAAAGAGATAGCGATCTAGTTTTGACGCGAGAGCGATAGACCGTAGCGTATATAGATTGACGCGAGCGACAAACACTAGCTGTCTTTTTCACTATTATGGTTTTAGTAATGCCATCCTTTTTACATAATTTGCCAATGTACGAGTGATTGGTGTAGGGAAACAAAAGATAAACGTGTGTGTGTTGTAGCTCGGTCGGAACAGATTTTTCGGTCGATTTGTAAGGGCATAACGTATCTGTATTTAGTTCATCTTTGGGTACGAGTATTAAAATTTAATGTGTAGGTACCTACCTATCAAAAAGACAATAATAATAATATGTCAGCCTATATTTTTTCAAATACCTAATCTAACAGAACTATTACGGGACTTATTATCTAGATACCAACAATCTTTTTCCGAAAATTTTATTTTATCAATTTAGAAGCCAAATCATATTTTATGGAGTAGGTATTTCTCTTTCTGTCCTTACGCGTATCACGCGAAAATCACTTTAGAGAATCTGAGTATAATTATAAAAAGAATATTATTATGTAATATACTAAATTATGAAGATTATGTTAAAAGATTATGGGAAGCAAACCTTATGTCAGTGGCATGTATGGAGTGGAGACACGCATATGTAGATACTGCATTATTAATCGCTCCGAAGACCTCGGAACATGCTGGCAAGTGACGGGCTTAGATTGTGACAATACAGCGCAATGTTGTCGCATGTCATTAATCTAAGTTTGCCTTGACGTAAATCCAGCTTAAATGTTATCTCTTTTAAAATGATTTTGCAATCGATTTTAGAATTCGTTTTTTAGGTTCTGATGAAAACGGAACTGTCAGGATCGTCTTTAATTTTATATCATAAAGAAAAAAATAGTTTCTCAGGTCCTAAATGTTCTTCTGGATGATTGATGACTACTTCCTCATTACCTACAATTTTGATCGTTCGTAGACTGTTTTTGTAACTAAATAGGTATCACATTAAAAAGAATCATCGAAACTCGCAAAGTCTGACTTCTACCACAGAACATACTTCTACTCCAATGATATTAAACTATAGATACGTTATGCCCTTACAAATCAACCAAAAAATATGTTAACACACACACACGTTTATCTTTTGTTTCACTACATCAATCACTATTACATTGGTAAATTATGTAAAAGGGATGGCACTACTAAAACCATAATAGTGAAAAAGACAACTAGACGGCCTCACTCAAAGGCAGCTATCAACTGTCTGAATTAAAATCGCTACACTTGTCTAAATTCGACTGACGTAATTTCAGCGCCGTCTTGGCATATCTACTTCTTTTTATACATAATTATAATATATTATCATTGTTCTACTCGCACTTATCAAAATTATTTATGTAAACATCGTACGTAAGTAAACACTTCTTTATTGATAACACATAGACACAACATTGGCAACAAACAAAAACACACTAAGGTTTGATCGACCTAAGAAAGTAAACTTTTTACTTTCAAAAAATTTAACACCATACCTAGGTACAATTACCCAAATATTGACTTAACTTTTGTTAAATTACTACAAAGGGTGTCAAATTACCTACTACAAAGACAAAGTTTGTTCGGTGTGAAATCCCATTAATCCCTAAGAAAAGTGCTTTTCTAGCTGCGGGATTTAGAAAAGTCTATTTTCTCATGAAATCCCTCCGTACTGTGAATTGACACGTATAATTCTTTTAGTGTTTGATATTTCCTCAGCAGTCTCAGCAAGTAATACCTACTTGCTGTTCAAGGATTTTACTAAGTCAGTACTATGCTTGCTTATAGGTACCATCCGGAATCATCTAGATTTTTTTTCTGGTTTACTATATTATGTTAAAAAAAGTATTTGTGTTTTTTTTGTATAAATCTAGTTAATATACCTTTATAAATAAGTCACGTGTTGTCTGTCGAGATTTGAGGTATTACCTAACCCTACCTATTATTCTATTCTGTGGCATTACCATATGATTAGCTAAAAATTCTTAAAAATGTAACAAATTTTATGGTACTTTAATAGTATAGTACCTACCTACCTATAATTTAATAAAAATATTTAGAATGTTTTCCTTAATAGGTAGTTAAACTACTACATTTTGTTAGACTATCTTAATACGATAGTAACATTTAATATCATTGATCTTAATGTTGAAAATTTTGAACCCCTTGCATTATGGTTGAAAAGATAATTAAAATATAGGTGTTACCAAAGATGTTCAATAAATACAGATACGTTATGCCCTTACAAATCGACCGAAAAATCTGTTCCGACCGAGCTACAACACACACATGTTTATCTTTTGTTTCCCTACACCAATCACTAGTACATTGGCAAATTATGTAAAAAGGATGGCATTACTAAAACCATAATAGTGAAAAAGACAGCTAGTGTTTGTCGCTCGCGTCAATCTATATACGCTACGGTCTTTATCGCTCTCGCGTCAAAACTAGATCGCTATCTCTTTCTTCATCTGAATATGGCGTCTTTGCATGATTATTACTCACGCATGGTATGAGATTCCTTGTGTTTTGTTGACCTTGGAGTCATAATTGGTGCACTTTCTAAACACACACGATGGCATTTTGTTATATTTTCATAACTACGTATCAACCTACGATGCGCCACGCTCGTGATTGCGCTCGACGCAGACTAATCACAAAAGTTCCCAATTGGGAACTTTTTCAATCATCACAACGCGCGCGCTTATGACCTATCTGCCTCTTTTCTTTTTAATATATAATATCATTGGGTGTTACTATAAAAGCTGCTCAGTAAAATTGTTTTCCTAAAATATCACAAGTGGAACATTTTCCTCTTAAATTTATATTTCAATTAAGTTATGCTAAACTCGCAAGATTCATTAATAGGATTTTCAATGAGATTTAGCCTAAGCGTTATGATGTAAATTTGAAGCAGGAAATATACCTAGTTATTTTACAGGTAATCCCTCATCTTATTTAGGTACCTACTGCTTATTCATGTTTATATTGTGTAGGTCAATGATATTATAAGTAAAAGAGGTAGGTAGTTATAGATGTTTTAAATATTGCTAACAAAAATTGCTTTTTACACAAAAGCATTAGGTATGTGTTGAGTGTAAAAAAAAGTTAAAAACTATATTTTTAAAATCTCATTAAAATTAAAATATACGTTATTTCCGCTTCTTCTTCTACCGATGATTTCCATTTTTCCCTTTAAGCAGGTATTTTGATATTAGAGCAGATAGTTTTGAATCGAGTTACTCGAGAAATCGAAAGTAAAAATGTATCTAATAAGATTTTTTAATAACCTGTCCCAACTAACAGCCAATTATAAAAAAATAAAACGCTTAGACAGTCATAGGTTACCAACCCTTCCCAGGTAATATTCTTAAAAGAATATACCTACATACTGCTGATATCCTTGAAAGAATAATTTGTATTTCGCAAGTAACGTTCATAATGATCTGTATTGCCTACTCTAACCCCTTCTCTGAAAGTTGTGTTGTAGAGCTTTGAAACAATGACATTGCCAGTGGTGGACGGATGGAGCTAGGGACGTACCACAGAGAATGAAGAACGCGCTTATCTTTAAACATTGTGACGGCAAGTAGCACAGAGCACGTACTAGCAGTAGGTTTTTAACTGTATCGCGGGTGGCATGGACGACACATAATTATTATACATCACAATAACACCCATGACCCGAATACAAATATTTATCTGTTACATAAATAATAGAATCGAACCCGGGACCCCTTGCTTCGCATGCAGGGTCGCTACCAACTAGGCTACACAGTCGTCGAATTCAAAATTAAATTAGTTACAAAACACACACTGTCAGACGTAAATCCAAAATATAATCAGAATACATAGCTTCTACTGAGTTCTAAACCCATTAATATATTTTTAATAAATATTATTATTTTAAATATAAAATAAATAATAATTAATCTTCGAGTACGATATCCTTTTCTTGTACCCAGTCTCTATCCTATACCTACCACCATCTTCAGACACACTCATTCATAGCAGTGTTGCTAATGCAAATTTTTAAACAGCCGTAAACATTAAGAAGCCGTGTTTATATGGAAAAAGATCAACAGCTGTGGACCGTTTAAATTAAATGTTTGAAAAAAAAAATAAAAAATAAAGACCGTAGAATTTGCTACGGCTGTTGCTACGACTGTAGCCGTAGCAAATTCTACGGCAACCCTGTAGGGTTGCAGCCATAGGCCGTAGATTTTGTGATTTTTTGGCCTGAATGCCGTATTAAATACACGGTAATTGCCGTAGCACTGGCAACACTGACTCATAGCCACACCAACGCTCCATCACATTTGTGATCAACTTCCAACGACGGTCGTAGACTTCTAGATGTCTAGTTGTCTACTACTATACGGATAGGTACATACTACTGCGAGTAAAGGTCGTAGCTCATCTACACGACACCGCTCCCACCCAACCAAAGTATGAGAATTCAAAATAGACTTAAAATCGTGCTCTGTAGGTGCACTTTACAGTAACAACAAAAAGTAGCAGCCCGCGCGCGGGAAGCAAGCTTACCGCAACCTTGCCACTCAACAGTTGCATCTACAGAGCACGATTTAAAGTTTATATTTGAATTCTCATACTTTGGTTGGGTGGGAGCGGTGTCGTTTAGATGAGCTACGACCTTAAATATGTATAGGGTACAGTATTCTAGCGCTACACCATCAGCTGCAAGTTAAGCACCATTTAGCGAGGTCATATCGCACCTGCAAATATACAGGAGGGCAAAAAACTGTTAAGATATCAGTAAGTAGTCAAAGGAATTTACATTACGATTTCTTGCACAAAACCGTCAAGATTAATGATAAGAATTAGAAAAAAATTGAGCGTATTATGCAGCTTTTGTCCCTCTTTCCAATCATATTAATAACTAAAATTCAACATAAGACGACTAATGCTTTTTTCCACTGAGGGTGCGATATAAGCAATAATCTTCAAATTCAATACACGTTAGTTTTGCTGATGTCACTACCACAGTCGTTTTTTCATATTCAAAGCAAAGTGCACAGTCCCATTTCAGTGATTTCTCGTCTCCTACATCGCGTCATCGTTACAAGCAAAATTTCATTGGAATTTCCCAAATGGAAAATAAAATGTGCAAATTATAATAGGAAGCGGTGCCGGAGCGGAGCTACAAATTGGATGATTGTTATGGTAAACTTTTTTAGCTACAATAAATGTTGTCGCTGCTTGTTAATTTGTTAATGGCCTGTTTCATGGCAAAAGCCAAAGGAAGCTTTTGTAATGCATTTACTAACTGTAGTTAAATTCGATGGTAGTCAGAGGTTGTGTGTACACTGTTTCGATTTGCAATTTGAGACTTACAACAACTCTTTGCAAAGCTAAGACTGTAGGTATAGATGGGCAATCCACCCACCCGGGTTTAAACCTGGTGGGTAAAAACCCAGGTGTTTTGGGTGTTTTGGGTTTAAACCCGATAAACACCCAAATTTTTGGGTTTTTACGCTTTTAAAAAAAAATTCGAATAATAAAAAAATTCAAACTGGTACAGTGGGCCACAGTTCCAGCTAACCATTCCCGTTTTTAGGGTTCCGTACGAAAAATCGAAAAACAGAACCCTTATACGATCATTCGTGTCCGTCCGTTATACGATCGTCTGTCCGCCCTTTACAGCCAATTTACTTTGAAATTTACTGGACCAAATAAGTTGGAATTTGTCACTCGTATGTTTTTTTGTGATCCAAGGACGAAGGTACATAGTAAACAACAGAATTTTGAAAAAAAATTTTTTTAACGAAATCAAAATTCAACAAAAACTGTTTTGCTAACCGTATTGTGTGATACATCAAATGAAAGGGCTTGTTGTAAGGATCTTAAATATATTTTTGTTATAGTTCTAGAATGAATAGTTTTAAAATTATCGAAGAAAGAATGAAAATAAAAGCCAAAAATTGGCAATTCCACTCCGTATCTCCGAAACTAGTGACGCTAGAATTTTGAAAAAAATACAGAGAATAGTTCTCTACTATGTATACAGCATGAAATTGAATCGGAATGAAATATTTCAGGGGGGCATTCATCTCGCGATTCTCAGCCCGAATATGTAAAAAAAATATGGCCTTAATTTTTAACCAAATTATCCTTTAAAATTCAGTAATCATAGACACCGTGGTCGAGCAAGCATCAACCTTATTTTACGATACATGAATGAATTTCGCAATGCTTTGTATTCGCCGCTATTAACGAAGTTAGGTTTTATGGCACCGCCGCGATCATGCCGCCAAAGGTACCGCCGCGCCACATAATACGCCGCGCCGGCGTTTACAAAGGTAAACGCCGCCTTTCGGCTTTTCGTAAAAGCCGCACCGCTGGCACCGCACGCTTCGACGCTGTCCCGCCCCCTGCGTCTTGCCGTGCGAAAGCAATGTACAGTTGTACACAAACAGTCGTACCGTCGCGTGTCGTGAGCGCAGCAGTGCGTGCGATATCAATTACTGGTATTGCGATTTATTTATTTGTTAAAGAAGTTGTGTAACAACCGTTTTAGTGTCAGTGTGTAGACCAGTGTTTTAAACAACTGTTTATTAAGTTCGTACTGACGGAAGATTTGATAGTGCATCATTAATGATTTATTACGTATTTTAACAAGTGTGGTGGATGAAATGTTAGACGATGTGCCGTTAATTTATCGCAGAAATATGTATTATCAACACGACGTAGCGCCTGCACACTATCTGGTCCGAGTCTGTGAGTTTTTAAATACCATTTCCAATTTTTAAAGTATGCAAGAAATAATCAATTTTGTATTAAATGTTTGCCTATTTTATGTTACTTAGATATTTGCTTAGTAGGTAGATACCTAAATTTTTTGCCTGTCCTAAGCCAGGGTTTAAGAATTTAAGGGAAAACGAGTCATAGGTCATTCACCTATATTGCGAGCGCGACGCGCTGCTAGGGCGTCCATACGTTTTGAGATTTTTCGTATTTAGTTTGATATTATTATCTCTGTGATTTATGAGTGTTTTAATTTATTTCTTTGTTTAATCGGGATCTCATAGCGAGCCAAAAATCCCTTAAAAAACTTCCCGCGAATTAAAATGCCACCCTGTATAGTGTAGGTACAGACAGCAGAGCACAAAAATAAAAATTTTGAAAAACCCCCCGTATTAGGCTACTGCAGCGCCCTCTGATGGCCTTCCGCTATAAAACATATCTATGAACCCGCTCTTTAGTAATACCTTTTGAATGCAAAAAACTGCAATGAAATCGGTCCAGTAGTTTTCATAAAAAATGGTAACATACATACATACATACATACAAACTAACAAACAACCTCTAACCCCAAATGCATATACCGCCTTCATTTCGTTCCGTCCGTCGCGTCGTGGGTAAAAATCAAAGTGAAAAAAGGGATAGATACCATAGTAATAAAATAAGGCACAATATGTATATGCTTTGTGAGTATTGGTAGAAATTACATTTAAGAATTAAATATTAAAATAATAAAAATAAATTAAAATATTCTTATATCTTAAAATAAAATAAATCTTGCATGCCCTTTGGTTTACTAAAAACTAATGATCAACAACGCAAAGAAGTTTACGACTTCCTCACAACCTACTTAATTACTTAACCATTTTATTAAATTTTAACAAAATTTCGGCGCGCTAGTGACATGTCTACCTCTTTTTTACTTTTAAATAATATCATTACATAATACATGTAAACGGAACATTTGACAGTTTTTATTACGCCTCATTTTTAGCGTCAATAAATAGGCGAACAGAACGAACATGGCGGCCTCACTTCAAATCCACAATAAGATATTAACAACATTCGATATTAGATGGCGCTAGTCTCGTCTAAAGATAATAACACAACTCGATACTAGATGGCGCTAGTCTCGTCTAAAAAAAGTTCGCGGGGTGAAATACCCTAATAGGATTTCACACACAACAAATTTTTGCCCTTTTTCTAAAAAAAAATATTACGTTAAATTTTGCTTCTAATCTGGTGCTAATAGTTATATATATTTTCATGTTTTTAACTTCAAAAATGACGAAGTTGCGTAATAAGTTGCAAACCCTAAATTAACCCTTTATGGAATGATTTTCCAAAAAAAAATATTAAAGTTAACTTTTGTTCATAACTATAAACTTACATAAAAATTTTTATATTTATAAGTCTAAAACTGACGAAGTTGGTCTGTATGAAAGCGACTTCCAACCTTTATTTTTCCCCCTTAAGGGATGAATTTCCAAAAATGCGATAGTCTATGACACTCACAAATAATGTGGCTTTCTATTGGTATATATACTTTTTTAATATTACATAAGTATTTTCAGAAATAAAGTAAAAACCCAATTTTTTGGGTGTTTATGGGTGTTTACGGGTGTTTATTGGGTTTTTATCAAAGCACCGGGTTTAAACCCGGTGCTTTGCCCATCACTAACTGTAGGCCATGTAAAAGGTGGAATAACATCAAGCGACGAAGACCACTTATCACCAAGTGCTCCATTTGATTTCTCAATACTTCAGGACCTAGTATTAAACCACTACGGTGACTTGCGTAAAGCCATATTTTACACGCCTGGGAGCTCAAATCAATAGGAGAGCTCGTCACTAGGCAAATAAAAATACTCGAGAGTATTCCGACTTATTTTTAATCGAATCATATTTGATACGAGTTGTAATCCATACTTTTGCAGCAATCGATATAATCGATGCTGGGATCAATAAAACTTAAAATCGTTTTCGCATTTCGCGACGACCACACACATATCCCAAAGTACCATAATATCCGGTTAGGGCTTGGGCTAAGGTGTGCAGCCCGCGGGCATAAACTCAGGTTATGGGAACTAAAAAAATTAAATAGTTAGGCATATTTATAACATTTCATGTCTGTGTTAATGACTACTAAGAGATTCCCTAATCTGGAAGCAGTTCTAGACAAAGAACGTCCAAATATCATAAAAATGCTAACAATCAGAACTCGGTTTCCTGATGGACCAACTACTTACGAGCTCACTTATAGTGGTATGGCCTACTAAGTGTTCCCATTGGTACAACTAATATTTTTTGTGGTTATTTGTTTAATCAGCGGTAACAAAATCAACACATAACTCTAGCTAGAGGATCAGAGAAGGTAAGTATTAAAAATTAAAATAAATATATTAATTGAGCTTGCCAGTTTTGACCTAAACAAACTTACACAGACTAACTCATATTAGTGATGGTTTTAGGTACCAATAATGAATAACTGGATGTAACGTAAACTCTTCAAATAATAACCTTCCTTGGGTCGCAATTCACACCCAGTCTATTGATGTAAAATTAGCTGGGATTCGAACAATTGATACTTTATTCAAGGCGCGCGTGGGTCGCCCTGATTGAAGAGGAGAGAGTTTTAGATCAGATACACCTTGTTAGGGTTCTGTAGTTAAAAAGAAACCTTTATGGTTCCGTCCTGTTATTTCGTCCGTCTCCGTCTGTCCGAAGTGTAGCTAGGAAACAGTACTAGAAAACTGTTATTTATCATGAGTATATTATACATATTTATCACGCCGACAAGGCTTTAGATAGTTTTTAGATTTAATAATCTTAAAACAATTCACTGTTAATTCTCCCCTTTCCCCTACAGGTGGATAGTGTGGGATTGATTTTATCCTCGTCTACCCTAGAGTGTGGGGTTTCGTTTCATAGTATTAAAAAAAATATGCGTTTGTATAAACCATTTTTTAATTTGGGAAATCGATTGCGAATTATGAATATGACGTAGCGGATCTTGCGGTCGCCGCTCGTACTAAGGGTAGGGTTACCTAATCTAACAAGTTTCGGAATTATGATAGCCGTAGTTTCATACGCATAGACAAAATATTTACAAAAATACAATATAAAAAATACTTAAATATCTCTATTTAAATAAGTTCATCCTAGTGTTTACTTAAATATTATTATGTTTGTTGAAAGGGCAAAGCTCATCGCCCGTCTGGCTACCTGGCTAGCCTAGAATGTAGAATTTTTTTTTGTTGAAACGTTGAATATATAATTGCAAAATGTTAACCACTATTCCAGTAGAACAACTAAATTATCTATACTTACATCTTCTATACAAATAAATATAATTGGAGTGTCTGTTTGTACTATTAAAATAACCACTTTTTACTAAGTGCATTTGGATGTATGCACGGTACATATACATACCAACACAACATTTTTTACAATTTTTGTCTCTCTGTCTCTCTGTTTGTTCCAGCTATTCTCTGAAATGGCTGGACCGATTTTGACGGGACTTTCACTTGCAGATAGCTGATGTAACAAGGAGTAACTTAGGCTACTTTTACGTTAGAAAAAATTCAACCCCCAAGGGGATGAAAAGCCGAAGGCGGTGATCAGCATAATTTCCGAGTGCAAAGCTGCGAGCAACAGCTAGAAATAATAAAATTTAATAGAATTGTAGGCGGAGCAGAAAGCTTTAATTTTCTATATAAGCTTGAAGTCAACTGAGCCTGAAAACCGTCAATAGACAACCTTTAACCTGACAAAATTAGTGTTGCTTATTTTCTCAAGTTCACATGGTCGATGAAAGGTACGTGAACAAATCCCGCTGAACAAGTAAACCTTTCATAGTCCACTGATAGTTTGATTCAACAATGGACTATTTTATTCCCTTATATGACGCAATGGTTACCGAAGCAATAAACATTACCGGTAGTTAAACTAGAAGAGGCTTAGTGCTGGTGCTTACTATTCATCACACGTGGCTCATGCGATTCTCGTGCGACTTTCGTAGCGGCCGGTTAAACGTGATAGGACTGTCTGAGAATAACTCACTAGCCGACTACAGATACAGAACTTTTTAATGAATCTATAAGGAAATTAAATTGATCCTTGTTAATTTTATTAGTATCGTTATTTGTATTATTACAATTTTGCACTAAAAAAACTGTATGTACTTAAACAAATTCAATATGAATGTGTTTTAAAATAAATGTTTATGGAGTACAGTCGCTGTTTTCCGTCGAAGAATTGTATCCGTTTCCGTTGCCTTTGCCCGTTCCGTCCATCCGTGTCCTTCCCCGAGAGAAACTGCGTTCAATAGACAGTCAGTATGGATTGTAATTTGGTACGGAACGGGCAAAGGCAACGGAAACGGATGCAATTCTTCGACGGAAAACAGTAACTGTACTCCATAAACATTTATTTTAATACACATTCACATTTAATTTGTTTGAGTACATACAGTGTTTTTAGTGCAAAATTTTATTAAATTTTTCTAAAGTCTCTATTTTTACGTACCCTGAACTATTCAGCTATCAAACTGATTTTTCTTTATGTCGGAAACAATTACCACACTTTGGGACACCCTATAGAGCAAAGATTATTAAACAAGTATTTGGTATTTATTAATTACATAAGGATCCCGAGGGGCAGTTTCACAAAATCTCTACATGTCATTACATCGGGGTTGGGGGAGGGGTTAAAGACACATTTTTAAACATGGGATTCTTGTCACATTTAAACATGAGACATTTTTTCCGTCAAATTGTGAATTTTAATGCATTTTCCATTATAAAACTAGATAAAATTTTACGTAAGAAGGGGGAGGGGGATCCGAGAAATCTTACGAATCCTTTCATGGGGTAGGGGGGGGTTAAAAATAGGCAAAATCGTCCTTATGTAATTAATGAATGGCTCCTGACGGCAAAGTGGCAATGACAGTAAAACCCAACTGAGTAACGATAATAGGCTTAAATGTAAGTTGTAACCAATTCAAGAAGAAGGTCAAATTCACCATAACAATAAAGTCGGTTAATATTTAATTTACTTTAGGGCGGTTTCGTTACAACTCGGATTATCTGGAGAAGTTTAAGTTTAGGATATTTATTCCAACGAGAATATTTTATTAAGAAAGAGAAATGTGATAGTTATATTAAATTCATAGAAATAAACATAGACTTGGAGATATAACTTACGGTCCAAGATCCAGCAAGTTACTGCGAACATATTAGATATGTAGATAAAACCTAAACTATTTGCTTCACATAAAACCTAACACTTATATACTCACAACTTAATTGATCACATAATTAAAGAAATCCTTTAATTAAACTCCATAACAAAGAAAACTTTCAGCGACATTTCGTTTCATACGCTCCGTAACTCCGTTGTAATCTCATAGAACCCATCACATTCCGAGAACGAGTGAAAACAATGAACTCAAAATCCTTACATATGTATAAGTAAACTAAGCATATATCTATACTAATAATAAAGAGGAAAGATTTGTTTGTTTGCATTGAATAGGCTCCGAAACTACTGAACCGATTTGAAAAATTCTTACACTGTTGGAAAGCTACACTATCCCCGAGTAATATAGGCTATATTATATTTTCAAAAAAAATTGGGATCCTTAATAAAACTCCAATAATGTAACCCAAGGTGTAAAAAATAAAGAAAACCAAAGCAAAGCGAGGGCGGTTACTCGTGAATAAAATGTCAGGACAAACGGAAAATGTGCATCGTTCAGCGCAGTCGTCGACATCGGACAGCGCTATGAATACTGATGCCATTGCTGATGCCAGTACGAGTATAAAGCTGTTTCAATTTTTCACCAAGTATTTTAAAATACTCTCCGTTAAGTCTGTTGACACACAGCGATGTCACATAAAAACGCTACAAAATATTAATCTCTATCAAAATTTATTGTACCATAAATATTTCATGAAGATAAAGTTGATCCTTTACGATGCTATTTGTTCCTACGGTTAGGTGACATAAAAAGGACTCAATAAGTATTTGATTAAGTACTAGGCTGTGACAAGGGGCAGGATATGTTTAGATAATATCATCGTTCACAATATATGTACGAGTAGCATAATATTATCTCAGTGAAGCAATCTTGGCTAGCGACCATGGAAGATAGAGAGAAGGAAGGCTATCTCTGTATAATATGAACAGTGTCTGCAGAACAGGCGCTGCGGTGCGGTCTACAACTGTCAGCTATGTTCGAATATCTATTTGTCACACACTAGCCCCATTCAGAAATGGCCATTATTGGAAATTTGGAACCTCTATTTTCTGTAAACAGCTGGACACTTTTTCAACTTTCCCTTCATATCCCTTCATTATGAGATGGCCCTTCTTCTACCTCAGTTCTCCATGCTAGCGACCATCCTTTATTTACTTAGCTTGAGTCAGCAGCCAAAGCCAGTTCTTTCTTTCTTTCTCCTTTCTTCTTGCTTGGCCGGCAACGCATTGGTTATGCCTTTGATGGTACTGATGTACATACATAGGTGATAACCACTTACCAACAGGCTTGTCTACTCATTTGTAGATAATAATATATCTGTGTAATTTTAATTTTGTTTAATAATACAATCCATGAATTTCAGAGAACAAATAACTTCATGTCATTTAGCTTTTGCCTTACAAAGAAATACTTTCTTGTACCCTACGTAGTCAATTTCAATTTTATTTGTAACAAAAGCCATGAAGAAAAATATTTTTCCGCAACATAAAAACAGAAAGGCACTGTTTGCATTTCCTTAATTTTGTCATGCTTAGAATATAAAAATTCTTACTTTCCGAGTACTTTTTTCATAAACCTTTTTTTAACAAAGAGTCATTGCATAAATATGAGATTTAGCGTGTACAACAAGACCCTAAGTTCTCCTCAGGTTCGGATTAGTCTTAAGCTCCTAAAACTGTACAGAAAAATCCCGCCATTTCTTTAAAGGGATTGTGGTTTGCTCCTGGCAGGAGAAATAACTTTGATGGGAAACATTTACAGAACAGTTTTAACTACGATATAAGTTTATTAGACTGAGGTCAGAATAAAAGTTAGATAGACTCCATAAACTGTTTTAAATTACGAGATTGGCTGATACAAGATATTATGAGAGAAAGTTTCGGAATTATTAGCAACAGCTTAATGAATTCACACTTAGGAAAGGGTTTTTGTAATAGAACATTAAAAACAAACACGATGATCTGTAAAAAAGATACTTTCTTTTTCGGGACTCCATAAATCCTTACAATTAAATCTTCCCTCTCTTGATCTGAAAACGACTACCTTCCTCATTTTAAATATTAATACCTACCAACTACCAGTGCCTTAGCACGGTAAAGATATAAATATGTGTACTGTGGCCTTAGTTTCAAAATCTGCGCGCGGATATTTGCACTATTTTTGTTATCTTCAAATTATACCCCTCATTTTTGCCCTTTACTAGCCTCTCGGGAGGTAGTGTGTATTGGAGATCTCCGGAAACTCATTTGAACACATCGTTGGCGCGCTTACCCAATGTCCATTCTTGTCCCAAGGGGTATTTGAGGTTTCCACAATTTGCCGTCTTTGCTATGCCCACTTTTCCATTTCCTATGGTATAAATTTCTCTCTCTAAGTACTGTGTTCTTGTAAAAATTTCACGACGACCCGTGTGGCGCAATGGTTACCGTGCCGGATCGCCGCCCCAGGGTTCTAGGTTCGATTCCTAGCGAGGTGGAAATTTTAATGATGAGTTTGAATTTCTGTGGGCTTAGTGCGAGTTTTACGTGACATAACGGGCTCGCTAACGTAACTGCGAGTTGGCTATGCTATTGGCTACCGATCTAGCGGCAGTGAAAAGAAATGCATCGGCAGCCAATAGCATAGCTGACTCGCATTTACGTTAGCGAGCCCGTTATGTCACGTAAAACTCGCACTAAGCCCACTGTTCTCGGTCTGGGTGTGAGTGTTCGTGTATTGTGTGTTGTCCATGGCACCCAAGCAGAAATAATCAACAATAACGACCATTGAGTGGACACAATATAACGCACCTTCGGTGCAACAAAGGCACAACAGCTTTTTTTGTAATTTTACAGGAGAGGACTTTAAGATTTTTTCACATTCGCATTTATTTCCATATTACTGGATTACTATCTGTAGTAGGTTAAAATATATATACTATTAATTGTTTATAGTTTTTGCTAAAGTTTCACGTAAAATGCCTGTTTTATAGACAATTTGGCATACTGACTCAATTTTACAGTTTTGGCTATTTGTGACTTTGTTGCACCGAAGGTGCGATAAGTAAAACTTTTGACAAAGTTATTGACGTCTCAGATTAATAAAAAGTGGCTGTGCGTTGATTTCTGTGTTAATTAGTTTAAGGAAAGAAAGTATGGTTAGGTACTCATCAGTGGCGGCTGGTGGATCCTAGAAGTGGTGGTGCACTGTATAAGCGTATTTTTAACGACTGTCAAGAGAGAAAAAAAATATTTTTCGATTTACACTCTTGTTTCAAATTAAGAAATGGCCTGGGCGGTCCTGCCGATTTTATTTCTAATTTTTGTTCAAATGTTTTGTTTTTACTCGTAATAAAGTCAATGTTAAAATTAGTACTCATTTTTACATCTATTTACTCACGCACAATGTCCCACAACTCAGTATATTAAAAATCCTTGCAGAATGTAAACAATTAACAATATATTAGAAGATCATTGATTAGCAAACACAAAAACTTCGAGCTTGCCGGCGCGGCGGCGATGCGCGCGCGAATTTCGTCAAAACTTCGTCCCGCTCTCGGTAATCTTCGGTGCGCTCGTGCGGCGCTCGAAAGCGGTCATATTTCGCCATACATTTACTATTGAACTAGCTCTGTCTCACGCGCTAGGCGTTTTCGGTTGCATTTCATAGAAGTTGTATGAACACTCGCCGTGCGCTCGGAGCTAGCGCACCGGGAATATTGAGTCCCGCGAAATTGAGTCTAAATGCTTTAGCAAAGAGCTTAAATTGTTTTATCATAATTTCGTTAATATTGGATAGATCGTTAATCAAATAATTTACTAAACATTTTTTGTTTTATTTTTCTAAACGTTCATAAACGTTTGTATGTATTAAAATCTGGCAGTTCGGCGCACGAGTGCACTTAATGTACAGCCGCCCCTGGTACTCATCACATACGAAATAAAATTTTATAAACTTGATTCACTTTTTCTCACAATTACAAATATCTTATGTCACCTTAAACCCAAATTATTATTATTTATTTATATTTTTAAATTATTATTACATTATGGGTAATTACTCAGATTAAAGAATTTCTTTAATCTGAGGGTAATTATTAATGTAAGTAATACCCTTAAGAAAATACTGTATGTCAATTTCGGTAGTTTGACTTTTCTAGCCGACAAGTCACTACCTCTGTATTACCACAGTACACATGTATTACGCTGACCTTTGATAGCCAGTCTAGGTATTTACAAATAAAAGTTCTATGTATAAATTACGTACTTATAATAAGGATATTATAATAGTGCGTCTACAAGTGAAACTCCGAAGGAATTGGAATTCGTAATCCTGCTTGCGGTTGACAGGTTTGACCATTGAGGGCTCTTGTCAAAGGACATAGGATTTGAATATCTCGACTATTCGCAAAACAGCAAAAAAATCCTATAAATTATTATATTATAACTTCTTTATATTATTCCTGTATATTAGTATATAAGAGAAGTACTTGTAACTGAGAGATTGTGCTTTTTGTGTAAGAACTATAATTTTTGAATACTTGTTTTAGGTATTTTGTCGCCGCTTTCTTTATCGCATTTATCCCTAACTTTCGTTAAGAAGCCATAAGTACCTACTATAATAATAACATAGATCAATTGATAGATAGATCAATAGATTGATCTGTGAATAATAAGTTACCAAGAATTCAGTGGTAGGTAATCTCGGCTTTTTAGATCATGCAAAATGCAATCGTGTCATTAGAGCTATTTATACGTAACATGATCTATTTATATAACACTATAATAATGGTCAAAAAACGTCACCACAATTACACAATTTCCAGGATGATTACATAATATATTATGATAGATTTATTATTTGTCAGACTAGTCTCATGTTTATTAAAAAGTCAATCAAGAAGCAAATTCGCAAGGTTTAATAAGAGCGCAGAATTGAATTTCCAGCAAAGCGGAGGTTCGAAGTTGATTAAATTGCTTGAGATACCCTATTTATTAAAACTAGTTGCTCAAGGCGTTCATTATCATCAACTTCCTCTATATCAAGGATGCATTATGCGGGCATCTACAACATCAAGAACAATTTTATTAAAGTTGGTTTCCGCAGCTTCGCAGTTCCCTTGTGCGGAATAAACTTTTCAGTACAGGATTGCAAAAGGGGTTTGACCATTTTGGTATGATATATTTTAGTTATAATTTTAACAAAAGAATAATGTGACTCTGACTATACATAAAAATAAAATACCTCTAACTACATAACACACATAACACAGAAAAATATCTTAACTAAATGATTATAAAAATAAGAATATTTACAAGTTTATTTAATATTTATTTTATATTTATTTTTGGTATGAAACCTGGTATTCAGTGATGAAATGTCGTAAGTGATATTATACTTTCTGAGATATTTGACTTCAAAAATAAATATAATTATTTTTCTACGGTTTTGAAGTCAAATATCTCATGAAGTAGGTATCATTTACGAGTTACGACATTTCATCACTGAATTCTTTTTGGTCGTAATCACCCATACCTATAGTTTATCGATTGACATTATGTTTTATCAATGTTCGCCGCAACGAAATTTTTTGCTTTATTTTTCTACGGTTTTGTACTCAAATATCTCAGAAAGTATATCACTTACGATACGACATTTCATCATTGAATACTTTTTGATTGTAATCACTTAAGTAAGTACTCTGTCGATTGACCCGTCATGTTTCATCACTGGCCGACGAAACGAAGTTTTTTCAAAATGGCGGTACTTGTAGGTATGCCAATTAGATTCAATGCCCTTTGCCAATAATGTTCCAAAAGTCTCATCTAGTCAAGTCAAGTCACAAACATAAAAAATAATAGGAATGTTGTTTATAATATCACAGGATCATGATCATATCTCATATTGTGACATTATGGTAAACCATTAAGTTATTAAATACTATCAAAGCTATGCTGTAATATTTTCTTTTTTTAAGTCCGTGTACTTTGGTTGTAATAAATCAAAATAAACATCAGAAAAAAACAATTTAAAGACAATAACAGACCTTGCCCAACAATTTCTCCAATTACGCAACGAAGTCCGACGTTTAAGAATAAAATCTCAATCTTTAACTTTACTTTACTGCAGTAATAAAATTTGTCATAAAACCGACACCCTTGGCTCCCTCTTACAAGGTGACCTTCTCTATATTAATCCCTCACTTCATAATCACCTGGTCTACCTGTGAAAATAGTTCACTTAACTTAATAAGCAATTTATAAGATTGATGTGATAAAGTAATATGAAGCGTGTGGTTGAGTTGACAAAGTTGAGGAAAGAAAATCTCGTCTCCTTCGTTACTATCACACTATCGCCCCATTTCCATCCTGCCATTCCTATCTAAAGTTCTTGAGCATATTGTCCACTCTCAGATATCCTCCTACCTGTCGGCAAATTCGCTCCTTAGCCCCTATCAATCAGGATTTCGCCATAGCCACAGTACTGTTACTGCTATTATTAAAGTAACGGACGACATACGATGGGCTATGGAGAATAAGCAGCTGACATTATTAGTTTTATTAGACTTTAGTAACGCCTTCCCCTCTGTTGACTTTGACATTCTTATTGCTATCCTTAAATCTATCAATCTCTCCTCTTCTGCCATTACATGGTTCGATTCCTATCTTCGGGGCCGTTCGCAACGCGTCAAAATTGACGATAAATTATCTAGCGCATGTAACTTAAATGCGGGCGTGCCTCAGGGTAGCGTTCTTTCTCCCTTACTATTTTCTATTTTTATAAATTCTGTTACCTCTATTATCAACTCTAACTTTCACCTCTACGCAGATGATTTGCAGATCTACCATCACTTTACTCCTGAGCAAGCGGTTACTGGCATCAACACCGTTAACAGTGACTTGAGCCGAATTAATGACTGGGCAAAAGCATTTGGGCTTGCGCTTAACCCAAGTAAAACGCAGGCGATTATTGTAGGCAATAGATACGCCTTGAGTAAAATAAATTTATCTTTGTTGCCTGTCATCGCTCTGGACGGTTCTCCTATCCACTTTACTGATACGGTGAAAGATCTAGGAGTGATCATCGACTCTAATCTCTCGTGGCGGGCTCATATCAGTGAGGTTGGTCGTAAGGTCCACTATGCTCTCCATTCACTAAAATGCCTCCAAGGATTTTTGCCTCTTAAAACTAAAATTTCCCTTGCTCAAACCCTAATCCTACCCATCATAGACTACGCTGACGCCTGCTATTTAGATGCTACAGAGGAGCTACTTAATAAACTTGAACGCTTGCAAAACTTGTGTATTAGATTTATTTTCGGAATTGGTAAGTATGACCATGTTTCCCAACTTCGCAAGGATCTCAAGTGGCTCCCTATCCGCTTTCGCCGAAACACTCGGATATTATGTTTACTTTTTAACATCCTACATTCTCCATCATCCCCGTCCTACCTGCGCGAAAGATTCTCTTTCGCCCGTCCATCTATTGCCCCTTGCCGTACTCATTTAAGAACCCTCCTTAAGTTTCCCCAACATAAAAGTTCTTCCTACACCTATTCCTTCTCTGTTCATGCAGTCAGATTATGGAACTCACTCCCACCTAACATACGCGACTCAAAGTCTATTTACACTTTTAAGAAAAAAGTCCGTGAATATTATTTATCTTTAGTATAATTTAAATAAATTGATTATATTTTCCTCTTCTTTCTCTTGATATATCGTACGTTGTTTTATATATCTGCATATGTATGTATTTATTTATTTATTGATATATGTATATATTTTAGCACTATGTGTATGTTATATTATGTATTTATATTTATTTATAATTATGTGTATTTATTTATATTTAAATATATTATTAGCTATAGTTATTTTATATTATTTATTATTGAGTGCACGCCATCTACCTTTCTGTCACTTCTCCAGTCGCAGGTCTGCTGGAAGAAATTTCGTAAGAGATAAGCAGTACCTTTGTACAATATATCTGTTTTTGTTCTCCTTTAATTTTTTATGTGTACATGAACAATAAATAAATAAATAAATAAAAGCACATCAAGATGTGGATTTGTAAAGTCTGTAATTAAAAATTAATGTACCTAATATAAAAGAAGATACGATATCTACCTCCAGCCTTGTTGTAGATCTTCAGGTGGAAGCTTCCGTTATTCTGAATGCAAAACTAAAATTTTTTTATATTTATATACTTTATTGACCACAATATTATATTATGGTCCAATTGGCGAGCTTAATGCTTAATGCGTTCTCTACCAGTTAACCAAGTATAACCAGGCCAAACAGAGACACACGAAGGGCGGTATAAATACGTATACGTATATAAACGCGAGATATATTTTCATAGTAATAGAGTAGTAGAATCTTTCCAACCAGCTGAAAAAAAATTAAAACTAAATTAAAACTTGGAATGGAAAACTTGCGTGCGAATCGGTTTTGCAATATGTTATAGTTCCCTGTCGTTTTTTGAGTTTTTTAAAAACATCTGAGACAGAATATAGGTTTTTTAAAATTCACAGGTCTCTTGAGGAGGCCTAGAGCATACTCCACCACGCTGTTCCAGTGCGGTTTGGTGGAGGATCTAATCTAGCTATAGTAAATTCGCTTTCAGTTACAAAATCTAATGAACTTCACTCGATAAAAAATCTCAGTTTGCCCTTTTTAAAGTTTTTTTCAATATGACTAAACTACTGACATTTTCCATTTTATTTTTGTACTCAATTAAAGACACTAAATATTTTTAGGTAAATTCGCTGAGTTTGATTTGATACAATGATTGTCTTAATTACTGTGTTTAAATATTACTAAATTCGTAAGCGCGGTGACTTGGCAGGCTCACGCACGATTTTGCTTACGGACGACGGGAAATACTTTTGTAGAAATACCTGGCCTTAATTGCCTTTGTTTTATAATCCCTGTTAACGATACGAGTATGTTGATTCCAAACTTTAAATATATAAGATGTAAATTATACAACAAACAGTCTATATTTTTAGACCACGGTATAACGTAACAATACAACCACAGTTCTCAACTATGTTTACGGCCTTATTCAATGTCCACTACAGAAACGCTTGGGTGTTTTATTTATTGCCAGTAGCTTTATGGGCTATAAAGCGGTGTTCCCCAGCATTAATTTGTCGGGACAAGCTACAAGCTGGAATACCTAGCGTTACTTTATGTATCGTTGAGCAGGTGTCCTCCAAGCGTCATATTTTATTTCCAAGATGCGCGCCATTAAATATTTTATTACACCTTTATTAAGGTTTTCTTGTTTATTCTTCGAGATGGCACATATTAAATGCTACTATTAATATTCTTGCTTATTTAACTGCTATGCAAGATGTGCCCATTGTACCTTAATCCGCACTATCAAAATTATGTAGTATCGTATGAAGAAGGTATAGCAGTGTCGTAATCACAGTGGGCTTAGTGCGAGTTTTACGTGACATAACGGGCTCGCTAACGTAAATGCGAGTCAGCTATGCTATTGGCTACCGATGCCTTTCTTTTAAATTATTTTCACTGCCGCCAAATCGGTAGCCAATAGCATAGCTGACTCGCATTCACGTAGCGAGCCCGTTATGTCACGTAAAACTCGCACTAAGCCCACAGAAGACAAAAGGCCGGTTTACACGGTGACGCGGGGCGTCGCACGTCGCGTGTGGCGTGACGTCGCGCGTCACGTGTGGCGTGACGTCGAGCGTCGCGTGTGGCGTGACGTCGCGCATCGCGTATGGCGTGGCGTCTCGCGGCGCAATTCAATAGGCGTGTAAAATCGCTTCTCAGAAATGCACTCAAAAATAACGCCGTATGTTTGAATTCAGTGCGGGCTGCGTCGCCCATCGCAACGCGGGACGCCCTGCGTCTCCGTGAATGAGGCCTAATAATAATCGCACTTTATTAATGTTTTTCTAAGGGGCCTCTACGTGTTGGATCTGTGTCCCCACGCAAGCCTAACAAAGTACCGGATCCACTTATATCTAGGACCTGTGAAAATTAAGAGGTACATAATAATAATTAATATGTAGAAATAACGTACTGCATGGCTCAATGACGTAAATAGTGACATTTCAAGGCACATTGTCAAGGTGCACCAACACAAGGATGTATAAATAATAAAATAGTAAACAACCATTTGCACCGCTCGCGCTAGTCCGCTACCAAGGCTTCCCTCAAGGTGAAGTACACACTGAAAATTTTTCACTTAACTTACGAGTAACAATCATCTTGTCAATATTTGAAAAATTACCATGACCGCCGTCTCACGAGACGTCACGACTCTAAATGTGGTCGTTAAGCTCACTCTCACTAAACTACCCGAGTCGTTCACTCGCTTTCTTTCCCAAACCAGGGCAATCTTATTTCAAATATGTCTCAGCTATATACGAGCCATAACTTATACCCGCCGACTATCAGCGTGCCAAATGGCTTCGTGACCCAAATTGACGGCAAACGAAAAAATAAAATAATTTTCCTGGACGTCACACCCACGCGGACTCCTTATGTAAAAAGTCCTTCCCTTAACTCTGTTAGCCCGCTACGGGATAATTTGATTGCGCCAAAAATTTATAAGGATATTGTATATGAAAATATAAAACCAGTGTTTACTTTGCTACGTATTATGGGAGTGCTCCCGCTAACAAGACCTTCCCCGGGCGTCAATCGATTCCAGTTTGCATCACCTTCTATGCTATACTCACTCTTTCTATTTTTATCCCTAATCAGCTATGTGATGTACCTCTCTCTTAACCAAGTTCAAATTTTACGCGCACCCGAAGGGAAATTCGAAGAAGCCGTCATCGAATATTTATTTACGGTGTACTTATTCCCCATAATTGTAATACCAGTACTGTGGTACGAGACTCGTAAAATTGCTGGAGTTTTGAACGGTTGGGTTGATTTTGAGGTAAGATTTGTTTTATTTTTTTTACAAGGCAAGAGTGAATAGGCGTTTACTAAGTTAATGCGTTTTACCACTAATGACTTCATCGCCACTTACCATCAGGTCAGGTGGGATTGTAGTCAAGCATTAACTTACATGCTATAAAAAAAACAATCAACTTTACTCGCGTAGGATGAGTATTTTTGTTGTGAATGTGGACCAATGTGGACGAAGAATTTTGCTTCCTTATTCGTCACTGTTATCGCATATAATGTAGACCTACTATTTGTTTTATCAAAAGGACTGGAATGTCTTGCCCACGTGGGTGGTCTAATCATAATGGGTATGTCCAAGTTAAAGCAGGCTTGCTGTATAATCCAGAATCAAGAGACTATCAGGAGTATTTCTTAATTATTTGTGGAACAAGCGACGTATGAAACTAACCATCTGTTGGTAGGAGCATAAGTTTCAGTAGGTACATATTTAGTTAAATGCTATAAATGTGTCCGCGTAATTGCAACGATAAATTTCCATATGCATGGCGCCACGTTGCTACATTACGTACTCCACTATATCTTAGATGATTGCTCGGTTGTATACTAAATCATGATGTATTATAAATTGGTCGGGTGTATTTCTGACAGGGTGATAATTAAAAATCAAGGAGAAAACACTCCTTGACGATAATCAGTACAAAAAGAGAGGTTTTTCATGTAATTGGCCACAGTAATGACTACTTAGAGTTACTATTATTATGCTAGATTCTCAGATCAATAAAAAAGGCTAAATCACATTAATTTAAAATGTCTCCAATTGATGGTTCCTCAAGATCTGTAGTCTGTACGGATTTTATTAAAAACCTCGTTAGTGTGACTAATAATATTATCAAATAATAATTTTGTCGATTACACTTCGACGAGATTATGACAATACCGACAAGACTGCATTTGCAATGATTTATGCCTACATAGATAATGATGCTCATTTGTTTAAAAAATAGGAACTGTATAGTATGTATGTGTATGTGTAGGAGCCCAGCCAGACCTCCTAACATGGCGTTATCTAAACACTAACAAAACATCTTTATGCTGGTTGGTAAGCATTACCAGATCAGCAGAATATTAACCTACACCAAAACTTATTTAATACTTTAAAGTTAAGCGTACGTGCTATACTCGTAGTTACAAATGAAGCTGATATCACAAGCGGTTTGGCAACTTCGAATACGCAGACACCTATTGCACTTGGACATATACCAAGAATCGTAAAAGCCTAAGGATCTAGAACCCGTCCAAAATCAAAGACTAAATGAAATATACATTAGATAGATAACTCTAAGATAAATAGCCTGTATTGTGTCCAAAATAACATAAGAGCGATAAATAAATAAGAAAAAATAAATAAAATAAGATAAGATAGGAGCTTTCTAAACAACAGGAAGTGGGTAATAGATTCAAAAATTAGGGAACTAAGTTAGATTAGGGAATCAAGGTACCTAGGTAGAATTGGAGTTTATTACTCAAATGACATACAGGATCAAATAAAAGTATTAGCTTGGGTTTTAAAAACATTTTTCTCATGTTATCTTCTTTATTTCTCAAAATAAAACATCAATAATTTATTGCTGTTAAAATTAAATTTAAAGATTTTTCTTACACCTATGCTATGACCATGTTTGAAGATTTATCATTCTCAGATATTAGTTATGTGTATAATGTTTCAGCCTTACTTTGACACTTTTCATAGTTTAAAATCAATTTTAAGTGTTTCCTTTTTCATTGCAGGTTGCCTACAAGAACTTATCCAAACGCGTCCTTCCTGTTAAACTATACAATAAAGCTCTTGCAATATCAGTCATTATTCCCATGCTGTCTACTACCTCAGTGATCATAACCCATGTCACCATGGTGCACTTCAAACTTATCCAGATCGTACCATACATCTTTCTAGAGATACTTACGTATATTTTGGGTGGTTATTGGTATCTTTTGTGTGAAACACTCAGTATTTGCGCTAATATTTTAGCTGAAGATTTCCATCAGGTAAGAAAATACAGAATCTGACGGTTGACTAGTTCAAGCTTCAAATTTACTCCGAGCGACTTAAATGACCTTGTGACTACGCCTTATTTTTTACAGTCAATGTTTTATATCGATTGTAGAAAGGAAAAAGCGACATTGAGCTAACATTACAAGAGAGCAGTCAGCATTTTAAAGTTGGAATTTTTAGAAAAATATCATATATTTTTTTGTAATTCTCCTACCGACGTTATTCTTACTGTTTCGGAATCCTTATTTTATCATCTCCATTGTGTCATATATACAACAACTTTTCTAAAAATTCAACTTAAAACTGCTCTTCTGTAAAGTTAGCTCAATGTCGCTTAGTCAATTTTTCCTTTCAAGTATCGATATGTATTCTCTAATAAAAACGATTTCCATATTTTTACTTTTAAGGCTCTTCGCCATATAGGCCCTGCAGCGAAAGTCGGCGAATACCGAGCCTTATGGCTGCGTCTCAGCAAACTGGCCAGAGACACTGGCATCGCCAACTGCTATACCTTCACCTTCGTCAGTCTCTACTTGTTCCTGATCATAACATTATCTATCTATGGATTACTCAGCCAGATCTCCGAAGGTTTTGGTATCAAGGACGTCGGTTTGGCACTCACTGCTCTTTGCAGTATATTCTTGCTATTCTTCATTTGTGATGAAGCTCATTATGCATCTCACAATGTAAGATTTTTAACGTCAATTTATAGATTTATTAGGTTTTTTAACAAAAAGACGAAATCATATCGTAGTTTATTTATTTCATTCACAGGTCCGAACGAATTTTCAGAAGAAACTTTTACTTGTTGAATTGTCTTGGATGAATACTGACGCTCAAACAGAAGTGAACATGTTTCTTCGGGCTACTGAAATGAATCCATCGCAAATCAGTCTAGGAGGATTCTTAGACGTCAACAGAAATCTTTTCAAATCAGTATGTTGGAATTGCAATAAGTATTTGTCTACATTTAGTAAGATAGTGAAGTATGAAAACACAATAAAAACGCTAAAGAAAGAAACATAGTTTTTCAGAGTTGGATAATTAATAAAATAAAATATCAAATATTTATTTTTATTTTATTAATTCGTCTTATTCTATTTCATTATTTTCATTGCTACACTAACTTCATTGACTGTATCTATTTCAGAGTCTGTCTAATAGTAAAATTGTTTTTCAGCTTCTAGCTACAATGGTCACGTATCTGGTGGTTCTACTACAATTTCAAATTAGTATTCCTGATGATAGTCAATCCATGGACAACTATGATGAGAGGGCACTCAATGAAACAGTTTCAATACTTTCATCTACAGAAGCAACTACCACAACAATAGCCACGACGATTTTAACCACGTTAGCTAAGAGAAAGAAAAAACATTAAAACCCATGTGAAATCATTGAAATATTATTACTAGCGTATAGAACCGACACCGCGAACGCCATGTATGTCCCAAAGCATTGGCGCCACGTGGCTTCAATCTTCAATGGATTCGTTCGATTTTGAAAGGAGAACGGGGGCTCAATTTTGAAAATCGAACCTCCCGGGCGCGACACTCATTTTGTTCGAGATGTCTGTTCTATGACATTATACTTCAATGTGTGAAATAAACATTTTCGTACAACCACAAAAGAAATAATAGTACTTAAGTATGTAGTAATAGTACAACACCAATTTTAGCTTAGTAGGTACAATAATTACGGATATGAATTAATATGAAATTAAGTGTATTAAGTGTTAAGTTGTTGTCCAAATGTTTTTTAGTTTAAGTATGTAATCAAAATATTTACAGTGATAGATCATACATCTATAAATGTTTTTTTTTTCTATTATTATCTGCCATAACACCTGTTATCACACATTTCTAACTCCAAAATTGACGAAGTTCCATACGAATTTCATCCTCTAATTTTACCCTTTCTATCCATCCATCAACCTTTGGAGGTCTACTGCTGGACAGTGGACA
The DNA here is from genome assembly GCA_963932265.1 of Thymelicus lineola. Lineage (NCBI taxonomy): Eukaryota > Metazoa > Arthropoda > Insecta > Lepidoptera > Hesperiidae > Thymelicus > Thymelicus lineola. The sequence goes on from OZ010701.1 coordinate 7,018,493, forward strand.
TAGGCCTCCCGTAACTAGCGCTACTTTGACCGGTCCTATGCCTTCTGAATCATCTCCCGGTGCCTTGTTATTGATGTAAGTATTCACAAATCGTTTCGCCTGCTCTTGGAGATCTGTTCATTGTCCGTCGGTATTCCCTCACAGAGGTTGTAGACTGCACACATAGTTCTAGTCGATCCCTCATAAGACCGAGAGATTGTTCTGAGAGAACCTGAGATCTACCATTAGGGTGGGTCTTGAAATACTTCGTGGACAATTGTTACCGTCCTGGTATTAAACTTGTCCAATGACGTGCACGCAAAACGGTTTTGCAGCTCAAGTTGAAAGTTTTCGGATTCGGATTTGGACAGATGTTGGACGAAGCGTAGACTTCATCAGGCGTGACCGTTCCAGCTTCAGGTCGATATTTAATGTGCCTCTTACAAGACGGTGAACGCTTCCGGTTTTGAACTTGCTGATCACAGAGACATTATTAAATATACTGCCGTTTGTCTGCCAGAATGAAGTCTATCTCGTTTTTCGTGGAACCATCAGTTAAAGTGTTAAAGTTAACTTTTGTTCATAACCATAGATAAGCTTACCTATATAAAAAATTTCATATTTATATCTCCTGGCGAAGTTGAATTGCATGAAAATGACTTCCGATCCCTATTTTTACCCCTTAGAGAAGGAATTTCCAAAAATCCGTTCTTAGGAGTCTTCTTCTTAGCAGCAACTATCTCCCTACCAAACATCCTAATCGGTTCGGTAGTTTCTGAGTTTTTTCGCTTATCTAGCGGTGTCTCTCTTTTCGCTTTTATATACCTACAGGGTGGAAAAAAACACGGTGTTGGAGGAAAAGTATCCTGAATATTGATGATGGGTTTTACTAAAAGGAAACATTCCTTTATTTTCAAAAAGAATTTTGAAAATTTACCTACTCGAGCCGGTGAAATTTGAAAAAAAACAACCTATATTTTTATGATGCCAACCGAAAGCGTCATTCATACCTAAGGATCAATTTCTGTTAAACAACATAGTAGGTATATTAATTTAAGGGAAGACCAAGAAAAAGAGTTAACTTAAAAAAATTTCGTGTAATACATAGTTCCTACTTACTATCAACAGTAAATAGTCCACACTCGTATTTCTATTTAACTTAAGAATTACTCAAAATGAAACCAATTTTCACCTGTGCACAGATTTAATTTTATTCTTCGACCGAATTCTCTTCGTGTCGCCTTTTGGATCGAGTTATGGTGAATATTTAAAATAATATTTTGAACTTTGCTTTTTAATTCCTCTACTGACCCGTAGTATCTTACAAACACCAAATTATATTTACATGGCAAGTGCCTGCCTACCCAACTCATAATAGAAGAATTTACATTAACCAAATTAATTTATTTTTTAACAATAGATGGGATTATTAGATGGCCAGCAAGATCTGGAATTAAAGCTGCCAATTTTTCTTGTGAAATCACATATGATTTAAAAAGTTACTCATGCGTCGTGTAACAGAATGCCACCTGTGCGCGCACCATCTTAGGGCCTTATCACACAGCACACTGACGGTTTTCGAGCTGATTCAATGCGGAACGGGTGCGCAGCGGCTTCCGCCGCTTTGAATCCGCTCGGAAACCGTCAGTGTGATGAGGCCATTATTATATTCTTTGGCTGTATGGTTGATGTAGTGTTGCCAGGTACCACATAATTACAGTAGATCTACCGTATTCAGCTCCGATTTACCGTCTACCGTAGCGATGTAATTACGGTGTCAAAAACTACCTTATTTTAAACAAGGCCTATTTGCAGGTTTTCTACATTAATTCAATATTATACACAAAAAACCTTAATAGTTAAATAAGCAGTATTCAGTAACTTATGAAAGATACTTACTAACCGACCATTATAGTGCTCTTCAACTAAATCTGCACCAGCGTCAACAGCTATGTTCATATCGTACTTAGTTTATTGCGACGCCAACGCTATGGTTGTAGGTAACTATTCTATTTTCAGTAAACAGCTGGACAATTTTTCAACTTTCCCCTCATATGAAATGGCTATCCTTTCCTCTATACTCCATGATTATAATATCATTGCCCACACCATAAATGAATAAAAAATGAACACTGAAGACGAGGAGATTTTATCTGATTCCGATTAGATAGGAAATAACTAAGTTACCTATATAAAATTAAAGAAAAGATTGTTTTTTACATAATTTGATTTACTTAAAATTATTTGCCGTATTTCTACCGTTTCTTAATGTCTACGGACCACATAATTAATTTCAAAGAATCTACCGTATTTTATGAGAAAATATACCGTAATCTAATTTTTGAACCTGGTAGCACTGGGTTGGTGTATGCTACTCATATCTGTCAGAACAAACTAAAAAATTAATACTTGCACGTCATTGGTTGCCTGTTATAGAGCTGAGTGAATAGTTTAATTCAATTGGTCAAAATTAGCTGTTAGTTTTCTAGAAAAGACGGAGTACAAACAAAAAAATAGAAAAGTAAACGTCAATCAAGATAACTTGTAAGCTGGCTTGTGATAGAAGTTCGAATCGAAATAAATGCATAAATTTTATTGGAAGTAGCGTTTTATCCGAATAATTTTCTGCATAACCTGTAAGAATAAATAAAACAATAGTTCACAGATATTTATTTGGTTATAAATAATGGTAGATTACAGCAAGTGGAAGGATATTGAGGTTGGTATTTAGCTAAGAATTTGATGTCAACAATCCTATTATCCTATCTCTTCGTAAAACTAAAAGTACCTACCTATGAATTATGTTGACATACAATTGATAATTATTGGTACTATTAAGCCAAAAGTGTAAAATTATCTTGTTTGTCTTAGATCTCAGACGATGAGGACGAGACCCACCCGAACATTGACACGGCGTCGTTGTTCCGGTGGCGGCACCAAGCTCGTATCGAGCGTATGGAAGACCGGCGCCGGCAACAAGAAGAGCATGAACAACGCAAGAATGAAAACAAGACTAAGTTAGCAGAAACCAGGAAGAAGATAGCAGAAGAAGATCCCAACAGCCCCAACTTGGAGTCTCTCAAGAAGTCGCTTCTCGAACTCGAGAAAGAAGAGCAGGAGATTTTGAAGAAGGAATCGGAATTAAAAAATAAGGAAAAATTAACTCCTTGGAATGTCGACACCATCAGCGAGCCCGGTTTTACGAAAACCGTTATCAATACCAAACCTACGAGACCAAAGGATGAAAACCTGACTGAAGAAGAGAAGGAGGAGAAAATGAAAAAGTTCATCAAGGACAATGAAAAGCTGCTGAAAAAGTTTGGAATGCTCCGGAAGTATGATGACTCTAAGCAGTTTCTACAACAACACACACAACTGGTGTGTGAGGAGACTGCTAACTACCTGGTCATTTGGTGTATCAACTTGGAAATGGAGGAGGTATGTGAATGGTTAAATGCTTTCTAACATGGCAATTTGATATTTAGACGAACTATCAACAGAGATATGAAGAATCTGTTATGAGTTGTGGTTCATGTTGCATACTTTTTTTATGGAAATAGCCAGCAAATGAGCTGACGATCCACCTGATGGTAAGTGGCTATCGTCGCCCATGGACATCAGCAACAACAAAGGCATCACTAATACATGCTGATGCTGGCCGGCAGGCCAAGAAAGAGAAATAAAGAAAGAAAGAACTTTATAAGCTTTAATTGAAAACATAGAAATACAACTATTTTATCTGAATAAATGTCTGCTCCAAGCAATGCGCTTCCTTAGTAATATCTTATTAATAGGGTCATCTGTCTATTCATTTAGTAATATTTGTATTAGTGGTATTTCAATTGAAATTAAATGTATCCATCTGTTAAACCATGCAATTATTTTACAGAAACATGACCTAATGGCCCATGTAGCCCATCAGACGATTTGTATGCAATACATTTTGGAACTCTCCAAGCAATTAGATGTGGACCCGAGGGCTTGCGTTGGATCATTCTTTGCAAGGTAAGTGTAGTATAGAATTGGAATATATGAATCTATTTATTTAATACTGATTTCCTTGTCAATTTGCAAAGCACAGTAATTTTAAAAGTCTACCCTATATTTCTTTTGTCAATTTAAATCCTTAGTTCCCAAAGTGGTCCAGGTGGACCTCCAGGGGTCCACGGGAGACTTGAGGAGGGTCTACATTGGCTTCAAAAAATCAATCAATTCTCACTTTTTTTCGAAAATAATTAATAAAGTGTAACCTAAACTCGGCCGCAACGCAAATTTCAATAGATCTAATCTTCACATTTTTGTCGAGTTTTGGGAATATGGTAGAATTGTAGCTGCAGGGGTTCCACCGGAACCAACAAAATGTTGAAGCTAAATTATAAAGTGGTCTATGAGAAAAAAAAAGTTGGTGAACCTCTGATCTAAATGGCTTGATCTAATTGCTGATTCTTGTTATTCACTACCAAAACTTGGCAATGTTAATCTCATGAAGAAACATTTGAGAAATAAGAAAATAGTGACGTTATCTGTTTTCTGCTAAAATTTAAATGTACCTACAACTATATTATGGTTATTTTAGAATCCAAGTAGCGGAGAAAACCTACAAGGATGCATTTGATGATGAACTGGAGCAGTTCAAGGCAAGGATTAAGAAGCGTGCAGCGGAGAAGATCCAGGATGCTATCAGGGAACAGGAGGAAGAGGAGAGGAAAGCGCGACTCGGCCCGGGGGGATTGGATCCCGTTGAAGTGTATGAAGAGTTACCTGATGTGAGTTATTATTATAGCTTTATTTCCCATATTTAAGTATGTACATCATAATAATTAACAAAAAATATTTAGTTGGGTTTATGGGCCCTTGTGGGTAAAAGCTTCCTCCCTCGTCTTCCTTCTTCTAATTAATCTCTGTTGTTAGCTATCAACATCCAATTTTTTCCTGCTATTTTGGTGATATCATCTGCCCATTTTATTCTCTGCCTCCCTACTCCTTTTGCCTGTTGGACCTAGCCAATTTGTTATTCGATGGGTCCACCTTTTGTCCTTTAGTCAAGCAATGTGTCCTGCCCACACACTGCCTGATGTGAGTCAACCATGTTAACCTACTAGTAACCGCCATCGCTTTGCTTCGGTTTTCGTATAGAACCCCAAATTTTTTTAAATAAAATATAGCCTATGTTACTCGCTTTCTGTGCATTTCTGCCCAATGTGACAAGTGAGACTCAGATGTGCTAAACGGTGCCAGTTGTCCCGTCACGGAACATCTCAACGGGACTAGTGGGACAGACTCCACATTGACAGTTCACTCAAACTACTGAGTTGTTGAAAATAGGTCCATACACTTCAACACATCGGTTGATATTCTCCAACATATTGTATAGCAAAAATTATTAGTTAAAATGGCTTTTGGCATTGGGCAAACTCCTCTAAGTTTCAATGTTATCTTTAAGTTTCAATTTTAACTCATTAGTCATGAGTTACATGAACAATTTCTAAATTGACTTGTAAAGTTGGTGACAAACTAATTTCCTTTGGCTGGTCCCCATTTAAAACCATTTTGAACAGATGCCGATTATTATTTGCCACGATAATATTTGTTATAATTTTTTGTTGATTCCATTGACAGGAATTGAAGAAATGCTTCGACGCCCAAGATGTTCCAATGCTCCAAGCGACAATAGCAAAGATGCCTGAATCCGAAGCTGTGTATTACATGAAGAGGTGTGTGGATGCCGGCCTGTGGGTTCCTGGTAAGAATGACGAGGAACCGACCATGAAGGAGAATGTCGAAGGACCCAACGAGGCTGCCAAACCTGCTACTTCCACCACCGAAGATTTAGACTGAAATTTGATTTGATTGCTTTTAACAATTTAATATAGTTTGTAAATAAGATCCTTCAATGTCCTAACACCAAGCAATATTGCAGTGCATTTCATATACCTACCTGAAAGTCAGTGCCTCCAATTATTTAGATATAACATATAGTTTTTAGTTAAAAGTTATGAATTCTAAAATGAACCATGCTTAATATTCCACATGGATAACTAACTTCTGCCTTATAAAAGCATGTTATTACAGTAAGATTTAATCATTTTATTTGATAGTATTGAATGCTAGTTAATAATTCTGTCATGTCCTGAATTAGGTGAACAAGAGTTACAAATACTTTAATATTTGTGTATATAATTGACATTACTTAATAAATTAAATTTAAAAAATGATATTCTTTTATTAAGAGACATTTTCACCGACAGTGTAACATTGAGAACCCTAAAGAAAATAGTTTCCTCATAATGGTCCAAGAGCCCAGAACCGCCAGGCTTTGGTCATTTTCTGATGGACAAAATATACAATAGTGAACAAACAGTGAACGTATAAACATCCGCTAGCTTACACCGAGGGCCAATTCTGTGACATCAATTCCTAAAAGTGCGTAAAAATTGTAGTCACGTTACTTAGTCTGATGACTTGATTTTTATAATTCTTAGCAGTATTGCCAGACGGTAAAAATCTTACCACCGTTTTACCACGTTGGATAATATTTGATATGTAAGTATAATAACAAATAGTTTTCCTAACAGTGACATCCACAATATTAGTAGTACGAGGAATGCTAAACTGATTGCACCAAATTTTAGACTAAAACTGGTGGCTCGTTCATGGATAATTGGAAAAAATTTATAATAAAATTCCATTAAGACGGAAATGCTACTTTTTTTTAATTTAAATCTCATGTAGTATTTAAGTACTCCGACTCATATCACAAGCATTCTTATTGCAAAAGGATATTATTTGATTATTTTACACATTGTTACAAATATAGTTATGTTAAATCCAAGACTGCTTGGAAATGAATTTTATAAATATAATAGATGCTTTCTGAAACTGAGCAGGAAAAAATCACCCCGGTAGTTACTTGCTGCTTATTTAATATTATAAGGCTCACAGTAGGGCCTCATTGGAGCATTGGCGTAGCTTGCATGACTTTCAATAAGTGTTTGTAAACCAAACCAATTTTAAATGGCTTCTACCCATTAATGGCCCACTACTGGGCACGGGTCTCTCCTCTTGAGGAGGCCTAGAGCATACTCCACCACACTGCTTCAGCGCAAATTGGTGGAGGGATTAGTGGCCAACCCGAGTGTCGAGTTTTCAAACCGTTCCGCCAGTCTTCGACCTGGCTTAACGATTGTTATTTATGATAACAACCGGGACCGATAGCTTTACGTGTCCTCCGAAGCACGGAAAAGCTCAACATTTTTTTGCCACTAGCGGTCACCCATCAACTACCGACCGCGCCCGCTGTTGCTTAACTTTGTTGATCACTTAGGATCGACGCAAGTCGCCGGACTATGAGCGCTTCTTGCACGGGCGTAACCAGGTTTTTGTTTTGGGGGGTTTCAAGAAAATAAAAAGACTAAAAGTTCATAACATAACCCTTAAATTCATAAGAAAATTGAGAATTGGGGGTGTGTGTCCTGTTCGTAAAGGGAGTCCTTTTTCGAGCAGTGTTTATTGTTTCAAGAGTTCTAAAGATAAAATGTACGGGGTAAATAGTACGTACATGTTAATATTTTAACTTTTTTTTTGGGGGGGGGTGAACCCTTAAAATCCTCCCCTGGCTACGCCCGTGGCTTCTTGTTTTTTGAATAAAATATTTGAATTTGCGGCTGCAGTGTGTACAGCTGTACAGGCCCTAAAAGGTTATAAATACCGCATCGTAGGGATAACCAAAATAAAAGTGCGTTAGGTAACTTGTACTTTTTATATAACAAAACTACAATAGGTGTGAGAGAGGGCGCGCGCTACGTGAGCACGTGCGGCGGCAGCTGCGGTCGGCCCTCCAGTTTGCTGTAGTCTAAGTGGAATTCTTTCGCCACCTGCAACAATTTCACACAAATTACTATTTATTAACTATTTGAGGTTCATCGGGGTAAATGCTTTATTATGGGCCATTCATTAAGTACGAAAGGGACTCGACGGAGACCCCCGTATTCTCATATTCTCAAAATTTTGACGTCCCTTAATCTCAAGAAGAGGGCGGATAAATCTTACGTCAGAAGGAAGGGAGAATCTGTGAAATCTTATGCGTTCTTTTATGGAGGTAGAGGAGATTGAAACTGTCTAATATTGTCCTTACGTTGAAGAATAGCTTCTTACAATTTCCTTAATATACGGCGAATACGATCTCCCCTCTCCCTTCGTTCATACTTATCTTTAAAGGAGAATATAACAGTCTAACGCCCCAACTCAAGAGTCACTAATGGTTACTTAAATCGCTCCTTAGTACACAATGTGTATGGTGATTCTTCACTAAGGAGTGATTAAAGTAACCATTGTGACTCTGAGTTGGAACGTAATGGTAGATACATATAGGTTAGGTTAGGTACATACTTTGCGCCAATTGTGCGCATCAAAGAAGTAGTAGGTGCCACGCTCGTACGTCGATGTCTTCTCCACCATCGGCATGCCGGGCGCTTGCGAGATCCACACCTTCTCCTCCATGTGATACCGCCATTCGCGATTATATCTGCACCCAAATTACAACACTATTAACGATATAACTCGCACTTTCAACAAGCTCTTAGAGCGAGAAATAATACAGCAAACCCGATCCTTCTTGTCCTAGACAACGCTTCAATAAACACTCGCACAAATTATTTTTAGTAATTCAATAGATTCGAACACAAAAAAATTTTAAACATTTGAACCTGACTGTACTTCAAAATATTAAACTCAACGTTAAGGGAATAGAAACGGGACAGAACTCTTAAGACTCAATGTAGGGGTAATAGAAGCGAGACAAGATTTTCGCGTAAAAGGCATTGAAGTATTATTACTAGCGCAAAGAACCGAAACAGAACAGTTAAACAGTTTCAATTTTCAAGAAAAGAGTCAGAGAATATTACTTATCCTTGACAATGTAAATATTAGATATTATTTATGTAGGTATATATTTATATTTTGTAATATATGTATGTGTATATATAAATTATATGTATGTATTTAGTAGTATTGTATAGATATTTGTATTATTATTACCTAATTTATAAAATATTATAATATTATTTATTCTTATATTTTGTTTTTATATTTGTGTGCGCGCTGAACCTACCTCTCGACATTATTTCTCCAGTCGTAGGTCTGCTGGAAGAAATTTCTTAAGAAATAAGCAGTGCCTTTGTACATAATTACCTATATGTTGTGTCCTCATTGTATATCCACTGTGTGTACATAAATAAATAAATAAATAAATAAATAAACCGACACCGCGAACACCATGTATGTCCCAATGCATTGGCTCCACGTGGCTTCAATCTTCAATGGATTCGTTCGATTTTGAAAGGAGAACGGGGGCTCAATTTTGAAAATAGAACCTCCCGGGCGGGACACACATTTTGGTCGAGATGTCTGTTCTATATGCTAGTCATAATACTTCAATGGTAAAAGGAACCAATTCTCTAAAGTTTAGAGTCTAAACTATCACAAGGGGCCAGTTATTACTGGCTCATTATTACCCGCATTATTATGCGGGTAGCTCAATGACTTCTAAAGGAAGGACAGGTCCATCGAAAAGTTTCACAGAAATGTTTTTTCATATAAACAAAGTAGAATCTCTCTCTTACGAACTACGTGAGATCTGCGTTGCCACGTTGAATAATATGTACTGAATCACTTTATCCTTAGACCAATTTAAGTATCTCGTTTTGAGCACGCTTTGGTTCTGTCCTAACAAAGTAAGTGTCCTTACAAATTAATATAATATCAATAAGTCAATGAGTTAATAGTATTATAATAAAGTATAGTTTGAATTAAAACAACAAAGTGGGGGTATGTAAAGCGTTGCAGGGTACACAAACAAACAGCAACAAATAGTAAAATTACAGAGTAATGTACAGTCCGATTTACACGTATTAAGTAGATAAGTAAATTTTAACTAAAAAGTTACTAAAATGTCTGTTTACACGTATTAATTTACTTAAAATTTAGTTATCTACTTAACTACTTAACACGTGTAAATCGGACTTAATAGATAGCACAGAGTAATACTCACAACTCCGCCGCCGCTGCTATCTGCAGCACGTCACCCACAAAGCAGTAAAATAAATAGAACAATAGATCTTCCTTATATCGACTCAACCTTAGAGGTGCCAACTTTTCTCTTATTGAGCCGTTTATCAAATATTCGGGGGGCACGTGATAGTCCATGTCTTGTGGCCTGAAAACGTTGGGATTCGTTAAAATGGATAAAATAAAAATATTAAAACAAACAAAAACTATACGCCACAGGTTACATTTTTATACTGGATACTGGTATCAATATTAACACAACCTATTTATATGTACACAGTTTTAAAACCACAGAATATAAAAAATTTGGATAGTTTCCCAAAACCTTTCGATTTCCTAAATGCCACTTAGAATATTATGTACAAGGAACTTCAAGCGCCATACAAATATATGTCGGCGAGCGACCTCTCTGGTTCTACAACGAATGGCCGGTGCAGATGAAAAACTAAATATTTAGAATAATGAATATATCAATCTATTTGGAATATTACGTTTGGGACAATATATCATTGATCACGGAGTAGTAGAGATTGTTATTGATGTGAACGTTAGAACTGGAAATATATCATGGAGCAAAGTAAAATAATATTATTGAATAACCAATACCGTAGAATTACCCCTTCTTCCACATTTATTATTAGAACCCCCTTCTTCCACAATTATACATAATATCTAATTTTTAATTTAAATTTGTGTGCTACGTAAATAATCTTAAACTAAAATTTAAAAAGCCTAACACTAAACATAGCTAAGAACACTCGATTAAGTCACCTTTCAAACAAAAAAAAATAGATCAAAATCGGTTCATCCGTTTGGGAGCTACGATGCCACAGACAGACATACAGATACACAGACATAGACATACATAGACACGTCAAACTTATAACACCCCTTTTTTTTCGTCTGGGGTTAAAAACCAAATAATACATTAAAGAGTACTTGTTGAATAATTTATCGTGTTTTCTAACATATCAACAAGATTAAGTCCCCAGGATGGCATTGAAAAGTTATAAATTACTAGCTGACCCGGCGAACTCTGTAGCGCCTAACAACTCCCTCCCCCCTCTCCCTCGACTGACAGTTATAAAATAAAAAAGTTATGTTGCTAAGGTTACATTAGAAAAATTAATACGATCGTTAAGTTTTCTAATTTTCCACACAATCTTGTTAATTTTTTCTTTAATAAAAACCTTCTAACAATAACAAGCACAACAAAAAAAGAATTAGCGAAATCCCCACGTTCACGCGTTATGCCGTGACCAAGAGAAATAGGGATTCATTTTTATATACATATTATATAGATATAGATTTTTCCCTGAAATAAGTACCATGTTCATAAATTCTATTATGAAGGAATAGAGCTAGAATCGAAGCACGAAACTTACTGTGTTTAGAAGAATTCATTATGAAATGTAGTTCCATATTTGTGAGTCACAAAAGCTGTACACTAATTAATATAATGCACCATAATTTCTATCAGGTGCAAACATTATATTATTTATCTTAAACACAACATGTTTTCTATTTCCCAAGAAATTCAAAATTAGACTTTGCAATTATTTGAAAATTACAAAATTATATTTTAACAAGCATCTGAAGCACAACACAAAAAGCCTTGGATTTAAGTAAACCAACAAGAAGGCCAACGAGACGTGAAACATGACATTTTATTCAACTTGTGACAGTTTCCTCTTCATTTCAAATAAGCAGCATTACTCTAAAAATTATGATGATTATTATATGACTTGCTAATTGTTGACACACTCACAAAATAGGACTATTTATTTATGGGTGAGATGGATGTACACAAATAACATAACACAAACAACCAAGATTCATATGCTGCATTATAACATCTTTTCCGGCCAGAGCCAAAGTCCAAACACAAGACTTACTCACAACCTTATTACAAATAAGCTACTATGAAATATTAGAGAGAAAGTTAGTTTTTTTTCGGTGGAAAAAGAAAAAAATAATTCCTGTTTCACATCTCGTCAGCCAACAACACTGTTAATAGTATCAGGCGTTATTTTGACTAATACTAACTTAATAACTACATGGAAAGCCAGCCTACCTGCAAGGTGTGTCCGCCCATGGTCCAGCGAAGGTTAAGTAAAGGTTGTCAGGCGAGTTGAGGTTCAGTCCGAGTGCTGTTAGGTCTTGTCCTAATGCTAGTGACACCAAACTGGGGTCAGATTCCGCTGCTCGAATAAACGTTAATAATCCAACAATACCAAACTGGTTGGGTATCATTGTTTCCGGTATATTCGTTACTTTGCCTGCAATAATTAAAAATTTATTAGTATGTGTACAATGTACAAACAAAATTTCTATTTAATTCTTACAAATTGTGTACAAAAGAAGCGGAATATGTACTACAGTTTTACAATGTTCATGCATGTCGCGGCAATTAACTACATCTTTATAATCATTTTCCAACAATTGTAAGTACACACCATAGTATTCCGTGTGATCGTCTCCTTGACTGACAACTTTAGGAACAAAAAAATCATGTCAGAATGTCAATAGTACCTTTTTTACTGCGGTAGCAGTACAAAAGATATATTATTAGCATGTAATTTTGTATTCTGAAGGTATAATATCTTTTAAACTTTATATTCATTTTAAATTTTTTGTTTACAAGTTACTTTTATCAGAAATTAATTTACAATAATTAGAAAATTATTTATCTTTTAGTAATATCAAAAGGGACCTTAGAATATTTCTAGCTTATAATTTGCTAAACATAATGCATGATATTATGCCAAAAATATACAAAATTACTATCCTACATCACACATAGCTCAATACAATTAACCTAACAGAAATAATGCTTGTATTTGATTTCAAGTAAACTTTTCAATAGGCCAAAGAAAAGTGACATAAATATGAGAAAAAGAACTAGTTCTTATGATTAGATATAGTATAGTAGCACTAATGGCAGGATATTTAAGGGCGGTATATTGTCTTGCATCATTTCCCTTTGGCCTTTTATCATTATAAGTCCATCTGATCAAGACTTATTATATCTCAACCACTGAGTTCTATATGTTAATTTTAATATTATACCAATGATTTATGCAACACTATTCTTTATTCAAACTTATTGACTACAGCTAATTATAAATGTAATATATCAGCACTGTGAGGGTTGAAAGATATTATGAGAATTAACTTTGTATTTTCGATAACTTTTATAAGATTTCTATTCGAAAGTCTAAATTAAAAATGAAATGAAAAACTAAATGAATTGATGGTCACGTCATTTTGATGAATTAATATTTATATGGAAATAGCTTAGTAGCATTTAGTCCAATGTATGTCCTTAGGAACTCTAGTTTCAGTTGTCTTAATGTCCTTAATCTTAGTTAGTTAATCTTAATGTCCCTGCCACACATGGTCTCATCGCTTTAACGCCCCAACTCAGAGTCACTAATGGTTACTTTAATCGCTCATTAGTAAAGAATCACAGTACGAATTATTTACTAAGGAGCGATTTAAGTAATTCTGATAATTCTTAGTGATTCTGAGTTGAGGCGTTAGAATGATATTCCGCAGGTGTGGCCAACAGTTAGCGCGCTAAAAGGGGAGTAGCCATGTTAATGTTATTACAATGTTAAGTGAAAACTTGTTTGGCGGCTATTTCGGTACATCAATGGATTTCAGTTTTATTGACGCGCTAAGTAAGGCGCATTCCGACACAGACATTAACGAAAATATACACTAATCAGACTCCACGCGCGCCATCCATCAATCCAGCATTATTTGACGGCCCGTGTAGGACAATGGTTACTATACCGGATCTCGTGCCATCTGGGATCAATAGGGATGTTGACACTAATTATAAATTAATATAAATTTATGTCTAAAATATTAGTGGTAACATTTAAAGGCCTAAAATATGATTCTTTTATTGAAATCAATCACAATAAATTAAATATCATTAAATTAAAATGTTAAAAATTGTACTTACTGTCACGTGACCTCAAACGCCATTTTGAGAATATGACGTCATTGGAACAATTTTATATGGAAATTCAACAAACTTAGAAGACAGATAGTATTGAATATCGTTTAGTGACGTCACGTGACGTTTTTGGTGGGTTTGATAGTGATTTTTATTTATCAATTTTTGTTTTTAAATTGAAGATTATTATTTTTTATATATTTTTTTCGTGAATATTGAGGTTCTATCTATAAAATAAAATTGAATCCTAAAATTAGTCAACATCCCTATTCCCAGAGAGACGGAAATTTGAATGACGAGTTGGAATTTCTATTAGAGAATAGAATGTGTGTGTTGTCCATGGCACCCACGAAAGATGGACTCCTCCTGTGGAGCTATGACTGCTATGAGTGTTGTGTCCTATGTAGCGTTATATATCCATCCAAAACACTCACCATCCGGCGACGTCTGGATCCCCTTCCTGGGCTTCGCGTCGCTCGTGTGGTTGGTGTACTCAGGCGGGTTGTGGGCGAGCGCCGCGTGCGCCGCCGCGGGCGCTGCGCCCCCCGTCGAGGTGCCCGGCAACGCGGGGAAGTCCTCCGAAGACATCGTGAACTCGGACTGCTCTGACGTTGGCTGCTTCACCATACCCACTGTGGGGTTTAATGCTGTTGTTATCGTAAAATTTTTTTGACGGTCAAGCGGGGATTCTTGTAAAGACTGTAGAAAATGGGACTAATCCTAGTATATGTGTATTTTTTTAATGAGGGTCAATTAAGTATTTTTTTAAAGGCAATAAAATTTGCATTTAATGTCTACAATAAAAGTAAATAATTCAGGAAGCATCTTAAACATCTCCACGTCGGTTCTCGACAATTTAATACCTGGATTTAATAATATACTTTTTATCCCCAGAGATCTGTTCATGCGGGATATCAGGCATTATTTAGAACCTGCTTCCGTAGGTTCTGTTAAAATATAACTAATTAGCTTATTAAATTTTGGTCTTTACAATAACATGCTAACATAAAACAACGAAATTCTCCGGACATAATTTTTTTTTAATTATCTTCTATATTTTAAATATTTTTTTATTCTTAATCTATTACTGGACGAATAACACTACTAATCCACTTTCAAGGTAATCCTAAGCCGGCTTAAACAATTAGATATACGTTCTAACACGCCCACGAACTAACACTTGGCGTTGAGGTGGGCATGAACAAACATAGATTCTTATGAATGAAAAATACCCGAGAAAAAACAAATGTTTGTCAGAAAAAATTGGAAATGTCTGTCTGTCGCGAATTGAAAGCAGGATTGGATATCTTGGCAGGAGTTTCCAAATTTGCTCAAAATGTTCATTGGCTTTATCAGCTACAACTTTAAGCCGCATGCTACTCAGTAAAACAAATAATATTGAGTGAATCACCACCAACAATTATAATATTATTATATTATGGTGTGTAAATGAAATACAGAGACTTAAAAAGCATCCACCTCAGCAGCTGATATTTTTTTCATACTAATCTTATGAGTAAATATAACCAAATCTATACAAATAAATAGAATTGGAGTGTCAGTAATATTAAAATAACCGCTTTTTAGTAAGCGCATTTGGATGTATACACAGTACATATACCAAAACAACATTCTTTACAATTTTTGTCTGTCTGTCTGTTTGTTTCGGCTAATCTCTGAAATGGCTGGACCGATTTTGACGGGACTTTTACTGGCAGATAGCTGATGTAACAAGGAGTAACTTAGGCTACTTTTATTTTAGAAAAATAGTTTAAAAAAAAAATCGCGATGCGAAGTTCGGCGGGTCAGCTAGTACGTAATATAATTTAAGCAACAAATAGAGAGCAAGTTGAATAAACCATACCGAGAGTGGGCCGATGAAAGATTGAACAGTTTCTGCTACAACACATAGGTTCGGTTACCGCATAAATAGGTGCTCTAGATGCAAAACCTTTTATCAATTCTAAATCTTGAAAATATGAATACAATTTACATAATCCTTATTCCACAGTCAATTGACACAATAGCATCTTCTTTCTATAAATAAGTTTTGTGACGTAAGGCTAAATTATTGTTGTTTACCATATATAATTTTTTTAAAGTGATTTAAATTCATATTCCAATATAAAAAAGTGTAAAGATTAAAAATTATGAAAAAACCCATGCCAGATGTAAACAAAAAAAAAGAAAAAGGATGAACTAACTTGAATGCAAAAAACCACAATGAAATCGGCCCAGTATTTATGCTTCTAAGATCTCTACCGTAGCTAACAATTATCAGACTGCAGCGCCTTCTGGTGGTCTACCGCCTTAAAACATATGTCTGAACCGGTTCTATAATGACACCTTTTGAATGCAAAAAACCGCAATGAAATCGGCCCAGTAGTTTTAATAAAAAAAACTGTAACAGACATACATACAAACAACCTCTAACCCCAAACGCATACACCGCTTCCGTTCCGTTCCATCTGTTGTGGGTAAAAATGAACTATACCAATGATATTATATACAAGATATGCCAAGATGGCGCTGAAATTATGTCAGTCGAATTTAGACAAGTGCAGCGATTTTAATTCAGATAGTTGATAGCTGCCTCTGAGTGAGGCTGTCTAGCTGTCTTTTTCACTATTATGGTTTTAGTAGTGTCATCCCTTTTACATAATTTACCAATGTAATAGTGATTGATGTAGTGAAACAAAAGATAAACGTGTGTGTGTAGTAGCTCGGTCGGAACAGATTTTTTGGTTGATTTGTTAGGGCATAACGTATCTATAGTTTAATATCATTGAACTATACGTACCGTAAGGTTTAGAGCCGGGGGGCGGGGGCGCGGCCGCCGGCGCCTGGTCGCCCGCGCCGCGCGCCGTCAGCGATGGGAACTCGCTGAGGTCGAGCAGCGGCGGCGTGGACGTGTCGCCGCCCTCGCCGAACACCGAGTGGTAGTTGCTGCTCGCGTTGAACCGAGACAGGCTCGCCATACTTGACTGCTGGAATTAGAAGTGACGACGTTAACAACTATTATGGAGATTATGTATAGCGCGTGTGGTGGAGTGTGTAGTAAGTGCGCGTGCGCAATAAAGTTAACTCCGAAATAAAGTTAATCGTTTATTACACGAAGAAACAAAAAGACAGTTTACACTACACAGGAAAGCACACACGAGAAAAACATCCATATAAACATCATAGCCAGTCAAATAAATAAGTAACGCTACACACGCATAGACCCACTAGGATTCTGTGTCATGGGTGCCATGGACAACAAACGAACCACACAGACCCAGAACAGAAATTTGGCTTCAACCCATTAATGGCCCACTACTGGGCACGGGTCTCTCCTCTTGAGGAGGCTTGGAGCATACTCTACCATGCTGCTCCAGTGCGGATTGGTGGAAGGGTTTGTGGCAAACCCGAGTGTTGTAAGTTTTCAAACCGCCCGAGGGCCTCCAACATGACTTAACGACACTGCCACCCATTATCATCCACAACACCAAAGACATCATTACTTGTGATGAATAAACGAGGAACAAGTATTTTTAGAAAAGAATATCATTTTTTGTGATTGATAAACTACTTTCATACTGCATTAAATTAAATAATATGTAAAAATTGGCATTTAACTTCATTTGAAGCTAATTTCATTCATCAAAATTATAATGATAATCTTAGCATAAGCATTTGCACAGCAAAATACAGTTAATAAGAATAAAATTATATGAGCGATGTTTTTATAGATATAGGAACAATAATAAAATTAGACAACCCATGCAGCGTAATGGTTACCATACCATACCGCTGTGGTAAGGGTCCTTAATGTATCCAAAGATAATAAAAGTTTGTTAGTGATATATTGTATCATTACGTTTGTTTATATTATATATTGTATATATTATGTTTCTAGGGGATTCAATAATAAAATGTATGTCACATATACCCATTCCATACTTATGCAAGTGGCTTTTAATTGTTTCACACTATGGAACTGGTTAACATCAAACATTTAGGTACTTATCCACACAATCATACTGATACTCAATTAATTTATTTATTTTCTTCTCCGATACTCAAATAATTAATATCATCTTCTCTGATACTCAATTAATATATTTTAGTGAATTTTGAACATACTATGAAACTGCAAGGTTCACTTACTTGTGTAAGAAAGAACATTTTAAGCATTTTACTAACACATCCTCATTTATCCACCTTGTTACTTTAAACGGATATTTAATAAAATTGGATTGCATTATATTCAACTACATTTATCAGTTTCTACACTATTGTAGTTGAAAAGAAGATTACACAATTTGCAGTTAAAATTGTTATTAAATTCTACAACTGGCTCAACCTAATGTTATTGTAAAATGTTCCTACCTAGAGTAGTTACAATTTTTTTATCACTAAGTAAACATGACATTTTGTGGTTTTGAAATATAGTAATCAGACATGCTAATATTCTAAGTATTCTATATAAGTTATTATTATTCATTACATGGGTGGAACTCGTGCAAGACCATAAAAGCCATACCATAAAAGCGAATGAACATTTTTGCATTCTAGATCTTTGACACGGCAAATCATATTCTGACATTAATTGTGAATAACATTATAACGTAAATTCTCCATAGTGAATCATTTCCCCTCTACCAATCTGCATTAGATTAGCATGGTGGAGTACGCTATGATTGAAGCCATATAATTTCTGCAGTCATGACATTATAGTACAATTGCAGAGGATAAAGATAATAATTTCCATTGTCTTATAACAAAACTATACATATTGCATAGTTGTATGATGACATTGTTAAAAACTATATTTTAAATTTTTAACCACTAATACTTACATTAGTTACCATAGAATTTGAATTTGCTTGTGACATTGGAGTGGCCATTGGTACCCTCCTATCGGCGAATGCTCTTTGCCCAAATAGAGTTGATCGAGATGCCATAGAGGGAGGAGCACCACCTGGCATAGCAGTGGAGCCCCGGCCAGGGGATAGGGCTCCCCCGAAAGTAGGTGTCACATGTCCCGATACTCCACTTACTAGCCCTGAACTTACTCGGCCCCCCACCCCGCCACTAGCTAGGCTTCTGGGCGCTTGTTGGAAATTCAAGTTTGCCATAACCTGCAACACAAAATAGAGACAAATTTAGTTAAAATGACACTTCACAAGATTCATCATTTTTATTTAATTCAAAACCTTCTTGATACTTTCTTTATACATATACTATGTTAACATAATTATGATAATTTAAACTGTAACTTATTTATTGTAAACAAATAACTTTTCATAACAAAGAAAATGTATATTGCTGTTCATAAACAAATGTTATCTGTAGATTAATAAATCATTAGTAATAAAAACACGAACAAACAAACAACTCAACCAGCTGTGTATATGGCAATAAGATTTCACATTGACACCAAGGATATTCATTCTGCAATGTTATATGAAAAATTTACAATTATGTGAAACAAAGTTACACTGGTTTGTGAATGGTTGCTCAATTCCTTCACTAAGACCCAAAACATGTTTATAATATAGTGAGTATGGGTGATATGCAAGGACTCATTTACCAACCAACAGGTCACACTCAAAGTCATATTAAAGCTATGTTAAACTGTAATTTAAGACAATGAATATTAACAATAATGGTTCAATATGGTTCTTGCAGTTATCAAATGACAAACACTTCAATTTTGAACTCACATTTACTGACTAGAACTTGAAAACCATATTTAAATGAAACTGTGGTTGAAACAGATGCACTGTCTGGATAATATTGAATACAAGAGTAGCATTATTACAGTTAATTCGTGACTGAAATCTAATGGCTACATAGAGGAACTTAGGTCGAAGATACGTCTGATAACCAAAGTCAATAATAACAAATAAAGTAGGTATTATACGTAGATCAAGATGGTTATTTATTCGACTGTCAAACAATGGCGACACTGAAACATGTTCTAATTTCAGTTCTCCTTCAAAAGTTACGTATATTTACCTAATGTGTCAACGTCAGTCCTTGTTCCACTATTTCAAGAAGCGTATGGAATTATGGATGGTTCATAATAGTGTATTCCTCGCAGAAATAAATATATCCACACGAACGAAACAAACAAAAGTTTGTTGACTGTTCAATTTTTAAGGCAATTTCTGTACATTCAGAATTTTATTCACCAACATAAAGTATACTTAGTACAGCCTTTCCATGAAACACTGCTATAAAACACTTAAATCTTTATGCATCTTTACGTCGCTTTGAAATATTTTATTAATTTCACTCAGATTTGTCGAACGCCACATTACCCTAAACAACTGGCGGCCATATTGTTAAAAACGGAAACTTGTAAAACTGATCATCCCTACATTCTTACAACTTCATGAAAATGCGTTAAATTAAGTGTATATTAATAATAATAAATATAAATATAGTTTATAACAATAAAATAGAGTGAATTATTAACCTATCTTTTTTATTTTTATGTTTACCATTATTAAGATACTGCATTGACTTTGTGAATCGTGATCACGATTGTAGGATTACCACTATGCGAAAATCCCTCTTTTCGAGGAGTTTTGGAATTATATTTATTTAAATTAACATATTGACGATCGCTTTAAACATAACAAATAGTAATTTTAACACAATCCAAGTCAAGACATTGTTAAACTTTTATTTATGAATACAACTTTTTAATTTTACTTCTGAATATAAAGTTCTTTTTACACAAATAAATAAATAACATTTATTTGTAGATTGCGTATGTTATAAATTATTACCTTTAATTTACCTCAACCGAATTATCTCAATGAATCCAAAGCACTATATTAATGATATTGACTCATCAATACTTCTAACTATGTTTCAAAATATAAACTGTAAGCTAAAGACCTCGAGATGAACTGTTGTTTTTTTTTTAAATACCCTCACATTATTTTTATATAATACTATAAGTGTGGGTTACCTGACGTTAATTTACGTGCTGTGCTGTCACACTATTTTTCAATAATGCTGTTCCCCTTTAAAAGTTTCAAATTGAAATCTACACTAAAATATGTATTGATTTGACAATATTTTTAATGTTGCGTCACTTGCACTTGAGTGTGAAATTTGTTAGACAATAAAAGCTTTAATATAGTATAAAAGTAGACTTAACACTTATAGGTACGTAAAATTTAAACATATACATTTTTTTAACTGCCTGGAGGGCTGGACTATAAAAATTTTAATGATTTTGAACATCATTGATATCATAGACATTATGTCTATGGATAACATTAGGGAAACTGATGTTGAAAAATGGTAACATCGAAGATCATATGATTTGTTCAATGAAGAAGCACGTCTGATAGGCGTCGACTTACTTCTTTAGGCCAGTTTTTGGTTTTCTGGCTCAATATAGGTTGTTTTACGTGTTAGTGGTGCTAAAAAACAGCTATCAGCCATGGCGCTCAGCGATGCAGATGTTCAAAAGCAGGTATGTTTAAAATTAAGGGATATTAATCGATGTACTCGTAATTATGACATGTAATTTTCTTCGACATGGAGTTTTGTCAAAATGATTGATCGGTGATGCAGGGCATGTTCTTTTCAATATACCTGACAGAATCTGCATAAGAATTTTAAAATCATCTGATTATGATGAATTATGCATTTTTTCCATTTAGATCAAGCATATGATGGCCTTCATCGAACAAGAAGCCAATGAAAAAGCCGAAGAAATCGATGCTAAGGCTGAGGAGGAGTTCAACATCGAAAAGGGCCGCCTGGTGCAGCAGCAGCGGCTTAAGATTATGGAGTATTATGAGAAGAAGGAGAAACAAGTTGAACTCCAGAAAAAGATGTAGGTTTAATTTATCTTGCAACACCTTGCACATGACTGACCGTGAAGCCGACATTTCGCTACTCGTGATCGACTGTAAAGCTTATCTTGACTTCACATTTTGGAACTTTTTTACACTATCTGCCAGTTTTATTTAATTTTGATGGTTGAAATAGTTTTCTTTGAGGCATAGTACCCTGTCAGAAGGCACATATCAACATCAAAATTCTAATTCAAAATTCAGTCCAATCCAGTATATGAACTATCTTACACTTACATCAAAATTCAGGTTAAGATTTATTTGCCTAACAAAGACAGTTTGCAAACATTTTGTGTTCAGCAAACAACTCAATTTTACCTGTTTAAAAAGGTCTTAATATTCTAAATTAGGTTTACAAAACTTAACTAGATTTAGTTTCCATCTTGTTTTAGCAATTCACTCCACAGCTTCAAGTTGAAAGACAATATGTTCAACTGCCCTGTAGCGGCTAACTTTACAGTTTGATGTGTCAAACAACCTCAGATGTAGCATAATTCCATTCCAATATTTTATTTATTTATTATTTTATGATCCACTAGCTTCTGGAGCTGACGTGTGCATATCACTGCACTTGTGTTTGTTTTAATATATATTTATTATTGTTATGTATTCTAAATATACATGTTCATCAAGTCTGTTTTTAAAAATGTTCACTGTTGGTTCACTTATCACTGATTCAGGTAGCCTATTCCACTGCTCTACTACACGATTAGACCAATGATATTTAAAAAAAATATAGATTTATTATGTCCTTACAAATCAACCAAAAAATCTGTTCCGAAAAGAGCTACAACAAACACATTTATATTTTGTTTCACTACACCAATCACACTACAATAATACACAAAGGCATTTTAATGCTGCATGTCAAATATTGAGCATTTCTGACAACAACAAAAGCGTTCGTATCATCTTTTATTGACAGAGCGACTACGAGCAGACGAGGTCAATTGCCTCCTCTTATGATCTTCATCGTCGGCGCGCCAGTGACATATCTACCTCTTTTTTACATTATAATATCATTGGATTAGACAAAAAGTGATATCTAGGGTTACTGGAACTAGGCTATCGTTTTAATTTCATTAAGTGTCTTTGTAGCTGGGCATCAGCTCAGAAAGACACTCTCCATACGATTTTGTATAACAATGCATATAATAAAATTGTAAGTGATTGATATTTGTACTTCAAAGCCATTTGAGAACAACTATTCCTAGAGTAGAGCTATTTACTATCTCTGAGATTAAACCGTTTTTTATGAGGATTTTGACACTTTCTGTTTTTGTTCCATCTCTATACTCAATAAAAATATAATGACAATATGTTAAGTAGGAATCTAAGTTAGGATTAGTAAAATGAAATTTGCATGCCTTATATGGTGGAATGTGGAGAACATAATAACATGATTAATTATTTTAAGACATTATTGTACCCACTTTCGAGCAAATAAATAAATATGAATATGTTATTCCCAGCCAATCATCGAACATGCTGAACCAGGCTCGTCTGAAGGTGCTCAAAGTGCGTGAAGACCACGTACGCAATGTACTGGACGAGGCCCGCAAGCGCCTGGCTGAAGTGCCAAAAGACACCAAACTGTACTCGGATCTGCTTGTTACCCTCATGGTACAGGCCCTCTTCCAGGTATGTTCTACAGAATAACAGAATGTTCTACAGAAGGATAGAAAAAGTAAAGTAAACACCTGACATTTAAGTAGATGTAAAAAAAGATGATATTTTTAATCATTATTATTTTAAGAAGGAAATTATAGAAATTTATATGATAACAATAGAGTATAGTTGATCTGTATGGCTTCAACCCTGAGCCCAGGACTCTCCTCATGAGGAGGCCTAGAGCATACTCCACCAGTTGCCTCCCGTGTGGGTAGATGCAGGGGTTAGTGGCCAACACAAGCGTCGGAAAGTTTCAAGCCACTTGAAGGCCTCCGACATGGCTTAACGACTGTTGAAACGATAACAAACGGGACCGACGGCTTAAAGCATCTGCACACGGCGTATTTTAGAAGCGTGGATGACGTGCGTTTTCGCGCTGTAAATGAGGAGGCGAACGAGGCGTTTCCTCGTTCGATCGCGTTTACAAAAATAAAAATACGCTGTGTGCAAAGACTCTTAATGCCCTCCGAGACACGGTAGCGCTCAGCGAATTTTTTGCCACTAGTGTTCACCCATCTTATAGTTACAGTATAATACTTGATAAATATTACCCATAGCAAAACCTGTTTTAAAGGCCAATATTGTATTCAACAGCTGGTGGAACCTGCAGTGACCATCCGCGTGCGACAGGTCGATAAGGCCCTGGTAGAGTCTCTTCTCGGCCGAGCTCAGGCCGATTACAAGGCTAAGCTGAAGAAGGACGTTCAGCTGAAGATAGACACCGAGAACTACCTGTCCCCTAACACCACAGGTGGGATTGAGCTGATTGCTGCTCGGGGACGCATCAAGGTAAGTGATACAATACAATCTCTTTGTTGTACACCAGTAATGTAACAAAAAATTAACAAAATACCTTGATTTATACATAATTATACATAAGGTGTAGACAATAGTGTGGGCATCAAGCAAGCCATCCGTCCGTCTGTGTGTCCGAGGCATAGCGCCGAGACCCTTCCTAGAATACTATCACGGCTATATTAGCATAAGTAGTTAATGAATAAATAATAGTCGATAAACTTCGCTCATAACCCAGCGGCTTGCGTCGATCCTAAGTGATCGACAAATTTAAGCAACAGCGGGCGCGATCAGTATTTGGATGGGTGACCGCTAGTGAAAAAAAATTCTTGAGCGTTTCCGTGCTCCGTGCTTCGGAGGGCACGTAAAGCCTTCGGTCCCGGTTGTTATCATAAGATAACAGTCGTTAAGCCATGTCGGAGGCCCTCGGGTGGTTTGAAAACTTCCAACACGGGTTGGCTACTAGCCCCTCCACCAATCCGCACTGGAGCAGCGTGATGGAGTATGCTCTAGGCCTCTTCAAGAGAGACCCGTGCTCAGTAGTGGGCCATTAATGGGATGAAGCCAGTTGATAAACTTACTACTTCGGAACCTTACATTGCGCGTGGTCTGACACAAAACGTGTTTACAGTGATTCAAACCATAATTTTATTTTTAATTATAATTTTTTTGCAGATTTGCAACACCCTGGAGTCGCGCCTGGAGCTGATCGCTCAGCAGCTGCTGCCCGAGATCCGTAACGCCCTGTTCGGACGCAATCCCAACCGTAGATTCACCGATTAAACAACCCTCTTTATAAATTATACACACTTGTTATTATAACAATTTATTTCGTAATCGGTAGACCTAAAGTAATATTACAATAAGTGTTTTACTTTGCCTAATTAATTATATAATTATAATGCGTACAATTTATTCGCTGTTTAGAATATATTCAGATGTATGATCCAGCTAAGTCGCCGGAATATGTGTAAATGTGTAATCATGTGCGTTGTCCTGATGCCTGGGTGCTCGCTCATGGGGACTACTCTCTAACCGTACGTTAGTTTCGCCTATTGTATTTTGAACGTCTATGTATTCACATTTAAAATATTTTATTGTTACAATTCATTCACGTAGTTCATGTTCGATATCTATGTTAGAATTGTAGTTTTAGATTTGGAAAACATATAATTATATACTTACTTAAGATGTTACCGAATTCCTAGGTAATGCAGTATAATCGTTATTAAAATATGGAGACGTCAAATCCTACGTCCATTTTACAGTATTAAAATAGCACAAGGTATGATACTATGCTTTGACGTAGGTCGATATATTGTATTGGATTGTTCATTATATTACATATATTATCCATGTAATCTTGCTGTTATAAATGTTAAATGTTTTCAGATTGATGTTAATGGCTAAACTTTCCTTGTTGTCTACTTATTGAGGAATATAATGATGAGTGTAAGGTTGCAATATGACGGCAGCATCCTATGCTGCGTCCACTCAAATCGAGACCAAGATTTGACTGGTAGCAGTGTAGTGTCATACTGGAACCTTGCAGTCGTACTACACATTCCTAATTCGTGTTGTCCTGGCAATATCTATGATTTGGCTTGCTTTTATCGAAGTAATTGGAGCACCATAGCTCTATAAATAAGGTTTATGTATGATTCCCATTATGGCACTGTTAAATTCTTATGTAAATATATAGATGTGTTAAATTAATCTTTTATTTATACGTACCCCTTCCTTTTAGTGTATCATTTTTATTTTGTGAGGTTCTGTATGTCAAAAAGTTATGCTTTTTGCAAAGCCACCAGTTGATACGGGGATACCATCATGCTTCGATCTGAATGCGCAATGCGTTGGTAACTTTCTTACGAATATACATAGGCAGCGGGGACAGATTTACTCGTTTTTCAGGAATTACCATTACTTATAAGAAAAGTACACATAGTACTTATTTATAATAAGATACATACCTATTGCTACGCGCAGCCCTAGCAGTATGAATGGAGAGAGCTCATTGTTCTTCAAAGTGTGTAATTTTACGAGGGAGAGGTGGCGCTGCACGGTGGTATGGGCTTGCAGATGGCGTAATGCGCACACATCATAGTGTGGACTCAGATTGTTCAGTTGCGTTTGAAGAGAATTATTAAATTGAAATACTGCATTCAAAATATTTCTTTATGAGAACACTTGCAAAAAAAATGGCTTTTCTTCATAATTTGTAATTTAAAAATAAATCTCGCGCAAAATTTATTTTTTAAAAGACAAATATTATAATGCTAAAACTAATTTCTGTTTACAATTTTTTTTTTTTTAACTATATTAAATTAATATTATATTTCAATAAAAAGTACTGCCTAGATTGTTTATTAAATAATCTCTAAATAAGACTTTAAAAAACGGACAATACTCAATTATTTTTTACTTTCAGAATCATTTAGGGCCTTTTTTGCAGCCGCGAACTGTGATATCTTTCGAATAGTGAATTAAACAGCCATATTATATACAGACAGAGCGAGATGCAACTAATGCCCTAAACATGGAAAAAAATAAAAGAGATGGTGCACTTTATACATCATTTATTTACATAACATTTGTATTTGATACAAACAAATCATAATTAAAGCTTATTAGTAATGGAATTACTTATGTCCATATTTATTAGCCAATATTGTACTAACTGAAAGGAGCTATTTTTAGCCTTAGTCATTAATGACTAGATCAAAGCTTATCTAAAACGAAATGCATTAACTAAATAGCTAAGCTTATCATTCTTCAAATGGTGGTAAGCCAAACAGCTCAGGCTTAAACTCTTCTAAACTTTTTAACACCAAAGTAGCTTCAGTAGTTAAACTTTTATCAACTCGTTGGTCAGGTACCATCACAACTTGCATGCCAGCTGCTTTCGCAGCCATAACACCATTAACAGCATCTTCTAAAACCAAGCACTGATAACAACATATTCATTAGCTTATTATGCAATCCTATAATTTGTACACAGTCATTTGCATACTCCGTTATTTATATTTTAGAGATGAAAATGTTGTAGTAATAATAATGTGCGTTTTAAATGAGGAGTTAATATCCTTGATGTTTTACTGACTTGTTTATTTAAAAGAAAAAAGTTGAGAAAAAAGCAATGACTCCACTTGACAATAATAGCGAAAATTGATATTTCAATGATTTTAGGATGAGGGTAGGCTAGGCAGCTGTCCCAGGCATAAAATCACCATGGTAGTAGGGTACAATCCTAAGAGGGAGGAGATATCTAAGAGAATCATACCACATTACATAGTACACAGGCTTTATGATAAGGGGTGACTGTCTTGAAGTTAATGATGAATTCAACTTGTTTTATTAGATTTTTAATAAGCATAGTTTTCTTTTCAGTTAATCAACTGATGTCCTTTGTGGAGGCCATACAGTATCAAGTATACTTATTTATTTATTTATTTCATTTCATAATATAAACCACTAACATTACAGGCATGTCCTAAAGTGTTAGTGTATTTCACATAAATTATAATAGTATGTTAATTATTAATACAATATAAATTAAACAATTGATTTTTTTTTATATTTCTAAATTAATGTCAAGTTTGCAGCAGACTTGACGTGTCATCCAGTAAACTTGACGGTGTATGGCCATGGTATAGCTATCTGGCTATATAGCTATCTCATGTACACTGGATGCCGCATCAAGTCAAACTGCAAACTTGACAAGTACACTTGATGGTGTATGGCCATCATTAGGTGCAATTGCTTAAGGGACTGTATGTAATTCCTAAATAGATGTAATTTTTCCAAGTGACATTTTTACCATACCTGCTCGGGTTTAGGTTTATCTGGAAACTTTGCTGCAGCAACCAAAAATATATCAGGATGCGGTTTCCCACGTTTCACATTGGGATCTGATGAGCCAAAAGTTTTATATGGGAATAGGGAAAACAATTCTTGGTGATGTTTATCAATTTTCAAATGATAACTTTCTTCACTGGAGCTTGTTGCTAAACCTATAGGAATATTTTTATTATGTAGGTGTTCTATCAATCTCCTTGCACCTGAAACAGATGTAATGTTATAAAAAATATATAAAAAGAATTTATAATACCTAATGACTAAGATCAGAATTACGTGATTGACTTTAGAAGACATGTTAAAGCATTAATTCTGTTATTGTTGGCAATATAGCAATCTTCAGCCCCGTTGGTTTGCAATCATTGCAAAAAGCCCAAACTTTTAATGCCTATGTGTTAATGGATATAATAATATAAACGGAAACTCACCTGGTAGAACTTCTGTATCCTGGAATAACACTTGAAACTGTTTCAGAGCCTCAGCCATAAACTCTTCAGGTGTCAATGGTAAGTCTAATGCAGATATTATAGCTTTTGCTGTTTCATGGGATTGCAGACCCATGAGTTTCATTTTAAGTTCAAAAATGTAATTTTTGCCATATTTTGATACAATGTTTTGGAATGCCACCGTGTATAAATCTTCAGTATCTGTGGAGATGTGCAACAATTTTTAGCTTTAATGCATTTTTAATTTGGTCATGTCCATTGACAATACGATTTTATTTAAGAGAATTTTAATGAATCTATCTTACTCAAAATTAAGCCATCCATATCAAACAACACATGTGTAACCGGTTTGAATTCCATCTTCTTTCTAACTTACGAAAAATACAAATTTACACAGCGCCACTATGCATTAACAAAATTTTAGGTATTATTATCCAATTTATTGATGATATCAATCTAAAGTGTACTTTAATAAAAACAACAAATAACCTTTTCCTGGTATAAAACTACTACTCGTTCAAAATATCTGTGGACCTGGCTCAATGACGTCATGCAAACTGGAGAGATAGCAAAGAAAATCGAGACGTAAAGATTAAAAATATTATTTTGATTTGTGTGTATCTACTTTTTTGCATTTTATACAACTTTTAGATCAGTCTGTACTTTATAGGGTTCTGTACCAAAACGGTGTCAACGGGACCCTATTGCTAAGCCCCGGCTGTTCGTCCAACCGTCTGTCTGCAAGCTGTGTCTTATGAACCGTAATAGGTAGACAGTTGAAATTTTCACAGAGTGTATATTTCTATTGCCGCTGTAACAACAAATAAAGAAAATAAAATAAAAAAGAAAAGAAAGAAAGAGCCGTGTTTTTTTCATTTTCAAAGAATTGGATTACTTTGAGCGTACAATTCCGCTCTGCATTATGTATCGTCCCACCTATCTTACAACACTAAATAATAATAAACAACAAGAAGTAATAAAGAACAAGAAATAATAAACAATAATGCGATTACGAAGCAAGAATAATACACGTGCGTCGGCGCTTGATTTGCAAACGGTATTGGATAGGCGAAAACAGGGTGAGGTCCGAGAAAGCGGGAGCGGCATCGAATTCCAGCGAGGTCCACAGATAGTTTGAACGTGTTGTACTATTCTGTGGTAAAAGTTAAAACAAGGTTAAAAAATTTAAAAAAAAAACCTTATCAGTTAACCTCAATATGTCAAAAAAGTGTCACATGACACATCACATTGCAGCAGCTGACAGTGACACTTAACCACAGAATAAATAATATAGGTACAGAATGAAAGCTTCTTATCAGACAAAAATTCATACCTAGTTTTATAGGGTTGTCACTTGGTTACTGAAAATAAAAATAAAACGGGCAAGTGCGTATCGAGCGAGAGTCAGCAATGAGTATAGACGGTCAGATGGATGGACAGTTGTATGGACATTTATTATGTGTTCCGTTTTCAAATTTTGATATATTATAAAACCGGGCAAGTGCGTGTCAGGCCACGCGCAATGTAAGGTTCCGAAGCAGTAAGTTTATTAACTATTAATTGAAAAATTAATTTTGGATTCAATGAAAAACTTGCACAGGTTATCAGAAAATAATCAGCTACACCACCTTTACAAGACTCAGACCTTTTTGGGTTTCTCTTCCAGTAGATGACCGCGATACGGTGTGCCAACGAATTCAGAATCTCCTCCGTTTTTTGAAGTCGGTTAATAAAAAATGGTACGAAACACATAATTTTATTGTAACGTAGTAGAGCATATTAGTATTTAAATCGTCGCAGAATAGGCGTTTCTTCCCACCAAACAGTAATCGTGCGAAAAAAGGAAAAAAGGGGTAGTTATAGTTATTGGGTAGAATAAAAGAATAAGTATGTGAATAGAACGTATATTTAATTTTCATATCCATATGTTTTAAAATTTATTTGAAGTAGGTACCTCCGTTGGTGGGTTAGGGTGCTTTTCCACCAGAGATGTGCTAGAGAGCACCCTTACTCTCTAGTCATACCTAGGCTAGGTAATCTAGTAACTTAATTAGTATTTATTTATGTTTACCTAAATTTAATATGCAACTCTTTTACAAAATGGCAATTAAAAACCTTTAAATTTAGGTAGGTATTTGAAAATAGCTAACTATATCCATACTATATCATAGTTGTTTGATAAGTGGGGTTTTTAATTTTATAGACCGCTTATATTATATTGCATAAAATACATTTTAAAATAATATCCCGTAAGTCTACTTTCACGTTCACCTATTTGTTATCAATTGGAACCATAAAAGGATGTAATAATTAAGTAATATTTTTTTTAATTATTTTACACGGCTACAAGTTTTATTAATGTTTTCTCGTCCATTTTTTAATAAAATAATTATTACGAATACACTTCATAATAATTTTAGTTTTACTTAATTTTTTTGACACAAATATCTACCTGCGACTTACAGAATTTCTTATAACAAACACAACCAAAGCATAAAAAAAACTTATGATTACATACCTACAAAAGAACACATTTATATATACATGTATTACCAGTATTCATAGATACCAAATTATTATAATAATATTGGGTTTCGGAACTAAAACTTATATTAATAGGTGCTACAATTCATATTTACCAGTAATAAAATTCGTCTGCAAAAATCGTGGAAGGTTTTGAATATCAAGTAATGAAATATTTTACGTTCCGATCTGACACTATGAAAACCAACCCTATTAAAATCAACCCACCCGAATCTTTCAAATCTTAGATCCAGTGTCATTAGCTTTACCCATTATTGCTTATGTGTGTCGAAACTTTCACTTCCGAGTTAAAATCTTTGTTTCGGACCGAAAACCCATAGATACGGCATCAGACTAGATAGGCCTTACCATGATATCCGCCGCTTATAATCTACCGTCATTTAATAATCTAATAGTTTCAATTACCACCAATTAACAGGCTATTTTATATCTTTGCCTAATTCACATTTAATTTTAAAGAACACCTTTTACACCTTAACACCTTTGTCATCGTAGTAATTAATATAAAATATTCGATCAGGTAAGCCTACGTCCCCACGGTAAATGTCCCAGAACATGTCATTATTTTGCGTCCTTCCTTAGGACTTCTATTACAGATAACAAAAAATTGATTATTATGATGGATGCTATTGTGAGCACTTTTAATCCTGTATAGTTATTAATACTGAGAC
This sequence comes from Thymelicus lineola, assembly GCA_963932265.1. NCBI lineage: Eukaryota > Metazoa > Arthropoda > Insecta > Lepidoptera > Hesperiidae > Thymelicus > Thymelicus lineola. Next base: position 7,050,354 of record OZ010701.1, read on the forward strand.
TGGATAATGGGTTCCACTTGGTTGGCAAATAAAACACTATTGCCCATAAACAAGATAAAAAATGGGTTCATCAAAGAACAGGATGTTGCCGTGAGAACGAGGCGTAAGGTACTACTATGTCATGTGGGCGCACATAACATATCCCTACAGAATAGTTAATTTAGACTCATTGAAGTATAATGTCATAGAACATGCATCTCGAACAAAATGTGTGTCCAGCCGGGAGGCTCTATTTTCAAAATTGAGCCCCCGTTCTTCTTTCAAAATCGAACGAATGCATTGAAGATTGAAGCCCAGTGGCGCCAATTCATTGAAACATACATGGTGTTCGCGGTGTCGATTCTATACGCTAGTAATAATACTTCAATGTTTAGACTACAAGATGTGAGACATCAGGAGTATAAGCAGGCAGATACCGCGGCACGCGTGGTTCGTCTCGTCGCCTTACCCCCCCACGTTCCACCGACAGACTAAGACTGAGGCTCCCGGCTTCCTTCACCCCGTTCGACTTCGCACGTCTCTGCGACGGCAGGATCGCTGCCCTCAAAGACTTGCGTTTCTGAAACATAACATTCCATCATCTACTTGAAGAGAACCTGCCAAATCTACGTAGGTATTGTCTACTTACGACAAAAACAAAATATTACGCCCAATGAACGCCCACCAGCGGGGACTAACCTAATGAAATTAAGAGTCTAATGAACATGAATTGTATTTATTTCAAAATATAATATATTAGTATTTAAGTAACAATAGGTACTGGATTCCATTTAACGTAAAGCGATTTGTCGGGTAGGGAACTGTTTACAATTTATATTTTAAATGTTCTTTGGAGTCGATATCATTGTGGTCCATGGCTGCGATCTTTGCTCTGTTTACCTCAACGGCGCCGCGCCATCTGTCGGCTGCGTGGCGAGCGATCTCCATCCTCTTCTGCTTCCGGATCTGGTGACGTTTATACACCACCTCAATGACGATCAGAACTATCCCTCCGATTATGCCAGCCAGAACCAATATGAACACTCCTGCCATATTCTTCAACCCCAACGTGTTTGGCGTTTTTTCGTTCTCCTCGCAGTTCAATAGATTGTTTCGAAGAATCCACTGATTATCTAGAGACTCCATGATGCCACCTATAAGGAATCCCATGTTAGTAATGGTAAACCCATGAATGCAATTCTAAAACATAGATGAAGGTGGTTCTCACTTTCGTGAAAGTCAAGGATCGCCAACGTTACTAAATCTGCCCACGGCGATCCTTTTTGTAATCCAACGCCATATCCAGAGCGGCCAAATAACTCTCCAGCTGTTACGAGTTCACAATCCTGCGCTGCTTCGAATTCCAATCGTGACGAGTCCCAAATGAAAGCCATTAGCTTTCTGCAACATAATTATTTCAGAATTGATACATCTTCTATACAATAATAAAACTCAAAGTGTCTGTTTGTCTGTCCGGGCATCACATAAAAACTCTTGAACAGATTTCGATGAAAATTGGTAAAGTTGTTACTGATACCCTGGGTCATATTTTAGACAACTTTCATCTCGGAAAATTAAAAGGTTTCCCGGGAAAACAGGATAAAAGTTTGAATAAGTTAAAACATAATTTCCGTATGCAAAGTGCGGGCAACAGCTAGTCTATACCAATATTATTAAGAGGAAAGATTTGATTGTTTGCATTGAATAGGGTCCGAAACTACCGAACCGATTTGAAAAATTCTTTCACTGTTGGGAAGCTACACTATCCCTGGGTGACATAGGCTATATTATATTTTTTCTTTTACAATTTTTCCGGAAGCGAAGCGAGGTCGATTTCCTAGTTCTAAATAAAAAGCTAGTCAAATATGTACCTACCCATTCTTAACATCCTGAATAGCTTGTTCAGCATTATCGTAATTATTTGCTTCCATAGTCCTGTACATGTTGGACAGTTCAACTTGTCGTCTAAAATACATGTCAACTGCTGATCCTTTCACGGTCGCACAAGTTAGATTCTCCATGGTATTGCGAAGCTGAGAACAAAAGCGACCGTTACATGATAATTGTCACCTTATAAGGACAGATTTGAATAGTAAAGATGTTATCAGCACGATTATTCATACGTCGTGCCCTTCCTACCCTTGCGTCGTTAATTCCAGTCAGTTTAGTTTTTGGTCTTTCGAGCACGAGGAAAGCCGCCAAGTTGGCAGTGTACGAAGCGACGATGATCATCGCAAAACCTGCCCACACCATTCCGAGCACTCTCGCTGAAAAGCTTCGAGGGGTGCCTAAAAGTATTAGGTATAATATAAATATTATGGACATGGTTTAGGTTTTAGGTTAACAAGCGTTTTGCATTTTTCACTTATGAAAAAAGCAACTACCTAAGCAACTATCTAATAGATAAGCAAAGAGAAAATTAAAAATCGATCCAAGAGTATCCATAATACATCGTTTCAAACATTTGCCAAATTACGAGTAGTTACCTTCACCAATGCCACTATTAAGAAGTACTCCCCAAGCAAACCAGATAGCACTGGAAAGGTTTAAAGCATCCTCCTCAGTCCCATCGATATTGGCAAGTTTGAATCTACCAAATGGTGAGAACCTATCGAGCAGGTATAGAACCAATGCAACGACGTGAACAGAAACCATTACCAGGATCCACAAAGTATTAGAAAACGGTTGCAAGAATGATACTAAAGTTGACGATCTTGAGGGCTGTGAACAAAGAAAATCAATTAATTGGGTACCATAGAACAGACATCTCGAACAAAATGTGTATCCCGCCTGGGAGGTTCGATTTTCAAAATTGAGCCCCGTTCTCCTTTCAAAATCGAACGAATCCATTGAACATTGAAGCCACGTGGCGCCAATGCATTGGGACATACATGGTGTTCGCGATGTATGTCGGTTCTATACGCTAGTAATAATACTTCAATGGGTACTGTACGTTTAATTAACTGTAATCAAGTTGACAAGGTAAGTAATAAATATTTGTTTCAGTTTTTATGGTTGTTTTTGCATAGCATACCTTTTTCTCCAATATAGTGATACCTTGGTATTTAAAAGGTTTGCTAAATTCAATAAATTCAGCCCGCTCAGGATTAATGGTCAATGGCGCTACGATCATATCGGCTCTTTCATAAACTAATTCACCTGAAGAAGGAAAAGAAGATGTAAAAAAAGCAATTGTGTGGTTTTATGAAACCACGGTAGGTATAAGTGAATCTTTTTTTCGTATGGGGCCGTCCATTAATCACGTGATCTTTTTTTAGCATTTTTTAACCCCCCCTCCCCCTTGGTGATATGTAGTGAGGTTTAAGACTACCCCCTCCCCCCCCTCCCCCAACATCACGTGTATTTTTCCCTTCTTATACTCTGCAAAACCAAAAAGGTCTTTAAATACAGATCACCGTCGGTGGCGGCGCGTGCGGCCTTCGTTTGTTGCCTGGCAACGGCAAGTCAAAGTCACACTACACGCTGCTTTTCTATTTAAAAATCGCGCGTTTGACGAAAAAATAAATACACGTGATATCTTACTACACCCCCCCCCCCCCTCCCCCTTCGTGCTATTTTCGTGATTTTTGTCAAACCCCTCCCCCCCTTTCAAGCCTCACGTGATTAATGGACGGCCCCTATTGTAGACATTTAACTAAAAATTTTTGGATAAATATTCGATTTAGGGTATTTTAAGATTTAGGGTATTAAATTTATGGCGGCGCCATATTGGCCTCGGCTGCTCTGTCGAGCGCCTTTCACAGACCAAAAAGTTTGAGACGGTGTAATAAAAGTTTCACTTTAAAAAAGTAAAGATTCAACAAGTACGGTAAGGTTAAAAATATTTCAAAGAAATTTTGATAAATTATTACTTCTATTTGTTAAAGATTGAATTAAGTTCTGATCTAAATATTCTTAAGTTTAACGATTTATCAGGCAATAAAAAATATTAAAAAAAAAAAAAAAGTAATACCTATAAGACCAGTCCATTCTTTCTTCGCTCCTGGTGCAGATAAATTTCGTATGATGTAATTTCCAAATTGGCCATCGGGTGAAAGAGCCAGTGAGTAGGTGAAATTGATTGCTTTGGACAGATATCGTAGTAAATCCATACAAAATCCTTTGCAACAGTATATTCGATCTTCAAGAAAAAAATTAAAAGTTTTCAGACAATGTATAATATTAATTTAATTTTAACAAAAGTATAATGTGACTATACATAAAAATAAAATAGCATACATAAAAATAAATTGTAAATATTCTTATTTTTATAATCATTTAGTTAAGATATTTTTCTGTGTTATGTGTGTTAAGTAGTTAGAGGTATTTTATTTTTATGTATAGTCACATTATACTTTTGTTAAAAGTTTATAATAATAAAAATGTCACTGAACATTATTAACATTCTATAGAAATTTTAAATTACCTAGATCATTGCTAGAATTGTAGTGCGGACATGGAATTTCCTCAGATGTGCAATCGATTTCGTAGTCAACGCGTCGCGCATATACAAATGGTTTCTCTTCTATTGTCAACACCTGTAGTTATTGATTTTACTATAATACATTTTTATTTATAAAACAGATTGTTACCATAAACACATATTTAATATTACCTTCAAATGTGTAGGTATCATAAATCCTTCCGGTTTCGAAGGACTCCTTCCCATCCATATAATTTCGTTTTCCTTTAGTTCTAAGCGCATTTTGTGAGTATCCTAAAAATACGCTATGATTTTAGTAAATTTTATTTTGAAATCCCAATCAGTGTTTTTATAATTTTATGTAGCATGTAATTTTACTCTATCACAACTTTGAAAAGATTATCATCGAGGAGAATAAAGGACGAAAGAAACTTCTTAGCATTAAACATCTGTGTAAAGTTGCAATTTAAACTTTTAATTTAACCTACACAGAACTAGATGCAACTATTATCGTTTATTAGCATATTTTGCCATACTATGATACTTGATCATATTGCAGAAAGTTTTTTCCATCAAAACTCATTCCTTCAACACTGAACTGACTATAACAGGCTTCCTATTCGTATAAACCTCTCTATAATCTACTCGTATACTAATAATAAAGAGGAAAGATTTTATTGTTTGCATTGAATAGGCTCCGAAACTACTGAACCGATTTGAAAAATTTTTACACTGTTGGAAAGCTACACTATTCTCGAGTAACATAGGCTACATTATAATTTCAAAAAAATTAGGGATCCTTAATAAAACTCCAATAATGTAACCCAAGGTGTAAAAAATAAAGAAAACCGAAGCAAAGCGAGGGCGGTTACTCGTCTATAATATACCTACATATAAAATCTATCGAGTTCAGTAAACGTGAATGATACCTTCGAGTAAAAGTACTTTCCCACAGCAACATGTTCGCCTTGAGCTCTGACATTCACCATGTCATACTCAGCGTGCACCCTGTCTCCATGGTCATCGAACGCTACATGACCAGTGGCACCGTTGTCCAGTCTTTGTTTCCTGATGTAGTCGAACAAAAGTCGTCCTGTCATCCAAATAGAGCCAGAGTTGTCGCAGTCTGAAGGCGGTGCTACTATCTCTTCTGATGTGTTCATATCACGGATTGCTGACGCGAGGACGTAACTGGGGATTAATTAAAAATGTAACTATTTTATTAATAAATAACGTTATCATTGACTACGGTGAAATTCGACGACCCGTGTGGCGCAATGGTTACCATTCGCACGATGGTGGACGAGGTTCGATTCCCAGCGAGGCGATGGCACCCACGACACAGGGAATCAATAAATTACTCCTTAGTACAGAATTTGAATGGTGATTCTTTACTAAGTAACCGTTAGTGACTCTGAGTAAAGACAGAGTGAATCACCACGTCTGACTACATATTACTTGATAATATATGTATAATATTAAATGACTTTACAGATCAAAATTTGAACTGAGTCTTTGATGATGTTACCCCTATAAATGTTTTATACTTCATCATCGTTAACAAAAAGTTGAGGATTAAAATTAAAACCTTTAACAATTTCTTACATGGAATCTTGTATATGAGCATGTTCATTAGTGGCATTGACCAAACGAAGTCCGAGCAGTCCTTCAGGGGCATTAGCAGCGTCCAGCGCTTGTTCGGTCACCATCCAGACGTAGCCAGCAGTCGTCATGTTGAGGTAGGTCGCGTCTCGGAATATTATCTCCGCATCGGTTTTGCTGGAATCACATGCTATATATTACTGCGAATATTAAAGACGTTAAGAGACCAGTGGAGTTTTTGCTGTTGCTGTAAGTAATTTAATTGGGCTAGAATAATTTATCTAACGCCCCAACCACGGAAGAGACAAGAAGGCCCCAACTCAGAGTCACTAATGGCTTGAATCGCTCCTTAGTACAGCATTTGTATGGTGATTTTTTACTAAAGGGCCGATTTATGTAAGCGTTAGTGACTCTGAGTTGGGGCGCAGGATTTATCATTAAGGAATTATCATTCCTTGAACAGGCTCCTTCGCGTTTTTTTTTAATTTATGCTTTAAAACCCCACTTCATCCGGAAGGCGAAACTGGCGGTCTATTATGAACTCTTAATTCAAGCAAAGTTCCAGTGTAAACGTCAAATTCCTGTTACGAAAGCGGTCACGTGACACTTTCCGAGAAATGAATTGCCTGGAACATGAATAGTTTTATAAAAGTTCATAATATGCCTACTTGACTTACCTAGCATACATGAGAAATACTCTTGCTTGTGCGCTCTTTACGTCCATAAGTTTATCGGTAAAAGAGTCCAAGCCAGGCTCGAACTCTATCACTTGTTCCACCACGACTTTCCGGTCTACATCTTCGTCGATGCTTTGCGATGTTGTCTGGAATCTAAAATGTAACTTAGGATGTTCACATGCCAAAGGTCAGAAAGATTAATAACGTGGTCCCCCGCATAAATGTCCAGCTATCCATTGGAGTCGGTGATGGCGATTGATGCCTTTGGTGTTAATAGTGTAATAATCATGGGAGACAGTGACCGTTTATCATCAGGTGCCTCATCTGCTTATTTGTTTTCTTTTATAAGTGACACATCACTCTTATGAGTGCTGTGTATCTTTTCGGCTCACCACTTCTTCGAAAAAGATTTTTTTCTCAGAGGCCGTGCACAAGGTATAAACGCAAAGTTTGTAACTTTAATAGCATATAGCATTTAAACAAATAATTTTGACTTCATTTTAATGCACTGTATTTAACATACCTTCCCAAAATGGCTCTTCCATCAGTATCGGAGCTATGAATCACGATGACTTTCATATAATTGAAGTGTTTTAATACATCGACCCACACGTCAGCTTGGTGGGAGTACGGAGGTACTGTCCGTAAAAAGGACACGTGTATATTTTTGTCTGAAAACGCGGAATCCCTTGAAGAAATGCCAATGACCGGTATATGATAGAACCCGCTGGTGTAAGACACTGCTGCTGGGGAGAGCTCACCAGTTAATGGATGGGACACGACTACTGCGTAAACCTGAAATATTTGTCATAATCAGTAACTACCTATACCTGATCATATCACGCTTGAAAGGAAAAATTCACTAAGCGACATTGAGCTAACTTTACAGCAGAGCAGTTTAAAGTTGGAATTTTTAGAAAAAAATCATATAGGTATTTTTGTGTAATCCTCCTACCGACATTATTCTTAGTGTTTTGGAATCCTTATTTTATCATCTTTATTGTGGCATATACAAAAACTTTTCTAAAAATTCAACTTTATACTGCTCTCCTGGAAAGTTAGCTCGATGTCGCTTAGTCAATTTTTCCTTTCAAGTGTCGATATTCTTAGACCATCATCACGGACCTAAAAAAAGAAGACCTTTTTTAGGTCCGTAGCAATGGATCTAGCCTTTTGGAAATACTTACACGATGTCCAATTAAATCTTTGCATACATTGAGTGCAGTCTTAATCGGGTTTGGGTCCATTAAAATAGAATAGTCATGGTATGTCACTCCTCGGGGGACATATTTGTCTTTGAAGTTGAGGTTCTGAAATTCCAAATTTTATTTTATACCCAATACATAAGAGAATCTACTCTTACGAAATTTACTGGACCGAGACTTAAAAATGTATTTTTAGGGCACTTTAGGTCCTTAATCCTTTACGATTTTTTTATCATCAGAAATGGTAATGATGTCTATAATAATAACCCAAAACTCCATCAATCATTGAAGTATTATTACTAACATAAAATATTTTCCAATCAATTAGCGCCAATGGGCTTGAATTTTCAATTGATTCGTTGGATTATAAAAGGAGAACGGGGGCTCAGTTTTGAAAATAGAACCTCCCGATGGGACACACATTTTGTTCAAGGTGTCTTTTCTATGAAATTATACTTCAATGTAACTGATGCATTTATTTTCCTTAACAACAAACCCATCTTGAAGTCTGATGATATACTTAATACCTACCTACTAACGCGATGTAAACTCCCAGTATTTTCATTACTTACAGAAATAGTGTCTTTGAAGAAAGCGATAGACTCGTTGCTGGAAAGTACTCCGCCCACATTATAATACGTAGGGTTTATAACCTTCTGTCTATCAGCAAGCGCTGTACCGCTGCAGTAAACAAAAAGTATGGCATAACGCCACATTTTTTATTTGATTCTGGAATAGGAAAAATAATTGACACTTAATTTTTCAGCTGTGGGTAGTGAGTATAGTTCAAAAAGGGCACTACGCCCTAGATATTATGTCGGTATAAATAATCGTGAGTACCCGTTATAAGCCGCGCCATTAAAGAAACGCCAAAGACAGGAATAACGCGCGAGCGAGGGGAATGATAATTTCCGCCATTTTAGATTCGTTTCTATGAGTAGCAGTTTCTTGTGGTGGTAGAGGTCAGAATAACTTTAGGAGGCGTTAAGATCTAATAAAAAAACCCAATTGCTTTTCAGTTTTTTCACTTGTTCGCTTTAGAGCAGATTTGCTAATAATTTTGATTTGATATGAAAATATTTTTTTTCATAATTTTTGATGTTTTCTAATTTTGTATTTGCTACCAAAATGTTAGGAGATAGGTACTGTTATGAGAGTTGTTTACTGTAGTCTGAGACTAGGTCTTTTTACTTAGGCCATAAACAGTCAATGTTTTCTTCAAAAAGAAAACAATTTCAAACTAGCAGCATTACCCTACTTTATTACCATAAACCAAAGGTATTTAATTTTATTCTAAAATAATTGTATCAGCTTGCTTATCACTTTTACTGCCACCAATAATTAACCAATATTTTTATGACACCAACAATTTATTTTCTACTTTACCATCCCCCTAACAGTCCCTCGGGTCTCTAATATATTTGTGAATCTCTTAACTAAGTAGTGTGGGTAATTGCTGTCAATTAAATTTCATCTAAACTTTAGATTGCAAATTAATATTTCACACGCCTATAGAGACATTTTAGGTCTCATCTCAAGGACATCCATTAAGGCACACACTTTCTAGTTCTACATCAAATTATATGACTTTCTTACCCTTTAGGAATTGTCGTGAAGAAATATGTGAAACCCTCAGACCATTTTCATTTTTTTAAACATAACACCACTAAAGAACGTAAAAGCTTTTTACGTAATAAAAACAAATGAAGGATGCTGCGAAGAAACGGCAGATGGAGCCTCATCCTACGTTGCCTAGGTTACGCGCACGCGTAGTAGATGTCAATTTTCAATCAATTACTTCACAACTTTGCTCTGATTGTATTGTATTCAATGTGGCTTTCAACGAGCTGCCTATAATTTCCACGGCTTTCAGAACTTTAGTTATTTTTTTTATTCATTAGGTACAATCTACTGACTACTCCGTACTTAATGTTTAAATATGTATGTAATTAATTTTTTAATTATAATTAATTAATGAGATTTACCTACTATAAGCACTGACTTGTTTTAAAGAAAAAAGTAACTTTTATCGTCTTTTCATTTAATTATTGCAAAAGAATACAAAACATTATAAAAAGTAACAAAACATTATTTTCTTAAGCAATAATACCTAACTACAATGTTCCTATAATACAAAAGTAATAATGATTAATCCTATTTGAATAAGCAAATAATAAATGGATGTTGTGTTACATAAAAATAAATTCAACAAAATCTTAAATCTATCCTTCTTATCGATGATTTCGTGCTCTTCTTGGCGTAACAATACTTCGGATTAGATTAATTCAATCTGTGTCATCTCTGTGGTTAAACTCCATGCGATATTTTGTTACGCTATCAACCATTCAATAATAGGTAGTATGGTTTAAGACCAAGCCCAAGGGTTAGGGGTCCAACCAGCAGTAGGGGGGCGAAGCGCAGCCGCAGCCGCTGTTGCTGCGTGCTGCGCGGCGCCCGCTGCGCCTGCAGCGCCGGAACTCTGCAGCACTGATAGCTTGAGTGCTTCTAAATCTGAAAATGTATAAGAATTTTAACGGAACTAAATTATTACAGAGTCAACGGTGCGTTACGTCATAATTCCTAGAGTCTCCACACTTTAAAAAGTTGTAGTAGGAACAGTTCCACTTGACTCAGAGTTAAAAGATATTTTAAATTTAGATGATTTCATAAATAAAAGTACTACGAAGCCTAATAAAACATAGTAAAACATCTCTCTCAAACAGCTCTCTTCTTTTTCCTGTAGGGATTGGCTATAATAATATTCTTACAACTAACTACAGGAGTCAGTAGAAAAATAAATCATACCAGCATCCTGCAGCCTAGCCGCCTGGTTGTGTGCTGCGCGTTGAATAGCCCGAGCCGCAGCGGCTTCCCGCGCCGCAGCGATCTTCTGTGCGGCTGCGACGCGCGCCTTCGCTGAAGCCAACTGCGCCTGCGCATGCACTGCAGCTTGCGCCGCTGCCAGCGCATGCGCTCGAGCGATCCGAGCTGCTTCCTCGCTTTACAGAAAAACATAAAATATTGTTCCTTTTTTCCAAGTGACTGCCTGCTGAGTGAGCGATTTTGTTTTCCATTTTGGACTGGGAAGACCTTGTGCTACAGATAAATATAGGTGCGGATCGGACTATGAGTGTGTAAGGGGCCATTTATAAATTAACTACGTAAGGATCCCGAGATAAAGGATCAAGGGTGCTCAGATCATATTTATACGCGTACGGGTAGTCAATTGACCACGTAAAATTTTGTGAAATGTCTAATGTCTGACCTCTTATGAGCAGCATGAGCAGCCTCTGCCTCTTTCGCACTGGCAGCACTCTGCTGTTCAAGCGCAGCGTGCTTCATGGCAGCAACTTGCCGCTGTGCCGCCATCACTGCAGATGCGGCCGCTTTCGCTGCAGCAATCGCTCCTGCTACGTCAGAGCTTGAGTCTGACGGCCATGCTAAAAAGTTTTTTGTTTAAACACATACCAATAATATGGGTATAAGAAAGTAATTAATGGGTACCATCTAATTAAAGAAAATTAATGTTCGTCGTTTTGTTTCTTTTTAGACATATTTCTTAAACAGGGGGTGTAGTATTAATAGGATTGGGGGTAAGATAAGAACTGTGGAATTGTGAATCTAAAAAATAGAAATAATAATGTTACCATTTGGAGCTGGAGCGTTGGGTACCTGCACCCACCCCCCGACAGGTACTAAGCTGGATACCTCCCATCCACTATCACTTCTTTTGCTGACGTTGCTTGGAGCAACAAAAGCCACAAAGGATAACAGAACCTGCAATTAACAAAAAAATTAACCCTACGACGATTAAAATTTTAATAGGTTTGGGGTGTAAAAGCCTCCAGTGCCATCAGGAATCAGGATGCTTTCCACACTGGTGTAACATGAGCAATATTGGGTTGTCTTGGACTAGGGGCGCACGGGCGTAGCTACTGTCGTATCAGCCGTACAGGGCCCCTAATATTTGTAAAAATTCCCGATTCCGATTCCCGTGGTGTGAGCGGTCCTTTGGAAGTTTTGATACAGGGCCCATCTAGGCCAAACTACGTCTGTCTTTTGACTAATATAAAGCATCCGACTATAAATGAGGAAAATTACATGACACTCATGACTCACCATTACTTTGAAAAACATTTTCAGCAGCTATCGTGTTCAGGATGTGTTCACTAGAATATCAGTCGAATTTCTGATGCTACAACGATAGTTATCAAACATTTTATATTGTTGAACACGGAAGTTTTCCAGTGTAAAGAATATAGAAAGGGATTGTTTGCTCTTATTTATGGAGTGTAATTGGGCTAAATCATATTGTACCTGTGTAGTGTAGATTCTGTAACAGTCCCCTGGTAGGTACTATCACTTTCAATCGGATATGACTTGTGTTTAAGTTTGAGGTACCGATCTGAGACATTATCTAGCTGGTGGATATAATGGTTTACATTTCATACAATTTTATTGATTGCAAGCCCAGTAACCGATTTTTTTTCAAATTATTAAGGTTGGGGTTGATAAGGTGTGGAAAATATTATGAATTTAAATTCACGTACATACATGGCCTGTTTTTTGTGTATTTTTACTCGCTGCCATGACTGTAGCTATTATTTTATTTAGCTATTTTATTACTAGGGAGGTAAATACACTACAACTGCAAAAGAACTGGAGTGGAGGCGCTCATAGCTAAATGATATTAGTTCATTGTAAATGATGATGCAACGGGCGCGGTGAGTAAGTAGTAGATGGAATGAAATGAAATGAAATAATATTTTATTCATATAGGTATCACTGATACACTTATGCACTTCATATTTTTGGCTTTTCAGAAAGGTGCTTTGTCAGGGAGAAGAAAAGCCTAAAGAACCTCCTCAGCATATTTAAAAAAAATAAAACTTATATTTATTACAAATATAGGTAGGTATTCTCTAACCTGAGCAGAACTGGTTGCCTAGCTAGTCATTTCCAAGCATCCTTATCATTTAAATATTCATTAATGCTATAGTAACCCTTGCCTACGAGTTGAGTTTTTACAGGTTTTTTGAAAGATTCCACCGGTAAGTCACGTATTTGTTTTGGGACTTTATTATAAAATTTTATACCTTTTTAAAATTTTATTTTTCTAACAGCTTAAGCAGCCCTAGCAAGTTTAGTTGTGAGAGAAGCTACGTGCGGGCCCCATTGCAGTCTACTATCCAAGGTCACCCCTAAAAAACTGTGGATTCCTCTATATTTAATGTTTCATTATTCAATTTAAGAGATTTATTGACTTTTTTTATATTTGGTAACACGAATTCTAAGCATTTGGTTTTCTTTGCATTTGCAAAAGTAAATTATTTATAGTGAACCAATGTGAGACATGCGACAGAGCACTATTAAGATCGTCAAAAATCAAAATTATTTTTATTCCTATCAGTTTAAAATATTAAGGATGTATCATCTGCAAACAGCACAATGTTCGCATGTTTTTTTTATATAATATGGTAAATCATTTATATACACCAGGAAAAGAAAGGACCCAATATCGAGCCTTGCGGCACACCCATCACAGTAAGTGACCCTAATGACTTTTCATCATTTATATAAACCTTTTGTATCCTATTATTTAAATAAGAAGCGAGAAAGCAAAGAGCCTTGTTTGTCACGCCATGGGTGACCGCTAGTAACGAAAAAAGCCTTATTGGAAGTTTTCGGGTCGCATGACAGCTTCGGTCATTTGGGTTGGCCACTAAAAGTCGTAGCTGACTTATACGACACCGCTCCCACCCAACCAAAGTATGAGAATTCAAATATAAACTTAAAATCGTGCTCTGTAGGTACAACTATTGAGTGGCAAGGTTGCGGTTAGCTTGCTTCCCGCGCGCGGCCTGCTAATTTTTGTTGTTACTGTAAAGTGCACCTACAGAGCACGATTTTAAGTTTATATTTGAATTCTCATACTTTGGTTGGATGGGAGCGGTGTCGTATAAGTCAGCTACGACCTTAAGACCAACCCTTCCACCAATTCGCACAGAAACAGCGTTTTGGTATGTGGATTAAGCTCTAACCTCAAGAGGAGATACACTTGCTCAGTTGAGTCATCACACGGAACACAGAGACAAGAGGAGTCATCACATCAATAAGTTGAAGCCAATTACGTGATGCTTAAGTACTCTGTGCCAACTACTTAGTGTTTAAGTACTCTGTGCTACTACTGTGTACTTAGCACTGACGCGATGATAGTAAGACTCTCGCTTCTTTTTCTCTCTTGTGGTATTGATTTATAAATAGCTGGTAAAATAATAAAATAGCTTTTGATTACCGGTACTTTAATACCGTTACTAAAGAATAGCAGGAATGCCAAGGTAACGAACTGTTACCGGTATAATATGAAAAATCTAATAAGAATTTGCCTAATGTATTTAAAAGGTGGTGGTGCTCAACAGTACCATTCGCATATTTTTTTATAATTTGCAGAGAATGAAACCAATATATTTTAATAATTTTAAACCCTGTGCAAAAAATCACTGTGTCGACTGTGTGCTGTGGTAGGTACCTACCATAGATTACTATATCTATGGTACCTACTTTGCATCTTGCCAGTTTGATAAATTGACAATACGTGATTGACATCTGTCATTTATGTCAAAAAATTGATTGAACTTATCGCTTTCCGGTTGCCCTTGCAGTGCGGTCGATTTGTAAAATTTTACATCAAATTCGCCATGTTATTTTGTTAACACAAATCCTTTACTCCAAATCACACATTATAATAGCAGTAAATACAGGTAAGCGCCATGCAAACATCTGATATTCTGATTACGTAAAAAAACTTAGTAAAAACAAGTTTTCTACACTTTAAATAAAAATATCTTTTTTTTGTGTTTTTGTGTAATTTTATTTTTAAGTAATAATTGTGCATTCAAACTAATTATACCAATAATCTGTACTAAAATCTACTGTTTTCGGAATATTTTTCAAGGATCGATTTACCTACTTATTGATTTATTTTTATTTGGCTCTAACCACATATTATCTTAAAATATTTATGTTTTGTTAGAAAAATGAATAAAAAGGAACATTAAGAACTCTTACAACCTTATTCTTTAATTTATATATCCGTCCACACAGTTTTTCATGTATTTACCATACATCAATTGATGTTTTATTGCAAAATCTATATCTCTTCAACAGCTATCAAACAAAAAATCGACTGAAATTAAAAAGAAAAGTAGGAATAGTAGCATTTTAATTGAGCCAATCTATAATTATAGTAAAAAAAAATGTGAATTTATTTAAACACATCTGAAAGAACTTACAAATGAAATAATTGCAACTAAATGTTATAATATATTGTAAAAAGTAATAAAAAGAATTGTAGAATATAATATAGAATCTAAAAATTGATTTAAAGTGAGAAAAGAAAAATTGTGTTGTATTATGATAGAAAGAAATTATCTAACACCATTATTTCTTTATAGGCCACAAAATATCAGCAGCTACAATGAGTGGAGGAGCTAAACCTAATCAACCACCGCAACAATTTGCGTAAGTCTAATCGTCGTTTTACTGAGAAATTTATATTATTATTTATATTATGTAACCGGTTTTTTGTAGCAGGAAACAAGACCTGCCACATGATAGTAAGTGGTAACCCATATCTATGGTTATATATAGTACCCATGTCTGTAGTATCTATTTACACATTAGTAAGTCAAGACTCTCATTGCCAGCTGAGAAGGAAATGGAGGACTTGTTTTTTATTTATTCTAAGAAAATCAAGAAGATTTTTTTTTTTCAAATGGATAGTTGCTGTTAGCCCTAGTCACAGAAGAGATAATTGTACAGAAGACCTACTCCGCAAAATCATTTAAATAAATAGCGACTCTTGTGATAAAGTGTAATTCAGGTTGCACAGCGCTAATCAGAGTTGCCTCCCTTTCTACACTATCTCTTATCCTCTCTTTCCACTTTCTAATACTATCTCTTATTCTCTCTGGAAATTTTAGGGTTGTCTTTTTTGAAAGAAAATAATTTATCTGAAAGTTTAATTACCCATTATATGCCCATGCTACTTTTATGAACAAATGATGTTTCAAAAAAATCTAGGCTAGTTGATCATTCTACATTTTACAATGATCAACTTAAGTATAATTATTTAACAATACAATATAGGAATAGTTTAGTAATGAATTTTTTTTTATTCTAATTTATGAAGTTCTAATCATGGTTTGTGTAAACAAGAACAGTTCTGTTATAGAATATACAACATTGATAATAAAATAGGTCAAGGCACTAATAAATTTCTCAATACTGAGCATAGTATAGAAACCAGTCACAAAAAAATAATTTGTGTCTGTAATAAACAACATTGTGATTTTAAGTTGTAATGGTATAATATAACAATAATCTTCCATATCCATTTATTGTATGAATAATAACTCCATATCATGTGAATTATAATTATCATGATCTGCTTGTAAATACTATTTGATTATCATTATTCAAACAGTAAGTTCATAAAAAAACCTATCTTATCCTTTCTATATATGAGTATCTCCCTTCCCACAAAGAGTATACCACCCTTGCACGCTGATGCCAGCTGCCATTCTGATATTTAGTGATATCCTTCACATCTTAAACTTGGAATGACTGTTAATGTAAGGTTAATGATTTTTCCATTATATCAAGATAATCTATACTAATATTATAAAGAGGAAAGATTTGATTGTTTGTTTGCATTGAATAGGCTCCGAAACTACTGAACCGATTTGAAAAATTCTTCCACTGTTGGGAAGCTACACTATCCCCGGGTGACATAGGCTATATTATATTTTTATTTTTTACCTTTTTTCCCGAAGCGAAGCGAAGGCGATTTCCTAGTGTTATTATAAGTTGACAAGATCCTCTTTCATTTTACATTATTTCTCTTGTTTACATATTTAAATCTCTTAAGAAACATAAATAAGGTTTCTTTGTAAAGTGCAGTAGTGCAGAGTAGTGATTAATTTATAACAAAATGCATATCAATTCTGCTATACCGATTCTGTTAATCTGAAAAATAAAATAAATTACAATCGTCTCTCACTGTCAAATTCAATCTTACCAATTCATTTAAACTCATTGTTGTTGTATCTTTTGTGATGTAAATAGAAATAATGCTTACTATGAGTTGGCAACTAACACCAGTCACGTTATACCAGTTCTATTTAACACTCTAATTACATTGTCAGCCATGAGCATAGAAAATTAAATAGGCCATAATGTTGAGTTTATTATGAATACCAAATTAGACTAGTTGAAGGAAATAATTGTCTCGTTTTAAGTAGTATGTTTATAATAATTGGACAAGATTCTTGTTCATAAGAGGCATATCGATGGAAATACATATATGACTATTTATTAGTTTTATCTTATTATGCTATTACTGTAGAATTTTCCTTATATCTCATGATAGTAATTATAATTGCATTAACTGGTATTATCACTTCAAATAATTAATAATAAAAAACCGCTGATTATATTGATCTGTAGATCACCGAGCTATCTACTCTATCTATATTATAATATTAATTTATCATCCTCATCCAAAAATTTGCTTACTACGAAATTATTTTATTTTTTATTTTTGATAGATCACATTTATCAGATATTAGATAATCTACGTATTGTACCTATTTAGTAAATTAGGAAGTCAAAAAATGAAATGGTCGGTGTCAACAAAGTTTTATTTTTACACATTACTGTAAACAAACTAAACAAAGATTTGCCCCAATATTTTTCATCACAGATTAAAAATGTCTCGTGACGAACGAGGAGGGCGTGGCGTGGTGGTGTTTTTTTACACTTGGTGACGTAGAAATTTGTTTTGGCAAATTGCCAATACGATTTTTGCAATTCCTATAATTTCAAGTATTGTCTTGCGGTTGCGATGCGGCAAATAACGCTACGGAGGCATAAGCCAATAAAACTTCTGAAAAAGTTGCTTTGCCAAGTGGTAGCAAACGCACGCACAATTTTTCAGAATTATGGCCGTATTTGATCGATGGCGGTATTCGATGTCTCTCATGACAATCATTTATGTATGGATAGATATGATACATCTTTAATTTTACTGGGTCACGGAAAAAATATTCCTTAGTTAATTTTAAATACATAGGTGCTATTTATTTTTTACAAAGTTTATAGATAATAAATCAAATGTTAAATATGTTAATAAAAATTATTCGTTCCAATATCCTATCAAAACTAGGTAAGTCAGAAAGCCGGGCAGAAGGCTGAAATTCCCGACATGTGAACAAAGTATCGAACACGCAGATTCATTACTATCATTTTGAAGGTAGCGTCAATATTGGCATCAACATACAAATTGCATTAATTCTCCCAGAGTACGAATGTATGTATTACTGAGTAAGACACGTGTGTTTGTTACGTACGTAGTTATATACGTATCTGTGGTTATATCTCCATGTTATCTTTACTCTCAAAGGATATCAGTATAAACGGTAATCTTAAATAGCGGTCCTTATCTGCATAGAGACAATATACCCGGTAGCGAATCTAGATATACTAGCTTATATCTACGGGTAGGTATTATAGGTTATGCAATGCAATCATGTCTGATATCTAGACAATGACTTTTCTTGTTTTCGATTCTGCTTATTTAATGCCAATAGCCGACAAACAAGAGGCAACATTATCTTGTGGCTTGTGGACACACCCGATCGTGGATATCAATTAATGATCAAATTGTACTTAATTTATAAGAATTTTTGTTTATAATTTTTAATTTTAATTTATATTATTGTTATTAATTTAATTAAATGTATGTATTGTATAATTACTCTAACGCATTAGTCAAACTGTAATGTTAGATGTAATTTTTGAATATGAATAAATAAATAAATAAATAAATAAATATCTGTGATACCAAATGTATCAATAACGCGTTGTCGACTAAAAACCAAACTGAGAACCTGTTAGCTGAGCCACTAGTACTGCATTATCTGCACTTCAGCATAATATTATCTCTATGTATTTCTTATTTAACCGTCGCTCAAAAAATTAGATAGTCTCACTTCAAATATCTACGTTATTTTTAAATTTTGTATCATAAATCAATCATGATCATCGTTAGATATATTTAAGTATACTATAAATTACCAGTTCATCAGATATGACCATTTTTATCGTAATCTGTCATTTCGATCACGGCCCACTTAACTTACTGATGTAATCAAATGGTTCCAACTTTAAACTGCTCTCCTGTAAAGTTACCTCAATGTCGCTAAGTCAAAGTTTCCTTTCAAGCGTCGATAGTATATCATACACTTATTGGCGAGCATTATATACCCATGACATTAGCAAAACAAAAGCGGTCAAGTATCAAGAGTTTCTCCCCGCCACCACCGCAGTATCGCGGTGAACATGATCCATTATTGTGTCAAAAATCGTGAGGTACGTGAACAGTTACGCACTTCGTTTTTGTACATAGAATTTAAAATGTACCATCCTTGACAGATTACTTCCAAAAATTATAAACGGCGGTATCGCTGGCATCATCGGCGTGTCGGTGGTGTTTCCCCTTGACCTCGTGAAGACCCGTCTGCAGAACCAAACTGTCGGGCCAAATGGCGAGAAGCAGTACAAAAGCATGTAAGTACTAATATTCTATTAAATTCTTTCAGCTGTTTATATAAAAAAGACCTTGGCCTAGTGAAACCTCGCACTATGATTACCTGTATCGTGGGTGGTATCGACACACAAACAAAATATCACAAAAATGTACAATCTGCAGACAAAATATTTACCTGTTTCAAATGTCTACCCCGGCCGGGAATCAAGGACTCCTCGTATTGCTGGCAGGGTCATTACTAACTAGGCTACAGGTTCTAATGCTTGACTACAATCCTACCTGACTGGTAGTGGAAATTTTGCCTTAAGATAAGATAAGGACTTAGTGATATCCTATTTCCCAGACGCTTCCGTAGCATAGTTGGCTCACCTAGTTGACCCTGGCAGTTAACCGGTCCCGCATTCATTTCCCGGCCGGGGCAGATATTTATGTGACAGGTCAATATTTGTACTCGGGTCATGGGTGCTACATGCTACAGTGATGTGTTATTTGGGACAACACGGAATCCTATTGCGGAGGTATGAGTGCAAAAGCGCTTACTTCAGCATTTGTGGATTATGCTACACCGTGCCTGGCACGAGACGTGCTGCGGAATAGGTTTGGAAAAGGCACTGATTCAAAACTTCACTAACGTTTTGTATGACGCGGACATCGAGTGTTTATGCTACACCGTGTGACGTCCGCGTCCGAGGCGAGTAAAATGTTATTGAAATAGCTCGTGCCCGACACGGTGTAGCATAATTCATCCCTTATTCAATGTTGAGTTGACTTGGAATCCCGTGACATGTTATCAATATTCCTCTCTCAAGGTTGGACTGTTTCAAGAAGACGTACGCGGCAGAAGGGTACTTCGGAATGTACCGAGGGTCCGCGGTGAACATCATCCTCATCACGCCGGAGAAGGCTATCAAGCTGGCTGCCAACGATATGTTTCGGTTCTACCTGACGCTGCCTGATGGGTATGGCGATTTCATTTACATATTATCATATATCGTGCTTTGAGGGCATAATAGTTTATTGCCATTGTTTAATTTTTTAAAAGCACTATAATAATTATAATTTTGTTTCTGATAATGGTGTAAAAAGCAATTTCTGTGGTATCGAATATTTTTTTCAGGAATAGCGTAGTGAGTACAGTAATTATTTTACGGAGCTCTAAATATATGCGCCCAGTTGTTAAACATAATGAGATAGATTGACATATCAAAAGGGCGTTGCACATACGAGTTTAATAGAGCGACATAGAGATCTGTCATTGTCAGGCTAAAGTAGTCTGGCGCCAATATTGTTTACAACATGCGCGGCGTCTATACATTATGTATAGATACTAGTACATACCTACATATACACCATAAAATATATATAAAACACAAAAAATGTTTGTACGGATGTCTTTTATAGACTCTGAACCCATCCAACCGATTTGCCTTAAATGTTGTCATTTGAAAGACAATAATCCGAAGGTGGTTTCAGCCTACTAAAACCATGCATTAGTAGGCACATTAACTCCATTGATAAAGTCGATTTTCCACTTTTCCCATACAACAATTTTAAAATAATATATGTAGTGGAACTCCCTGGGTATCCCATAAAACTAAAATAGACAAGAAACAATGCATTAATTAAATATGGAAACAATATGCGCATAATAACGGGTATAAAACTTATAAATATTAAAAGAAAATGTTTCCATCCACTTAAAAATACATTATTAGTTTTGTCATTCTTCTACCTTTAAGTAGCCAGTTCCCAAGTTATATGCTTTTGTAGTTTAGTGTCACATACAATATATCAATCTTTCCTTCCAAAACTTTACTCATGCTACACTACAATGCGGCCTTTATCTCTGTACTAACAACTACATCAAAATGTACTCCGACGTTTATGCTGCTAGTGACGTCCATTCACTGTCCGGTCCCCATTCAACTAAATCCACCGGACGAACCATATCATTTTCCTTGTTCAATTACTGGCCAATTACGGCAGGATAGAATACTATTAAGCGTAGCGTAGTTTGTAAATTGTAATTTAGGTCCATCCATGTGTTTGGCTTTGGAGTGATGAATGAGTTTCTTGACGTTATTATTATAAAAGCGATACATCTCAACTCAACATTTGCACGTTACATTTCGGTGCCAACTATTTGAATTGCTGACGTTAGAAAGGTAGTAAAACTACGGTAAAGATAGTTATTATAACGCTTGCGTGTTTCGCGTAACTAATAATAAAATGTTATTAGAGTAAATGGTCTCCACTGTCAATGTCACGGATAGACATCAAATTACTGCAAATTGTTCTGTTGTAAAATGTTCTATTATTATATTACATTCTTACGAGGTTAAAATTAGATATTGTCGCGGTGCGTTGACTTCGACCGCCGAAAAATACGTCAGTGGCTGAACAAAAACTGTTGTTGTCTATACAATTATATCATTAAATAATAATAACTTAGTTGTAAAAAATAAATATAAAAATACATAGATTTAGTATAAGATACAATACGTTGACGTCAACAATACTGGCTGACTTAGGCTGATTTATCAATAATGAGATCTTTTCCGGATACCCTAAGACAAAACTTATCTTAAGGTGCCCACTGACGATACGTCCATCAGTCCAAATGGAGTGGACGTCTTCCAAAATCGTTCCGTGGCTGGTAAAATACTATTCCATTTTGATGGACGTCGTCCAGGTTTGGATTTCCAAACGGATTGAAATCCACGCGTCCAGTCCAAATGGACGTCGTCCACGGACGACTGTGAATGTCAAAAACGTGCGCCACGCCGTATGGAAGCAGTCCATTTTGTCAGTGAATGGGCAAACCGACGTCCATTTTCTTGTGTTTATTGTCTCAGTTTATGTTTTGATGTTGATGGTGGTATTTGTTGTTCGTGTGCTGGGTCTGTCATTTGTATCTATTAACAAAATTCTCCGTACCTTACCTTTTAGCCGTATTGGGGCAGCTTAGAATACTAATCAATCCAATACTAATCAACCCAATCCCACGGCGGATGAGTGTCATGTGTAAGAGGCGACTAAATCCGGCTCGCTGGTGATAGGGCACCTCGAGGGATTATACAGGTAATATTGATTTTAGACTTAACTCATCGCGGACTGAATACATTTTAAGTATAATACGGGTACTCACGATATATATATTTTATATTATACGCCGATATTTCGACCCCGTTACAGGGATCGTGGTCACGGCTAGACTGCGGTGGCGCGGAGAAACTCTTGACAGGTTGACAAACGACGTTGATATTAGTCTTTGACGGATGACGGATGTCAAGAACCGGATGCTGGATGTCGGATGACGTTTGACACTAATACATCAGTCTGTCTACCTTACGTCTCGATCGTTTTTGAGCTTCGTGAACCATATCACGACACACTACACTGATTACATCTTGCCGCACAACACTTTGATTTTAATTGTTAATTAATACTTTTATTACTATTATTATTTCTCCATGGGATTCGCCTGGAATAGCTACCACCCTCGAGCATGAGTCAGCCGCCAAACGTTAACTTAAGAGATATAAAAAATAAAATAAGTTGAATCCAAAAAAAATTTTTTTTTTTAAACGCTTTTATTTCAATGTTTAGTTTATAAAATTAGCTACAAGTTGTGAAAATTTCAAGTCTCTACGTAAAATAGAACATAGAGAATTATGCGTCTAAAGTCTGAAAATCGTTTTTTTTTAATTTAACAACAAATAAACAATGAAAATTAGTTTAAAATATGATTTTCGTGTATTGTCATCGGAAATACACATGTCTGCCAAATTTCATCAATTTTCATTAAAGGGAAGTCATTCAAATTAACGTTACAAGATTTGATCCTTTGATGCTCCGAAGTGAAGCTAAATATAAAAGCGTTTAATAACCTTATTGCCGTGTAAATAGAGTAGCATTTTGATCATAATATTGAAGATTTGATGCTTTGATGCTCCGAAGTGAAGCTAAATAAAAGCGTTTAAAAATGACTCGTCGTGTTCCGGCTGGGGGCTTGAGAGCCAGTTCTTTCTTTCTTTTTCTTCTCTCTTTCTTGGCCGGCAACGCATCAGTGATGCCTTTGGTGTTGCTGATGTCCATGGGCGACGATAGCCACTTACTATCAGGTGGATCGTCGCTCGTTTGCCACCTATTTCCATAAAAAACCTATTGGATTATATTATTATAATGCCTACGTCCGCGCGTGACTTTGTTTTGGAAGTAATAGAAAAATATAAATCATATTCAGTACTATACTAATATTACTATCCATTATTATTATTTTGTTTCGTTCCGTACGACTGCAAAGATCGAAGTGATGCCATGCGTCCAAATGGAAGTATCGTCAGTGGCACCTTATTAAGACACATTTTCATTTGGAGTGCGTCCACTTGGAAGTCTGCCAAATGGACGCATCGTCAGTGGGTACCTTTAGAATGGAATTGAGAATATTTTGGGCAGACAAAAGAGTTTGATAGGATTATTACATTGTCCTAAGTTCAGAGACTATGACTAATTTGTTTAGTATTGATAATTCTGTATTACTTAAAATAAATAAACGTTATTGTCTCGTTTATATAGCAATGTTTGTTATGAATGATGATGATGATGAATTAGTTATGAATTAGTCATCAGGAGAATGTAATAAGTCCTTTAAGCGACTCAAGTGCGTTTGGAAGGAATATAGTCTAACACAGTCTTCTGTACAGAATGTATACACGATTAATATTTTTATT
>OZ010701.1:7074780-7399491 GCA_963932265.1 Thymelicus lineola
AACTTTTTGAGTAACACTACGCGCGTGCTTATGACATATCTGCCTCTTTTTAACATGTAATATCATTGACTATAACATAGATTATGCACTTAAACACGTATACCATATAAACTCAATTTCGCATTGTTTGCAGATGTGCCATTATATTACTAGGTGAGCGATATATTTTAAAAACGTAAATATTGATAGTACCTTTCCACCATTATAACAGGCAACCCAGAGGTTTCCTTCCTTGTCAATTGTCATTCCATCAGGAACTCCAGTTACATTATTGGCTTGGAAGCTGAATAAGATCCTTCTGTTGCCTGAAAGTTAGATATGTATAACGAAAGTCAATATGAATTTACTTCATTTCATTGTTATTGTTATTGTATTTAACGGTATTTTTTTAAAGTTATGTTAATTTCGCTACAAGTTATTACTTAAAAATAGCGCGATGACTTAAATTTTGTACGTGATATGTGCAGTATGTACTAAAATACTTATAACTGTACATACAATATTTATAAGATGTAAAAACATCTATGTGTAGTTCCTCATATTATAAGGTTAATTACAATTAATAAAATCAGCGCGTTTGTTCAAAAGCATGGAAGTGATGATGGAAATTTATCACAAGCAGTCAACCCATCTTGCTTGAAGTGTCGCATTAAGACTGAGATTCCACCAGAGGTGTGAAAATTCCACCAAAGGGATTACTTCACTGCGCGAGGTTGAATTGAAATGCAATTGATATTGGTGGATTTCGTCTTCGCGCATTGGTCTACCTTTCACGTTTCTGGTCTCTCATGTCACAGCCACGATAAAGATTTCTAATTTTGAATTCATAACACTGAAACTTACGTATTGTTCCCGTCTCGATATCGTAATCGAATACGTCGACGTTCCGCGTGGGCGAGTCGATGTAAAACATGAACTTGTTGTCGGAGGTCCACGCGATGCCGTTGGACACGGACACTGGCCGGACCTTCTCCTCAGGGTCGAGGTGGTTGTGTTGGTCCATCATGTAGAGCGTACCCTGGTCTTTTTCCACTTCCTGGGCCGTTTCCTTTCCCATCGTTCCTGAAAGTGTATGATGTACCAAATATGTAACGGTGCTAATCTCTCGAGTGCTCATAACTCAAGTGCTCATAGCGGCTTTTATTAATGATCGTTCAAATTAAGCAGTGGTCGATATTCGGATGGGTAAAGGCTAATAACAAAATATCTTAATCGTTTTCTTGCTGCGGATGTCACGTAAAGTTATTCCCGTTACTTTTAGTTGATGTCAGTGGATGTTAGTTTTAGTTGATGTCAGGAAAACTACCGACACTTGGGTTATCCCCTAACCCTTTCACCAATTCGCTAAATCAATGTATTGAACTATGCTCTAGGCCTCCTGTGTTACGAGGATTTGTTACCCATGCTCTTAATGATCAATCATTAGATTCAAGCCAAAACAGCACACAAGCTGTTTTTATTTCCATTTTTTAACTATAGTCGGCGTATAATTACGGCGCGTAATGTAATACTGTGACGAAACTGTCCCTGTTGACAGGGATAATGGAAGGATCGAGGAAAATTGCAATAAAATCATAATTATTATTGCTGAGTATAAACAAAGCTGTTGGTTTCTAAATTAGTTTTTCATGATGACTTGTAAAATCTAAAATAATCCTAATACGTGTCAGCTGATCCTCGAAATCAATGAAACCAAGTATAAAACTCCGCGTACCATCCTTGATTCCTCATTACCTCTGACTCTGACACTGATTGATTTGGGATTGCATTTAAGCATTAACTTATCAAATGAATAAAAAAAACATATACCATAAAACATACCAAACCAGAGCCTGCCTTCAGCGTCGACCTTGCCGTCGTTGCATCTGTTGTCCGGTTTGCCCAAGTCCACAGCACTCAACAGCCTCAAGGCACCATCTCCCGCGGGCGCGTCCCACGACAGAAAGTATAGCTCGGACCGAACCCCAACCAACAACAGTTTGGGGTAGTCTTTCACTGTCACTACCATTGATACCGGACCATAGGCTAAAAATGTTAAAGTTTTTCAGAATTATTCATCTCAATCGGATGAGGATAAGATATAGTGTTATAAAGTGTAGGGGTGCATATTGCCGAGTAAGCATATACTGGGCACGCGGTGCGCAGGCGACCGCGATGCGCCAGTCGGTCCCGCGCCCCCTTACCGTTTGTAGCGCCTTCATATCTCAGCGCTAGATTTAAAATTGATGTAACCTTAATACTAAGTGAACATAAATAAAGTTCGATTTGATTCGTGAACTGTATAATGCCGTTTCACTGGAACACCCTCCTCTGATAGGAGCCCGAACAATATCATCGGACACATAACCTACAAAAGAGTGGCAATTTTTTTTACTTTTTCTGATTAGCGACCTGAATTACACTTTATTGCGTCGGAGCAAGAGTCGCTATTTATTTAAATTATATTTAGGAGGAAGTCTTCTGTACTATTATGTCTTCCGTGCCAGAACTCTTCCTTTACGTACGAGTTTGATTCCCGGCCGAAACAGACATATCTGTGTTATCAGGATGTGGGTGGTTTTGATGTCTTCAAACATACTCTTATTGTAATTGGTTCTAACCTGCTTACTGTTTATAATTGTACAGTGAATCTTGTGCGGACTGCGGAGGTAAAGTGTGCAAACATTTATTTATTATCATTATGATTATAGATTTGAAGTACACGCTTCAAATCAATGACAGTTTTGACGAAATCAGAATGGTTGATCTGCGATTTATCTCATTCGTATTTAAGTACATACTTTAAGTGGCTTACCATCGTTGTCAAATGAATTTCTGTCAAGTGCTGTGTGCACTTTTAGGAGTTTTCGCCATTTTGCCCAGTATGACTAGATATATTCGTACAAGATTGCTAACTCGCAAAAAAATTAATAAATTCGTCTTACTAATAAATATCCACACTAACCATTGCAGTTGATTTTGGTCAAATATACAAAAAACACACCAAAGGATTTTAATTCTGTTGGACACGCAATAAGTAGGGGCATTTTGGAGCAGCTGTAGCAAGGGTATTACTATAGTATACCTATGTCTCTAGTGGTGATGTTGCCAGTCTCAGTATCGAGTCTGTGAAGCCGTTGTTGGCTGATGTCGACCCAGTAGAGCGCGTTCTCGACCTTGGACCAATGCGGCCCTTCTAAGTGCTCGCCACCACGGTACACCTTGAATGTTGTGGATTATAAAATATAAAATATTTATTTATTTATTAATTTATTTGCTAATTGTTAATTGTTATATGTAATACTAGCTGTGCCGCGCGGTTTCACCCGCGTTAATTTACGGAAAAAACTAACTACTTAAATATATGATTATAAATTATAATATACGATAAATGGACTATCAAACAAAAAACAATTTTTCAATTCGAACCAGTAGTTCCTGAGATTAGCGCGTTCAACCAAACAAACTCTTCAGCTTTATAATATTAGTATAGATTATAATTGTTAGCAATCTTATCTTCGAAGAAACCAAGTCGAAGTTTAGAGGTTAAGTTTTTTTGGGTGCCTCTGTCAGTACCCCAACATAGATCATTGTTTCTGAATTTCATGTTTACTTTTGAAAATTTGCTTATAACAAGTTTTTACCACCATCATACTTGGTGGTTAGTAGCGATGAAGTCCAGTACTTATTAACTTATTAAAAACCTGTTCACTTTTCTCTTAAAGATTGAATATTAAGTATGTGGACGGTCTACTTTGCATGCATTTTAGATTTGCTTGTGGGCAATATTAATCTAGAAATGAATATTTCAAATGACTAGCTTGCCTGTATTGCCTAAAGCCTTAATCTATCAAATCTTTTTGAACTTTAAACAATTAAGATATCAAAGTTTATAATTAAGTAAATCTGTTAGTAAGCATAACGATGGTTAAGAATCACATGTTTACTGTTCATTGATAAGGTTACTGAAAAATTTTATAATATATTAATAAAGAGTATACTATAAAGAGTATAGTATACAAATAATAGAGAATTACTTTTTTAAGATAGACTATTGATTCTTAACCATCGATAACTAGGTTTTATGTTATATGTACTTAAATTTGCCATTCGTAATTATAATACCTGTGAGCTCATTTATTTTATTGCTTCTTGAGAAGGAAAATATAATTGAAAATTACTTACGTTCTTTATTAGTGGTGCCGTTGATCGGTATGCAAAAATATTCGTCAATGACAATACTAGAAATAAATTTGGTAATAGCACTGACTTCGTTAGCAATTCCATGTTGTTTGTTTTTCTACGATTTTTCTTAATTTGATCGGCACGCTACCGCCCGCCTCGACGTGCAATTCGTCAATGCCGCTACTAAATCGCTTAGTGCTTTTATATTTCTTGTTACTCAATTTGTACGACTCCAAGCCCTTAAGCGACCGATACATTGTCCAATCTTGAGCGCATTAGCTGAGCTAGAGCACAGCTGGCTTTAGTGTTCAATTTGTTTCGTATAAATACAATTTGACGGCTTATTAACCATCTTAGATCACTGTCCAAACTACGATTGCTCTAGATTTTCCAATCTCATTGTGCAATCTGCAGAGCAATACCTTTAGAGCACAATGACATTTGGTGTCTTGAATTTGTATCATATAAAAACTTAAACGGCTGGTACATTCCAATTTAGAGCGATCATAGTTTGGGCCACTAGCTGTCTAACCGCTTTATCGTGATACAATTTTTAGACTCTAGAGATGTGCTCTGGCTTAGCTTGTTCTGCAGATTGGATAATGTAAAAGCCGCTTTATTTCTTCAATGGACTATTTAATTGTAGTGATAGAGTTGCGTTCCTATCAATCGCATTCGCAAAAAAAATACAGGATATTTTCTGCTATTAGTATCAAGAGACTAATGATGAGATATCGGCCACATATACGAGCAATAAGCATCCGTGAGATCTAGCATTTCGGAATAAATAGGATGGCCTATTAATTTCTAGTTGTGTTCTAACTATGGTACATACATAATTCTATATTCTAACAAGGAAAACTGATATGTTTTTCCGCAGCGAGTGAGATCAATATTACCTTATTATTTTAGTTTATCTGGCAGTTAATTGTGATTAATATTTAAGTACCTGACAATATAAAAAACTCATTGAGAAAATAGCGAGAAGTTCAAGATACAGAATAACCACACACAAGAAGTTCCGATATAACAAAATTTAAAATTGCAGTAGTCCAAACCAAAGTTATTTGTGTTTAGTTAGTAATTGTACTTATTTTTTTTAGTTAGTAGTTCTATAGATAATTATTAATAACTTGATCTGTAGCGCGTTCTATCGGTAAATTCTGTTACGGATCGCTGTTTCGCGGAAGTCTACAGCAGACTACAGCCTGCATCAGCCAAGGTTCTTTACTTTATATCTGTGTGTAACTTTGTAAAATCATTTGGTGCCATTGGACCTCTTGGACTGACTGATAGACAGACAGCTTATTAAAAAACAACTTTTAACGGAAACATTTTTCTGTAAAATTAATATTTTGCCAAATAAATGTGAAAAATTAAAAATAATATGTGCGTGTTTTTCCTATGAAATTCGTTAAATATCACGAAATATTGTTCATACCAAAATTCAGATCAATCAGAGGTATGGGCTAAAAGGAAATACACCCAAAATTTTCACTTCAACTACCTAATTCATTCTAGCTTTAGAGATCAAATGCGAACACACAAACTTTAAAGAACAACATGTTAATTAATCGACTAATAAAAGAAACGAGGGGTCTTTTACCGACTTTAAAAAAAGAGGAGAATTTCAATTCGACTGTATTTTTTATGTTTGTTACCTCAGAACTTTTGACTGGGTGAACAGGTTTTGATGATTCTTTTTTTAATCGAAAGCTGGTGCTTGTCATGTTGTCCCACTTAAAGAGCGAGATCTGAGAATGGCATCCATGAGAAAACCATATAAGTCTTAAATTTGCATTAAGTATGTGCGCAACAAATGGACGAATAACTTATTATCACGCGAACCGATTTCGATGATTTTTTTTATTGTTATTGGAAAGGATGTACTTCATTTGAAGTCGGTTCTTTTTTGTTATTTTAGATTATTATAAACGAATAGATAAATACCTACCTATCTACCGCGATCTGTTTGCAGACATAATTGTTTACGACTATCGTATTTGACCTGAGTTTTTTGTGTAGTCGGTCAATTGGCTTTATGTTACTTGGTCACTGACGCCGCGACGACGCCTAAGAGCATTTCCTACCCCGGAAGTAAATACGTCTCCAACTTTATGAAGGATTTTTCCTCTCTGAAGAAAATGAACGATTTAAAAGACTTTCACATAGCCTCACATCTACAGATAGTCGTCTATCCTGAAGCTGTATCACGTTATTCAAGCGGTCAAGCCTACATTTAAGTTATGGGTTAGAATAGGGATGTTGACTAATTTTTGGATTCAATTTTATTTTATAGATAGAACCTCAATATTCACGAAAAAAATATTATAAAAATAATAATCTTCAATTTAAAAACAAAAATTGATAAATAAAAATCATTATCAAATTTCCCACCAAAAACGTCACGTGACGTCACTAAACGATATTCAATACTATCTGTCTACAGAGTTTGTTGAATTTCCATATAAAATTGTTCCAATGACGTCTTATTCTCAAAATGGCGTTTGAGGTCACGTGACAGTGAGTACAATTTTTAACATTTTAAAATAGTGATATTTAATGTATTGTGATTGATTTCAATAAAAGAATCATATTTTAGGCCTTTAAATGTTACCACTAATATTTTAGGCTTAAATTTATATGAATTTATAATTAGTGTCAACATCCCTATTACTTTTTTGGAGCATGGACACCAGAGGCTATCAAAGGCATGATGCGTTGCCCGTTAAAATAGACGCGGGACTCTAGCATTACTGACTCTGATTGAAGTGCTCTGTGGCCGAGGGAGGCACGTAAAAAACGTTTTACGGTCTGTCTTAGAAGGAGGGTACATAACACATTGTAGGTACATGAGTTCCGTAGGAATTTAACTGGGTGTTCCAGAGCCCAGCGATCTCCAATAGGAGGAACCGTTCAACTCAAGATGGATGGAGCCACTTACACGTATACATGTTACTAATAAATAATTGCAGATCGGTTGGTAGGCACGATAATTTGGTCTTACGGTACATCTCCCTTAGTATTATAACTTATTACTTAGTAATATAACTTATTATATTTATAAGTACCTGTATCGAAAAGATGGATGGATTGTGTTACAGATGATATGAAAGATAAGAGAGTTAGTGTTAAGATGACGGCTGATAGGGAAGTGTGGAAGAGGAAAACATATTGCGCTGACCCCAAATTAAATTGGGAAATGGGCAGGATGATGATGATATGTATAAGTAGGTACCTTATGATTAGTAGATATTGTAGTAGTAGTAGTAGTAGTATTTATATGTATGGGTATATGAATGACAGAGCCTGAGCAGTTGGTTGTCTGCTCAATACGTCCTGGATTCCTCCTTATTCCAGCCGTGTACTTGAGTAGTGGGTGTTTGCGAAGTCTCATGTTTGTATTTCAATGTCACCCAACACAGAAAATTTTAGAGCATTTTGTGTGAGAGTCATTTATTTTAACACATTCCCGTTGAGTTCACAACTCACAGAATAGCACACCGTTTTTTTTATAGAGCACGTTCATTGAATTTTAATGAAGCATTTTGCACTTGCAAACATCATGTTACGCCGGATATGGTTTAGTGTGAAATAATCAGCTCCACCTCTGCCCTTATACGGGCTGTAATTATGTAGTGTTTTACGGCTCTTTAAAGTGCTTTTTTGACCCTGAACTTGTGCTTTGTCGCCTTAATTAGTTTGTTTCGTATGCGTGCCGGATCACAGATGTTTTAACAATACTGTAGTTGATATAATATTATTATAGTATATCAATGACTACCACCCTCTTGATTCGTCTCAGGCCTTTAGGACAACCCACACTCGAACAATTGAAATATCACACATAAGATATCACTGACACCAACAAACGACTAATTTATTCATAAATATGTATGTGCCCCGACAGGGAATCGAACTTGGATAACACTACTTACTACCAACCATAGTACAAAACCAATACTAGTTACCACTAAGTAAAATACACGGTCCTCAAATTGATTACATTCGATAGTAAAGTTGCGTGCAGGATTCGATCTACATTTATTTTTATGGAAATAGCTGGCAAACGAGCTTACAATCTACCTGATGGTAAGTGGCCATTGTCGCTCATAGACATCAGCAACAGCCAACACAAAAGGCATCATTGATGCGTTTCCGGCCAAGAAAGAGAGCAGAATAAAATAAAATAAAACCGACTTCCAATGAACATCCTTGCCAGTAACAATAAAAAAAGATTCATCGAAATCGGTTGGCGTGATATTGACTTATTCGTCCATTTGTCGCGCACATACTTAATGCAAATTTAAGACTTATATGGTTTTCACATGGATGCCATTGTCAGATCTCGCTCAAAAAGTGGGACCACATGACAAGCACCAGATTTTGAAAAAAAGAATCATCAAAATCGGTTCACCCAGTTGAATGTTCTGAGGTAACAAACAAAAAAAAACAGTCGAAATGAGAATCTTCTCCTTTTTTAAGCTATCGATGGTTAACCAACAAAATTATTTGATTGTTTCAGATGAAAGTGTTCATGGACATGAAACCGGGCGGCTCGCTGTGCACGGTGCTCGCCACCATGTTCCGCTTCAAGTCGGAGCAGCGGTGGCGCAAGTTCGACTTCCAGGTCGGTAAGGTATGCACGCTCGCCTCGCCTCGCCTCGCACTCGCCCGGCCCCTCCGCCCCGTCGGCCCCCTGCCCCGCCACGAGCTCCATAACAATGCATCGCGAGTGACGCGCCTGTGATCTGTCTGTAACTTAACAAACTATCGTCCGTGAATAACATTTTACTAAAATTTTACCAACAAAAATAACCGACTTCAAAGTACTAGAGAAACAAACGGAATGAACTTGTGTCTGAACTCGAGACATCTCTCGAGCGTGTCTCAGAGTGGGGCAAACTGAATTTAGTCTAATTTTACCCCTCAAAGATATAAGTTTGTACGTTAACTTCAAAGAAATCCTCATTTATCGTGGCACCACAGTTTCAGAATGTTCCTCTAAACATCTCCAAGAGCATTGGTATTTTAGCTGTTGACATTACGAATGAAGTCCTGTTTAGGGATCACTTGGAAGCTAAGGCCAAACTAGCCTCCAAGAAACTGGGTGTGCTCTTTAGAGAAAAGCAGTACTTCACATCCGAACATAGGTTGCTGCTCTATAAAGCACAAGTCCGGCCTCACATGGAGTACTGTTCCCATCTTTGGGCTGGAGCACCGACTACTCAAGTGGATCCCCTTAACCGGATTCAGAGACGGGTTGTTCGTATTGTCGATAATTCCAAGCTTACGGACGGTTTGGAATCGCTGGGATTACAAAGTGACGTGAGTTCTCTGTGCGTTTTCTACCTTCTGTATAATGGGTAATGTTATGAAGAACTGTTTAATTTAATACCGGTGGCCAACTTCCACCCATAGTTCAACGCGCCGCAACGAAACACAAACATCATATCGAAACCTGGCATTTGTTCACGGTATGATATAAACGACATTTCCTACCGCGTACGTGTAAACTGTGGAACGAACTACCACCGACGGTATTCCCACAAGTAAGGTATGGGGACCTTCAATAAGCGGGTCCATCACTTCCTTCTTAGCCGGCAGTGCACTGGTGGCGCCTCTAGTGTTGCGAGTGTCCATGGGCGACGGTGACTGCTTGCCATCAGGTGGCCCGTCTGCTCGTCTGCCTGCATATTAGGGAACATACCAAAACCACGTGCCTCATTTAGGGGGGGGAGGGGGGTCTTCAAAACACCACGATTGGTCACAGAGGGGAGGGGGGGGGTTTAGGTTTTTGTCACGTAGTCAATATTTTAGCAACCATTGCGCCACAAAGTCGTCAAATATAAGCAAAATTATTATTTTTTAACTCTGTTTTTGCAAAAAAGTATTGAAAACCGTATTTATCAATTACCACGTGAAAACTAGGGGGGAGGGGGGGGGGGTCTTCTCATATACTACGGATGGTCACGAAGGGGGGGGAGGGGGGTAAAAAGTTGGAAAAAATGGGTTACGTGGTTTTGGTATGTTCCCTTACATAAAAATTAGCTTCGTAAATTCGCATCCGTCTTAGAATCTTTATATACATAGATCAGAGCGTAGTTAACTTATGATCCATGGATGACCTTTCATGACAAATATGCATAAAAATGTGACTATTTTCCTTGATTATTTGTTTGATCGAGGTGGAAACCATTACAATTGTTAGAAACGATGATAGTAAATCGACCTTTGCCATACATGGAATGAACTGGTAGACTAGACGAGGATAAATAAAAATATGACGTCACATGTTTTGATTACAAATAATATGAAAGTAAAGTATCAACGCTTGTGATAAGTCTTGTGACACTAATAAGAAGTAATAGTCCTGAAAGTCCTAAAGTGTAAAGGACAAATATTGTCTGTATTATGAAATAATTTGTTACTTATTGGCATTTTTAATTTATTTGTTAATTTCACATATACGAACAAACATAAATCGTCGTTCAAAACAATAGTATATAGCCTCTGTTGCTGTTATATTTAAAATTGATTTTATTATTAATATTCCATATGCAAACTGCTTTTATAATATGTCCCAGTAGAAAATCATTTGGCACCATTATGAATAATCAGGTTTTTATTTATAAATAGTGGGTTACACTTGTGTTATATACATACTGAAAAAATGGATAAAATACTGTTAATTTTTTTATCATCAAGGTCGAATAGTTCATGCCTATATACCTACAAGTTCTGAATAATATTGCCATAACTTTTAAGGATTAAGGAAAATCAGGAAAATCAATCAAAAATAAATCTTTTGGATTTCAATGTGCGAATGCGAACCCCAAACTGATGACATTTTTATATCTATATCGCTCACCCACTAATACAACGGCATATCTACGTTTGTCATATTTTACAGAAACGAATTTCAAAATATTTATAAAAATGATTAAAATTAATTTATGGGTTCTGTTTACGTTTTTTACAGATTGTATGGGTTTGGTTACTAGTATAGACATTAATACATATTTACCACTATGTAGATTATGCACTTTTAAACACGTATACCATATAAACTCAATTTCGCATTTTTTGCAGATGTGCCATTATATTACTAGGTGAGCGATATAGTGAAAAATGTACCATTAAT
Source organism: Thymelicus lineola (assembly GCA_963932265.1). Taxonomy (NCBI): domain Eukaryota; kingdom Metazoa; phylum Arthropoda; class Insecta; order Lepidoptera; family Hesperiidae; genus Thymelicus; species Thymelicus lineola. The sequence continues at coordinate 7,086,089 of OZ010701.1, forward strand.
AAGTATGAAGTAATTATAAAAAAATCAGTTTAACGTTATTTAGTAATCTGACGTCACAGGCGTGTCGCTATATGTCCAATCGCACGCATCGGGATATGAAATAAGTTAAATATTAACAAAATTCGAGTTTTTTTTACATTTACATTAAATATTTCAACAAACAGTTGTTACCAATTGTTATCATGTTTTTTATGTTCAGTAACATATTATGGAATCTTATTGCAACATAAAATGTTATGTATTTTTTTATTCAATTAAAAATACAATAATAAAAGAATATAATAATAATATTATAAAGTCATAACACTCCCAACAATCAAGTTAGAAAATTTGAAAAATTTTATTTATGAAAATATAGATTTTACCAATACAATAAAAGCTCAAGTAACAGAAAATAAAGGAGAACCCCAGTTTCCATAGAAACTCAGGCCTAAATAGACAAGACTGGAAATTGGCTGTTAATTAGATTATTGCAAAAAGTTCAATTTCTCCAATTTTCACGGCTGCCAGCAATGGCCAACTAAGGAAATCCTAGAATTAATCACCTTAATTATAGGTTATGATTATGTCATACTCGTGTCACAGTGCTATTTAATATGTATGTTATACTTACGTTGGCGGGTGTCTATTATAATATCTACTACTTCAATGGTTTTCACCCAAAACGAATGTCATAAAAAGGTTGTATAATAAAAGCTATTGCATATTTCAAGAGATTTTATTAGTTATTATTATAATATATTAATATTTCGTGTAGTTGTGCAGGAGGCGCTATATTTCGTTAGTACCTTGCCCAATCAAGATACCATAATATACTCATTGTAAGTATGGCCACACCAACTTCCTGATCTTCTAAAGATGTATAGGGTACGTTATCCAGTGTTCAGGACTTATTCTGAACCTTTGTCAGTCACAAAACAGGCGATTAAGGAGTCCATATTCATATAGTATTGGTTTGCAAGAAATTGTAGCGAAACTGCGAAACACTTTCACCAAAACACAAGTACGAAAGCGAATACAATAGAAAATTAAAATCACTGTGTGCGTGTCGATGAGTTTCAATAGTAAATAGGACTCCAAATACGCTGAAAATATTTGATAGTAAAAATATACAAAGCACGCGTAGAAAGATTAAAGATCGATGACAAATATGACAATACAGTGGAGTTATTTATAAATACTATGGTTACCAAAATGACATTATTAGGGATTAAATCATCTTTGTTGTCAATCGATTAATCGATGTCAAAATATTCGAAATGTAATTTAATAAAATGAGCGTAACGATTAAATGGTAATTATAATATATTACATAGTTTTGATTTATATGGAATACGAAAATATGTAAAAAATAAATTAATATTATAATTATAATCAATAAATAATACTTACATAAAATATATCATTATGTTCCATCAATCGATCAATATCAATCGATTCAATCGATTATAAAATCGTATGTAATGAGGTAAATATTGTGAAATTTTTTTTGCATTATTTAGTTCATTTGGCAAGAGCAGCTGAAGCTAAGATTTAAATATGTTTATCTTATAAATAAGACGATTTTTTTGGTATATAGTTTACTCTTGTCTAGTCCGATATTCTAGCACAGATTACATATGGTTCGAGGCCGAAAATTGGGGTTCTCCTTTAATCATTAAAATTAAATCATTAAATATCCCTCATTATACTGGGTGTTCATTACATTATCATAGAAAGCTATGCCGTTGGAGGTGTCTATGTTGGTAATATGTTTGTATCATTAAATTTGTGAGATGTTTTTTGCGTGTGTATATTACTCAAAAATGTTTTTGTGTTTGTCACTAATAAGAATTGGGTCTTGTTAATCATATAACCATACATTGCATGCATATTTCATAAACGTTTGGTGAATAAAAGTTTTAGGTAATATAATACTTTTCAAAATAGGTATTTAATGTTGTACTACATTTTTTTTTATGGTGTGATTAGTACTTGAATATTTAAATAAGAAATAATACATTCAGACTGTTTAATCTCTATTTTGTTTGACAATTTTTAAATCTTAATTTGTGTGTTATCCACGTTCTAAGTTCATATTGGGTAGGTTATTTCTTCTTTTTCACAGTTATCGGCTTTTTCCAACTCCTTAAAGCACAGTCACACTTTTCTAAGTAAAGAGTTAACTACTACAGTGTCTATATAGAATAATGGGTTATTAATTGAACGATTCGACAGGAATCCTTATACATAAAACTATTCTGCGTTTACGCCTCTACTTCTCTAGAGTTGATAATGTCCATAGGCTATCTAGATTTGCTAATGTCCTTAAACGACAGTAACGATAGTCGATGACCACTTCCCATCAGGTTATTTCATGAGACATTCCGGATATAACATTACCAACGCAAAAATAGATTTCTGTAATAACCAATTCAATCAATGATCTATGGATTACAATAATTTCCAATTCTAAGCCGCCCCAATACGGCTTCTCTTTCTTTTTCTTTTCTCTTTCTTGGCCTGTAACGCATCAGGGATGCCTTTGGTGTTGTTGATGTCTATGGGCGACGATAGCCACTTACCATCAGGTGTATCGTCAGCTCGTTTGCCGGCTATTTCCATAAAAAAAAATCCAATATTTATTAAACTATACAACAAAAAAATGTATATACGATCAACTACTAACCAATCTCCCGTTTCTCGTCCCGCCCCTAATCCGTCCTTTGCAGAACCCGTCGCGTAAGGACCTCAACGTGCAAATGATGATGGAGATAGAATCGGCCCTGCTGGCAGCCGAGACGATAAGGTCCCCCTGCGTCTACATCCGGCCCGAAGTAGACAAGGCCACCGCTAACAAGGTCAAGGATATTGTCGTCAACCATCAGGGAGAGATATGTGGTGAGATAGGTGTTGATATTTGAGCAAAAAAGTTGATGTATTATATTAAGATGATTAAAATAATGTTTTTGGTATTTGAACAAGTAGGATAAAATTAAATGGTTAGGTTACAATTAAAAATTTTACTTTTTTATAAATTGTTTTTGTAACGTTTGTTAGTTCGTAAAGTTCAAACATAGATAAGTCACTCTATTCGGGAAGATAACTTTTAATTTGGTTAATTGCACTATGGAGAAATTTACGACCAACGTGATTTAAACTATTATTATTATATTATTTGAACTGCTGTGGTGTTGAATCCACCTTTTATCTATTTTTACCTCTTTAGAAGATGAGTTTATAATTAATATCCTTACTTAGTGCTTCCCAGTGCTTCCCCATGCTAACGCCCCAACTCAAATTCACTAACGGTTACTTTAATCGCTCCTTAGTAAAGAATCACCATACAAATTCTGTACTAAGGAGCGATTTAAGATTCTGAGTTCTGATTCTGAGTAAGGAACCCCAACAAAGTTTATGCTTCTACATACACAGGTGAAGCTGTCGGTCTATAAAACTTATCATTTTATGTACTAAATACATATATTTATTATATTTTGTCCGCAGAAGACGAAGAGGACGCCACTCACATAATATACCCGTCAGTGGACCCCTTGGAAGAGGAGTACGCGCGGCCGGTGTACCGACGCGGCAATACCACTCTCATCCACTGGTACTACCTGCCCGACAGCCACGACACGTGGGCGCAGGCCGACTTGCCGGTACACCATACACCACCTTATTACACCCATCACTGACAGAAGTAGAGAAAGAGTTCTCCTTCAGAACCATACACCACCACTTATTACACTCATCACTCACAGAAGTATAGAAAGAGTTCTTTAGGGACGGCGTTGCATTAGTGATTCCTTTGGTATTGCTCATCTCCATAGGCGATGGTGACCACATACCATCAGGTGGCCCGTATGTGTCTGTCCTTCAGGCTATAAAAAGTGGCATTGTTTGAATGACGATAATGATGTTGAGCTAATGATTGTATTATATTATTGTTGTTGTGACTTGGCTTCAACTCATGGATGGCCCACTGGTGAGTAAGGATTTCTCTCCTTGAAGAGGCCTAGAGCATACACTACGTTGCTCCAGTGCGGATTGGTGAAGGGGCTAATTGCCAACCCAAGTGTCGGAAGGTTTCATGCCGCCCGAGAGCCTCCGACATGGCTGGACCACTGTTAACTTACGATAGTAACCGGGACCGAGGGCAATGATGTCACCAATGATGATAATTCAATGAATAATGATGATGATGATGATGGTTGTCAGGTGGACGGTCCAGAGAACGTGTCATGGGAATGCACGCGCGCGGAGCCGTGGCGCGTGTCGGCGACATGGGCGCTGGACCTGCCGCAGTACAACGAATGGATGAACGAGGAGGATTACGAGGTCGACAGCAATGGCAAGAAGAAGGTACGTTGACATCTTGGTAACTTATTAAAGAAAACTAGTATTAGATTATTGATTAGATAGAGAGCTAGGGTAGGAACAGAATTAGATAAAAAGTCGCAGTGTTGTTACCATGACAAACGCTTTTGAATAGAGAGAGAGAGAGAGAAATGAAATGAAATGATCTTTTATTCATGTAGGTATCACTGATACTCTTATGCACGTCATTTTTTTTAATCTACCAGCTTTTCGGAAAGGTGCTTTGTCATGGAGGAGAAGAAACGCCGTAAAGAAACTCCTCAGCACATCTTTTAAAAATAAAACTTATATCTATTACAAAAATTAAGTCATATTTATCGATATTAGGTTAAACTAAGGCGTGTTCACAAATAAATTAATTTAATTTTGAATATGAGAGCCTACGTTCATATTTCTAAACTTATCGATACGAGTCGAAATGTTTTTGTCAAGTTTTTTTTGCAGTTTTTAGGCAGCACTGGTTTTAAATATGTACATTACCTTCAAGTAGTGGTGTTCTAGCAGTTTGAACGTTGGCGGTTGGTCTCTCGAATTGGGGGAGTGGGGGGTTGAGTTCTTTAATACGGCTATAGGAGTGCAATGGTGAAAATCATCTATTGTCTATGACGTAAGTGTGAAGTAATGGAAGCAAGAAAATGCTTTTTTACCTACCATAAAAATAATAAATTTTCAAATGGTAGAACAGATGTGTAGATACACGGTTTAGATTTTGGGACGTCCGAACAGGCAATCGTTTTTGGGTCTTTATAAGAATAGCTTATCCATATACAGGTACACAAACTGCGTCTGTCAGTAGACGACTTGATCCCGGGCGCGGAGCCCTCCAGCAAGGGCAAGAAGGGCAGCAAGAGGAAGCGCTCGCCCTCGCCGCCGCCACAGAAACATGGGAAGAGGAAGAGGTAAGAGGGAGGAAAGAGATAGAGCTATGCGACAGGACTTTTACAAACACATCTCTCACGCACCTGTTTTTTTGATTTGTTTCACTTGATTAGATCGATACGAGCTAGCGCTCTGGCACTTCATGTTTATCGCTCATAGCCCTGCGGCTTGTGTCGATCCTAAGTGATCGACAAAGTTAAGCAACAGCGGGCGCGGTCGGTAGTTGGATGGGTGACCACTAGTGGCAAAAAAATTTTGAGCGTTTCCGTGCTTCGGAGGGCACGTAAAGCCGTCGGTCCCGGTTGTTATCATAAGATAACAGTCGTTAAGCCATGTCAGAAGCCCTCGGACGGTTTGAAAATTTCCGACACTCGGGTTGGCCACTAACCCCTCCACCAATCCGCACTGGAGCAGCGTGGTGGAGTATGCTCTAGGTCTCCTTAAGAGGAGAGACCCGTGCTCAATAGTGGGCCATTAATGGGTTGAAGCCACATAATGTTGCATTTACTACCTTCATTCCAAAAGCTCCAAAAATATTTAAAAATGCAACATAAATATGTAATTAAAATGAAATGTAAATTTTTCAGTCGCATGATGAAACGGCGTGAAAATGACGTTGACGACGAAGAGGACAACGCTTCCAGAGACAACACCGACGTCGCGCCCACTCCTGAAAGCGAACGATCTTCTGAACGTAAGTTTAGCACGTTTTAATATGTAGATACAGTACGGCTGCTGTATCTTGGCGCGTCTGAACTTCGCGCAGAAGGCTGCGCAGTAACATAACTCGGCAATACTCGGAACTCGGCATATTATCTCTCAGTCACACGTTAGCATGTTCGTGTCGTTATCTCTGTCTTACATGCGCTAAACTTCGCAAAGCCTATGTTCAGAGCGCCAAGATACGTCGGCCGTATTGTATATGTGTAGAATGTTATGTACGGAATACAAGTTAGTCAAAGGTATTCAAACTATTCTGGGATTAGATTCGCCCGCTTGAACCTTTTCTGAGATCTGTTAAAGTTTTTGTTTTACATATTATCTTTAATTTTTTTCACACGGAACCTTACTGTTGCTTATTTTTATGTGCTGTAACATATCTGTGACTGTAGGTATAACATGTAGAACATAAATAAAAGATCACGACAAAATATATGTACGATTATCGTCTTAAGGGCGTTAAGGCTTGAGAGCAGACTAAGACAAAGAGTTCACACGCTTCATCGCTTGAAAATGGAATCGAATCGAATCAATAAGGAATTCCTGTTATTTTTCGATCCGTGACCGATGTCCATGAGTACGTTACTCAAGCGCGCTTGTACAGAGTTATCCATGTGTTTCTATGTTTTTTTTATGCTTAGAGCAGGCAAACGAGCAGACGGGTCACCTGATGGTAAGTGATCACCGCCGCCCATGGACATTAGCGATACCAGGGGCGTCACCAACGCTCTACCGGCCAAGAAGATGACGATAGACCCGCTTTTTGAAGGACCCCATGTCATAGCTTAGAGGGAACACCGATGCAGGTAGTTTGTTCCACAGTTTACGCGTGCGAGGTAGAAAATGACGTGAGAACCGAACTGTAGAAGAATGCCATTGTGTTGTCATTGATACCCGATGTGTTTGTGATGCTGGTGTGTGTGTGTGTGACAGCGCCGGTGGCCGCGGCCGCTCCGCCCCCCGCGCCCGCGCCGGAGCCCCCCGCCCCGGAGGCGCCGAGCACGCCCGCGCCCGCAATGGACGCGCACGATGACTCGCAGGGGAAACACAGCGACTCTAACACGCAGGTAAAGCTTGTTTGTTTATTAAATTTTATTTACTGGGGAGTCAATTGCGGGTTATCAAATTAGTGTATTTTATCGTTTATAAGGACAATTTGCGCCTACCTTAAATTTTTCACCAGCACCCAGGCTGACTGGTAAAGAATGCCATTAGGCATTAAGTTTTGCCCTTGTATACCCTAGTTTAAGGTGTTTCAAAAATTAAATAAATAAAATAAAAAACACTTAATAAACAAAATAAAACACTTGGACTGCGTGGTTGTGGTGTAAATCATGTCACAATCTCCAAAGAGGTCCAAAAACCCCGCATTTTTTAGTTTATTTACCCTTTTTAACATTTAATGATTTAGAGTAGGGTAATAGACTACAGTTACTTACTTACTGGATAGGCTGAAAATTTCAAATTTAAATCCTGCACATTTAAGATTTTTTAAACTTGTCTCTATGGAGGTGTTCAACTACTTAAACTTCTTTTTTTTTTTGTTTCAGGAAATGCTAACTAAAGAAGAGTTGGAAGATAATGTGACAGACCAGACTCATCACATTGTAGTTCCCTCGTACTCGGCCTGGTTCGACTATAACTCCATACACACTATTGAAAAGCGTGCGTTGCCAGAATTCTTCAACGGCAAAAATAAGTCCAAAACTCCAGAAATATATCTGGCATACAGGTTAGTTAATATAGTGTATGAAGACTTTAGTTACATAAAAGTTCACAACCATTTTTACTGTTATCCATCAACATTCAATGACAGTCATCATGTCAAAATAAAAATATCTGCGGCGTCAAATCAAAAGAATAGTTATCCAGCTCCTCATCTATCTAAAATAGTTTATATAACATAGTAAAAAGTATCGTAGTAAAAGTGATCGTTAATCATACAAAAGCTAACACAAGATTGTTTACCAAGTAAGACTCGTCAAAAAAAAATTAACAACAGTCATTCATAATTCTATGTTACCTGACTTGAGTGCAAGTATGGAACAAACGTATCTTTATTCAAGTGCTAAGGGTAATTAATTATAGTTTTTATATTATAGTTTGGAATATTAACGCAGCTCTGTGCAATGTACTCACTGTAATTTCTATATTATTGTTCATTATCATGTAAGTGAATTGTATTCTTTATGAGAGTAAAGTTATCTCAAACCTCAATATGAATGCAGGAACTTCATGATAGACACGTATCGTCTGAACCCAACGGAGTACCTCACGAGCACGGCTTGTCGCCGCAACCTGGCTGGTGACGTATGCGCCATAATGCGTGTGCACGGCTTCCTCGAGCAGTGGGGGCTCGTCAACTACCAGGTAGGCAGTTATTTTATCCATCCATCTATCCATCGGCCCTTGGAGGTCCACTGCTGGATATAGGACTCCCCTAACTTGTGCCACTCTGACCTGTCCTGAGCCAGTACTGTCTATCAGTAAAGTCCTGTCGCATAGCTCTATCTCTTTCCTCCCTCTCCGTTACCTCTTCCTCTTCTCATGTTTCTGTCTGGCAGCATTTAGTCTAAATATAAACTGCATGCATATATTTTGATTCAATTTATTCTTATTACTACTCATCGGGGCTTGAGAGCCAGTTCTTTTTTTCTTCTGCTCTCTTTCTTTGCCGGCAACAGTGAACCATTGATATCGTTGATGTCTATGGGTGACTATAAACACTTATCACTTACTATTAATTAAGATCGACAACTCACTGGTAAAAATATTAAATTAAAAATTTTAAAAAACCCCAGACAATTTTATTTACATTAAACATAGCTAAGAACACTCTTGGCTAAGTCACCTTTCAAACAAAAAATAGATCAAAATCGCTTTATCCGTTTGGAAGCTACGATGCCACAGACAGACATACAGATACACAGACTCGTCAAACTTATAACACCACTCTGTTTTCGTTGGGGGTTAAAAATTAAAAATAAATGAATAAATCATAAGTTATTTATTCATATATTCATATTTATAACACTAACACTTCGTTGTTCTCCCACTTCCCAAAGGTTGACTGGCAGAGAATGCTTTTAGCATTAAGTCCGCCTTTTGCACCACATTGTATATCGTACAATAAAGTTTAAATAAATAAATTAAATAAAGTCAAAATTTAAAACGACATAGCTAAAACATACATTATAAACTAAGTAACATGTTGACGTGCCCCCCGTCAGTTGGAGTCGGAGTCGCGGCCGACGGCGATGGGCCCCCCGCCCACGTCGCACTTCCACGTGCTGTCCGACACACCGTCAGGACTGCAGCCGCTGCAGGCCAGGCCCTCGCAGCCCAGACCAGGTACCTACTGCTTATATTATTATGTATGCTGCTCATAGTCGCTTATACTCTTACGTCCCAACTCAGAGTCACTAACGGTTAATTTAATCGCTCCTTAGTAAAACAATCACCATACAAATTCTGTAGTAAGGAGCGATTTAAGTAACCGTTAGTGACTCTGAGTTGGGGCGATAGTCCTTTATTTAGACGAGTCATAGAGATTTTTTTAAATTAAATTTCTGAATCATAAGATTTGTTTTTTGTTTTCTATTGCATTAAAAAGTTTATTGAAGATTAATTTTGCATTAAAATATTATTAAAGGTGAATAGTCATTACGTGGCCCAATGGCTAACTTTACCGATAAATATTAATTTTGTTCGGTTAATAAAATGTATGGTATGTATGTCTGGGTACTCTGGGTAATCGGAATAATTTGCATTTACTTTTAATTATCTTGAAATGGATTTCTAACACACAAATTGAAAAATATTGATCATGATTGCTCCATTACTATTTAAATAAAGCCAAATAAAACACATTTGTAACAACAATATTTGATAACAGCGGAGAACGCAGCAGTGCCCAAGGTGGAGGCGGGGCTGCCGAACGGCACGGAGGGCGGGGCCGTGAAGACCGAGCCGCCGGTGAAGCCCGAGCCCGTGCTCGAGCTGGGCACCGCGCCCGGCCTCAAGATGGACCAGGTATACCACAACTACTTTACTTGTCTTACCATTTAACGTTGTTGCTATGCTTATGACGGAATGAATGAATGTTTCTTTCTTTCTTAACTGTGATAATAATTAAACGGTTTTATTTAGCTTGCCCTGTTTGTTTGTTTGGGTCAAATCATGCGAGCTGAATTACCTACTTCCTCTTATCGTAAGGATTTGAAATTTTTCATAGTGCTGTTATAGTTCTGATGACAATACATTTTTGTGATAAGCATGATCTGATACTATACTCAGATTTGGCTCCAGGCGAGGGAACTCCTTAATGCTTAACATCACAGTCACAATCTTTTTTTCTTTGATAGGTTTAACATTGACTCTATAAAACCGTGTATTTAGTTTTTACTCTATTAATTATTATTTTTCCACTCAAGTAATTTTTCGTGGCCTAAATAGTCCTTGGCGTTATGGCATTATAGCTTGTCAGACCACTTGTGAACACTTATTAACTTTAATACAATGATATTAAACTATACATACGTTATGCCCTTACAAATCAACCAAAAAATCTGTTCCGACCGAGCTACAACACACACACGTTTATCTTTTGTTTCACTACACCAATCACTATTACACTGGCAAATTATGTAAAAGGGATGGCACTACTAAAACCATAATAGTGAAAAAGACAGCTAGACGGCCTCACTCAGAGGCAGCTATCAACTGTCTGAATTAAAATCGCTACACTTGTCTAAATTCGACTGTCATAATTTCAGCGCCATCTTGGCATAATAATATCTTGTATATAATATAATTGCGTTAATATAACAAAATTGATTATTTATGTATTATATTTCAGTACCGCGGTGGCGCTCGCGGGCGCGAATGGACGGAGCAGGAGACCCTCCTGTTGCTGGAGGCGCTGGAGCTGCACCGCGACGACTGGAACCGCGTGGCGGCGCACGTCGGCTCGCGGACGCACGACGAGTGTATCCTGCACTTCCTGCGGCTACCCATAGAGGACCCCTACTTGCAGGATGCGCCTAGTGGTGACGTGTTCACTTTGTTACTATGTGAGGTGTGATGACGTGTGCAGTGCGGTGTAAATGAGAAAACGTGTCGTCCGTACGAAGTCTTTATTAGTACTCTTTTAAATTCATTAACCTAACTTATATTAAGGGGTCTTAGCTACACACTACAGAGGATAGGGCGATCAAAATGTGGCACTTTAATTAGTCCTAGGGCCAATGCGATGTAGTTTGTAAGAGAGAGTGTTTGATTTGAGTTTTTTTGAAGAATATTTGTATGAATTGATTTCAAGAGCCTAACCTTATTTTACTATACACATTTTGTGTAAGTCTAATGCTGGGCTGTAAAGTTTGGTAAATGGCAATTAAGTCTATAATTGCCTAATCACTCTTTTTGATTTCTCATTGATATTGCTTTTCCTAATTTATATATCCCGTGAAATTCTAAAGGACTAGTCACGTTAATTTTAAAATTTACAGTTTTCATTGTATGATGTATATCCAGGTGGTGTCCTCGGCCCCCTGGCGTACCAGCCGATCCCGTTCAGCAAGGTGGGCAACCCGGTGATGAGCACCGTGGCCTTCCTGGCCTCCGTGGTGGACCCACGGATCGCGTCCAAGGCCACGCGCGCCGCCATGGACGAGTTCGCTGCTATCAAGGTAAATTGACGACGTGGAAGCAATGATATTAAACTATAGATACGTTATGCCCTTACAAATCAACCAAAAAATCTGTTCCGATCGAGCTACAACACACACACGTTTATCTTTTGTTTCACTACATCAATCACTATTACATTGGTAAATTATGTAAAAGGGATGGCACTAATAAAACCATAATAGTGAAAAAGACAGCTAGACGGCCTCAGTCAGAGGCAGCTATCAACTGTCTGAATTAAAATCGCTATAAGTACTTGACTAGATTCGACTAATGTAATTTCCGCGCCGTCTTGGCATATCTACCTCTTTTTATACATATAATATCATTGCTTGGAAGTTATCTTGAGACAAAGTGTAGGTGTATTATTTTATCACAGAAAATATTTATTTATAAATGTGTGTTTTTTTATAGCAGAAAAATTATTAGCAAAGTTGACCAATAATTTAAGAACCAAAATTTAAATAAAACATCAAAATCACTGAATAAACGTAGAAAAATCATCGTGTAATAATTAAAAATGATAGTCGTCTTTTCACTAAACTACCTATACCTAACACTAATATCTTTAAGCATACAACAAAAAATATTAGTTTCTATTTGTTACAGTGTTACGCCCCAAATCAGAGTCACTAACTGTTACTTAAATAGCTCCTTAGTAAAGAAGCACCATACAAATGCACCTGTACTAAGGAGCGATTTAAGTAACCGTTAGTGACTCTGAGTTGAGGCGTTAGTGTGTATTGTCGCGAGATGTATGTATTGTATAATTATGTATCTCAGGACGAGGTACCGGCGGCCATGATGGAGGCGCACGTGAAAGCGGCGGGCGCGCACGGACCCGCCGCCGCGCTCGCCGCCACCGGCATCGCAGGCACCGCGCCCGACCGGCCCGACCGCGCTGACAGGCCCGATCGACCTGACAGACCCGACAGGTCGCCCGCCGGTCAGTATTGTTTGCGGCAATCAAGCACAAGATTAGGAATGCAGGGCATAATACAAAATCCTTTCGTAATATTTAATATTACAAAATGTTTGTGTTACTATCATTGTTAAATCAAACCTTACAATATAGGCAGCATTTAATAATGATGATAACACAAGCAGTCTGAAATGTGCAACATTACGGCACGTTCTTGTATCATGCCCTGCATAACTAACTCTTGCTTAGTGTATGTAACACGTCTGCGTTCTTTGTCGCAGTCAGTCTATTGCGAATAGAAAAAAATATTGAAAAGGCTTTAGCTCATAGCATCAGAACCAGCGTCGCCGCTTGATTCCTACTATTCAAAACGGATCACACACTCATAAAATTCAGAGTTGTCATTGGTTTGCATAAGAGCCATTTCGCGGTTAGTCGCGCGGAATGAAGAATTTGACGTCAAAAATTAGTATCATAAGAAAGATATTAATGCTGGCAAATGAACACATAAAATAGATCAATCTATTATAATTGATATTGATAATCTAATATTCGAAAATATTAATTAGTTTTTGCGTAACTGTCAATCTAGCATAACTATTTTTCAGCAAAAGGACGACAGAGTCAATTTCAAACACTGATTTTCTTTATTAAATCTTGTTAAATTGAGTAAAAAAAATGTCTAGAGAACACTCATATATTATATTTTGCATTTATTACAAGAGATATACGATTACTATCATATTCGTTTCCAAATTAATTCAATAACATTACCAATTTTCATGGTTTATGCCATGACTTTACCATCGATTTTTGTATTCAATAAAGCGTATTTCCCATCAAAAATTTATGTAGTAATAAAATATGGTCTTTGTCGAATATGACACGTAATTTTTTTTTTATCTTACTGCAAAAAATAATTAATTACAACGAATTTACTTTACCATATAAATAAACAAACTGGTGCGAATCAAATCAGTTAGGCTCGAGCCCTCTTGGAGGTCGGACCTATGTCAATTTTTGCTTTAGCCATCTAAGGAATAGATTTCGTAAAAGTAACGTAATTATATTGCCATTGAACAGTCTTGATCATGTGAGAATTTTTAGTTACAGTCAATTGTATTATTTTTAGTTTTCTATAATTTTCAGGGTTTTGTAGTCAAATCGGAATCATGTCTAGTCCGTTCGTTATTTCGACCGGCCGGCTAGCCCGTCCGGCCGTCCGTCCGTCTGTCCGTTCCGTATGATTTTTTCTTCGTCTACCCCTTAATGTGGGGTATCGTTGAAAAGGTCTTTCAAAAATATTATAGGTTTCAAAAGACCATTTTTCAATTCAGGGGTCCGTTTGCGTAATATTCTGCTTTAAACATCTTTGGTTTGAAGAAAACAATAGAAATTAAGTAACTATTTCTTTCCAATTTATGTAGTGTAAGTAGTAACGGAGAAAATCACGAACATACATATGTACAAAATATAACTATATCTATGCTAATCTATACTATTACTATTGTAATATTATAAAGCTGAAAAGTTTGTTTGTTTGTTTGATTGAACGCGCTAATCTTAGGAACTACTGGTTTGAATTGAAAAATTATTTTTGTATTGGATAGTTCATTTATCGAAGAAGGCTTTAGGCTATCGGATTTTTGGAAATTCAACCCCTATTGGGTTGGAAGTCACTGCTGTAATTTGAAATAAAACATTGTCCGTTTTTAGACATTAGTTACTGTTTACAGTATTTAGGTTTTTTGTTATATGTGTAAATTACATATTTACATAGAAAAAAAAAATTATAACTTGTCTAAACATACCCTTTATTTATACAACTTTTAGATCAATCTGTACTTTATATGGTTCCGTACCCAAACGGTGTCAACGGGACCCTATTGCTAAGCCAAAATGTTGGAATGATAGAAACTCAGACATTAGTCAGCTATAGTCACTTATTATTAGTCAAAGATAATACATTCGTTGTTTGGAAACTTTCGTGCACCCAAGTTCCGTCAACTCCCCAAAACTCACGTATCTGAAATACACAACACCCTTTACCTTCTCTCTTCACCCTCTCATTTTTTCCCTTCACAACCCCTCGCCTCCCCCTATACCCCCCCCCCTCAGTTCTTCACCCAAAAGTGGAATTTTGCGTCGGGATAATCTGGGAGGCATCCGGGCAAATACCGCACTCATCAGGTATATAGATTTCATCGGGATATAGATTTTTGGAAAACCGGAAATCCCGGATATCTCGGAGACGGTGCGTCCTAGACAAGTTTAGACGGAAATTTCGACCCCCTTTAGTAAACCCCCAAACCTTATTGCTAAATCTTACTGAACCCACTTTAACCCCCCCCCCCCCCCCAAATTTTCCTAAAATACCATATATCTCCTAAACGGTACGTCCTAGACGATTTCCGACTGAATTTCCATCCACCCTGTGGAACTCATACTTGCAACATTACCCAATCTTATTGGGCCCAACCTTAACCCCCCCCCCTCCCAAATTTTCCGAAAACTCCTTATATCTCCTAAACGGTGCGTCCTAGACGATTTCCGAAAGGATTGAATAAAAGTTGTAGCCCATAAAAAGATTGACATTTTATGTGCCATACATTTTTCTTGTAGAGCAAGTGGTTTGGGAGAAAAGTGCGAATTTCGTTTCTCATAATTTATTATACTAGACTATTGTCAATATTTTGTTTTGTAAACCAACAGAAAACAATAAAGAATTCGTTTTTAACATTCAAAGACCACTGTGAATAGTGTTCTGAATATCTTCTTTTTAAAGCTGTAATCATTTTTGTGTATGGATTGTATTTACCTTTATTTTTACGTTATCTTTTGTATCACGGTAATGATTAGGGTATCGAAAACCGGTCCTGTTTTAAATTACCGGGATTTTCGGTACTCGCCTATGCTGGAACCGGGATTCCCGGGATTTTCAGTTCTTTCGGGATTATTTTACCACGGCTTTCCCCGCGTGAAAATAGTTAGTATCGCGTCTCCTATTTTATCTCTCAGGAGCATTAAATAGGGAAAAACTGTTTTCTACCCAAATCCGCATAGTCGTTTGCCGTGATTGAGTAACCATCATACTATTATACCTTACATGCAAACATAAGTTTCGTATTAATTGTATGAAAGCAACACAATTGTATTGCACAATTCAGCACTGCTTGGACGAGAAAAAAGAGTTAAATCATCTTCATTTATATTAGAAAAATATCAATCTGAGTTGTGTAAATAATATTATATTAGTATAGCTGCTTCATGTAGCCGACGTTCTGAATATCTTCTTTTTAAAGCTGTAATCATTTTTGTGTATGGATTGTATAAATTACCTTTATTTTTACGTTATCTTTTGTATCACGACGCGACATATTTTTATTTCCCAAAAGTTCAGAAAATCCCGGTTCTTTTATTTTGTTTCCCGGTTCTTTTATTTTATTTCCTGGTCTTTTATTTTGTTTCCCGGTTCTTTTACTTTATTTCCCGGTTCTTTTGAAAAGTACCGTATTCCTTTGTAAATCCCGGGATTTTCGGTTCCGGGATTTCCCGGTTCTATACCCTCCGATTGATTTGAATTTAGGTATACCTATGTATTTCGACGCGCTGCGAATATCGCAGGCAAAATGGACGCATATTGCATTTTATAGATCACCTTGAAAAAACGTGATTTTTAATTTTTCACGTTGATTTGCCAAAATATTGATTTTTGCAATATGCATCTATTGACTTTTTATTGCAATATGCATCTATTGGACATCTTTATTGTGATGTACCTAAGTAGGTACCTAAAATGTATTATGTAAATAAGTTACCGATAATGGTACTACTACATTGTACTTTTAATTGTTATATAAACTTATATTGTCACAAACCAGATACATGTATGTGGTCACAAAGTGTATAATTGAAATTATATGTTCATAATTTTAAAATTTTTACGATTGAAAGTATCAAGGAGATTACTCGCACAGAACTGAGGTCAAGCGCGACGCGAGCCGGGCGAGGCAATATCACGTCTAGGAGCCGCTTCAAATACCTATAGTTTATCAACCGAGTTTTGCGAAATGGCTCATAACAACACGGCAACGTTACAAGAAATTCTCATATAGCGTTCGAGTTGCCAATGAATCATGAAAAATTGACGCTTCATTATTTCATGTCATAAAAGCTACTAAACCAATCTTGATGAGCAGTGGAGCCACCTGATGATAAGTGGTCACTGTCCATGGCACGTCCATAAGGACACCAAAAGCATTGCCGGCTAAGAATAAACTACTTTGTCTTAATATTTTTATATTATCGAGGTAAAACTTCTTTTTCTACGTTGTGGAGTAGGGAAAGGACCAATTTCAAAAATTCTTTCACCAATAGAATGCTCTTTTGTTTCGGCGTAACTTGAGCTATATTTTATTTAAAAAAGAATTAGGAATCTATATGAAAATCGAAGCAAAGCGAAGGTGGTTACTAGTAATAGTTTATCTATAAATCCATATGTTAATATTATAATACAGAGAAGAAGGAGGGCTCTGCGGAGGTGAAGTCGGAAGCGATGGAGGTGGAAGAGGGCGAGGTGAAGGTGAAGGACGAGCCGACGGAGGCCCCGCCCGACGCCAAGGAGCCCAAGGAGGAGGCCTCGCCGCAGCCTGGTAAACACCGCTGATATTGACTTGACTAGTATACTAAAAATTATCAAGTTTAAAAATTATGTACAGTCTGCAAAAGAATTAGATTTTTTTTAATTAAATAAGTAAATGCTTGACAACGATCTCACCTGATGGTAAGTGGCAATGAAGTCTAAGGTGGTGAACGCACTAACTTAATAAATGCCTATTCACTCTTCTCTTGAAGACACCTACATTGTAGGTAGACGGGAACACCCACGCAGGCAAGCTATTCCAGTCCTTCGCGGCACGCATTATGAAAGATAAGGCGTATCGGCTCGTTCGCAGCGGTGGGATATCCACGACGGCGACGTATGGATGGATGGACAAATATGCGGGGCATGATTCTAAAACCTGTAGTCCGGTTAATAGCGAATCCGTATAACTGAGGGCTGGATAATCTATAATTATAGTTTCCACTGTATGTTAATTGGTAATTGGTATTTCCGTTTTAGTTATTTCTGTTTTATTCATAATGAGAGAGTTCATTTAACCTTGTTGGAGCTAGTAACCAAAAGAATATATACAATGAATTTTTTCATTGACCATGTGAAAAAATATTCCACTAACTCTCAACTCTGTTATATGTATGTATGTACCAGAGGGTCCATCGGTAGTGGACGCGAAGCTCCAGTCGGCGGCGGCGGCGGCCCTGGCGGCGGCCGCGGTGAAGGCGAAGCACCTCGCCGGGGTCGAGGAGCGGAAGATCAAGTCGCTGGTCGCCTTGCTGGTGGAGACCCAGATGAAGAAGCTGGAGATCAAGCTGCGACACTTTGAGGAGCTGGAGGCCACGATGGAGAGGGAGAGGGAAGGTATGGATTGGATTTTTTTTTATCGGGTAGATAACGCGCTTCTAGTATCGGCCTTGAAAGAACAAAATCCTATATTTTTAAAATAAAAATGTGTATATTATAATATTATTTATATAAAATATAAAAGTTTGGGGAAATGTTGAAGACATAGAATAGATTTTAAGGAGGTTTTAGTCAACCCTTAAATGCGTGGCCTCACAGGATTTTGGCCGGTTTTATTATGTAATGTAGGTAGCAACTGCTCATGGATATCTTTCTTTGAACCGTCCCGATCGACTGGTCGACTGATCGAAGAGTTATCACATATTGCCATTAATCCGCCGCGTCGGTTCGCTGTGATCATTGTGTCGCTATCAACAAAATCGGAAAATTTTGGGTTTCCTTCGGCCAAACCAAACCAACCAAGCAACGTTGTTTATAGGCTTCCATATAAAGTCATTTAAAAGCATTCCAACGACTGATTTCACTATTTAATTTAATTAAAGACATAATTGCTTTCAAAGCACATACCAACGATTGTTTTGGTTACGCTGGTATATCTAAAATTAATTTGTTTTCTTGGACAGGGTTGGAGTACCAGCGTCAGCAGTTGATTCAGGAGCGGCAGCAGTTCCACTTGGAGCAGCTGAAGGCGGCCGAGTTCCGCGCCAGGCATCAGGCACATCAGAGGTATGATACAGAACGGCTGACGTATCTTGGCGCTCTGAACATAGGCTTTGCGAACTTTAGCGCATGTAAGACAGAGATAGCGACACGAACATGGTAACGTGTGACTGAGACATAATACGCCGCTTACCGAGTATTGCCGAATTATGTTACTGCGTAGCCTTCTGCACTAAGTTCAGACGCGCCAAAATACAGCAGCCGTACTGTACATGATAATATTTTTGGGTTATTTATTTTGTCAAGAATTTATTTATGTAATGCATAAAATCGTAGGATTTTAAGGGGGCATCATATTACGGCAATTTATAAGCCCTCTTTTGTTTTGACTGAATTTATCATCAGTTTAAGTTATTGTACAATACCACAACGGAGAAATTTACGTTATAATCATAATAATTTCCGTTATAATGAAATAATAAAATTACGTCATAATAATTATGACTTGTACTTTATTTTCTCTGACCTCTATTACTCCATTTTATTTTATTTTTATCTTGCTAAGTAAATTATTTGCACCATAATTATCAGTGGTGTGACAATATATTTCGAAGATAGTGCTAATCAAGAGAAATTCATAGTTTTCCCTAAAATCAACAAACTAAAACATGGTATTGTTCCCAGGTTGCAAGCGGAGACCGGTGTGACGACGCCCATTGTGCCCACGGCGGAGCAGGCGCCCTCCGAGCCGGCGCCACCGCCCGCGCCGCACCACGCGTAGACACTCGAAACCACGCCCACTTAGTTTGTGAGGTACGCTTGCAATGGGAAAGGTCGCGCAAAGCTTTCGATAGATGGCGTTACTAGACTTTGTTAGTTTTTGTGAGGTACGCTTGCAATGGGAAAGGTCGCGCAGAGCTTCCAATAGATGGCGTTACTAGAGTTTGTTAGTTTACATCATGGAGGATAGAGTGCAAGGGCCATTTGAGGGGAAAGTTGAAAAAATGTCCAGCTGTTTACAGAAAATAGAAATTCCAATAATGGTTTTGAATGGCGCTAGTGTCTGAGAAATAGCGATATGAACATAGCTGTTGTAGACACAGTGAAGTTTGCTGAATTATGCCTAGTGATTAGCGCACCGCAGCGCCACCCGTAATAGCGATGTTGAGTAATTTTAGGAGTCAATTTTGTTTTATAGATAGAACCTCAATATTCACGAAAAAAATATTATAAAAATAATAATCTTCAATTTAAAAACAAAAATTGATAAATAAAATTCACTATCAAATTTCCCACCAAAAACGTCAAAAACTATATTCAATACTATCTTGTCTACTAAGTTTGTTGAATTTCCATATAAAATTGTTCCAATGACGTCATATTCTCAAAATGGCGTTTGAGGTCACGTGACAGTGAGTACATTTCTTAACATTTTAAATTAATGATATTTAATTTATTGTGATTGATTTCAATAAAAGAATCATATATTATTCTAGGCCTTTAAATGTTACCACTAATATTTTAGACATATAATTTATAATTAGTGTCAACATCCCTATTGGATGCGTTTTTACGGACACTTTTGGTACACAAAGATGACCCTCCTTCTACCTTCTATACTCCATAATTTACATACTATAACAGTTTGTTTTGAAACTTTTAGGTTTGAAATAACAGTCGTGTTTCGTTGCACGGTTAAAAAAAATTTATACATATTTTTGTCTTTTCAGTTTGGTTTTTTGGAAATAAGTGAATTTTTAGGTGTACATGCACTACAAAAGAACCTTTTGGAATAATCAAATGCAATATGCAATCTGAATAAATTATGCGAAAAGTTAACTAATCCAGATGCATAACTCTTAAGGCTATGTATTTTTATTTCAATAATCTATGTATCTCGGTAGGTAAAATAATAACAGACTATGAATTTTTTAAACTTGCTAGACAGCTGACTGTAATTAATAGATAGAGCACTAAGAACGATAGGTAATGATAATAAATAGTGTGACACAACATATCAAAAAATTTAATAGCGCCACAAAGAAGTGAACTTTGTTATTTGCCTTCCCCATTAAAGGTACCTCCCAGACTATCACGCATTTATATAACAGCTCATACTTACTGCAATACAACATCGTACGAGACGCAATAATATACATTTTATTTAACCTATTTCTGATATTTACGTCTGAAATTGTATATTGAAATGCTCGTACGATGTTATTCCCGCACACAGTAAGATATCTGAAGTAACACGGTATGATTTGAAAGGTCCTATACTATAGGAAAATTCTAATGGAAGTTCTTTACGTCATGACTTAGAGATAATTAGTAATATTATTATATTAGATATGTATTTATACAGAAATGTTTTACTCAAGAAGCGCAAATATTTTATTTACTGAACGAACTGAAGGCAATATTGAACGTAAATTTTTAATAGTTGAACGTGTATGTAATGATTTTATCGTCAGTGTACTTTTGATTGCCCAACATTCAAGAGTACATCAATAATACTAAAACTTGGGACAATTTTTTGACGTTCATTATAATTTTTTTTAAAGACAATAGTCTTTAAAAACTTTTACAATAATTTGTCACGACACATAAATATATAATAAAAATGAGAAAAAATTACATTTTTTTTCTCAGAATTCAGGGAAAAATTGTAACTTCAAAGAAAAAGACAACAGCAATCCCAAGAATACATTTACAGCTACAAAAGACAAATATACTTGTGGTAATAAATAATCTCATATTCTTAAACAATTATCTTGTGTAGTGAACTATTTATGTTTGTGTGCAACGACGATGTAGTTGGTACGGTAAATGTAATAGTATCGAAAAGTTTTAGATGTAAGATACTTACGTGTATTACTAAGATTTAGGAATAAAATTTAAGCATTTTTATGCGTGTTTTTTTTACTTTTAACTCCTCTTTTAGACATGTTGTATACCAAAATTACTAAAGACATCCGAAGCCAAATAAACAAGTGTTTCCAGGATTTCGAAAAAAACAATGTAGTCGTTATTCAGAAATGATTTATTATAGGACATGCATCAACAACAATTGTAATAACAATAGGTTGAATAACATTTAAACTCCGTTTAGTACATAACAAAATGTCACGATAACAGTAAAAATGACTAGTAAATTGTGAAAAGTGGAACTATAACCAGAGAATATATTCAATTAATAAATCAACAAGTACATCCTACCTACAAAATTATTTAAAGATTCAACAGGAGCGAAAAGTTTAAAAACTTTGAAACATTATACATAGATAGACCAACGAATTTGTAGATGATAGAAATTCTTAGGTCTAATACAATTTATTTTACACTTTACCTACAAGCTAACATTGATATAGACGCTTTGTGTAGATGAGATTTTATCTTTAGGCACATTTAACTAACAAATTAAGTACAATTGGAACTAAAATACTATTAATGTAACTAACACTTGTCATGTGCGAGCATCCTTACCATTATATAATAAATTACTATGTATATAGGGATTTATATTTTAAATTCTCTGAACATTTAACATTTTAATTATCATTTATAATCACAAGGGTATTGTAACATGGAAAAAGTAAATACATCTGAATAACAGCATTTTATGTAAATTCAAACAGTATTCCAAGTGCTAATAAAATATCAATTCCCTCATTGGGTCTATTTTATATGAACACTAAATAGCTGAGTTATTTTCCTGCCAGTTGGGCACATTTCACTAATCGAAGTAAACTGAAGTTATTGGTAGAAAAATAGCCCTTTCTAGTCGAGATCTATCACATCACAACATTGCTAAATAAATAGTTCTATCTCCGCCACAAAAATACATTATAACAAAAAACTAACTAAATATTTATTATGTCTAACAGACTTTAGTATATTAGTCTATGAACGGCACTTATATTGTGCCTAAGTTTATCTCTGAGAAAAATAACATTAGTAAAATCAATGATGGTATACTGTCTATACCTCTGAATACACTACCATCCGAAATATCAAAATACATATATACATACAAAAACTAAGTTTTGTGACAAAATTGAGCTACCTACCTACTCTACGTTCTTTCTAAGAACAGGCTCGGAGTCGGAAAAGTATTCGATAATCACTAATTGTACAAACATTAATAGTTAAGCCCGTGACCTAGACTGGGCTAACCTAAAATAATATTGAGATTCTAAAACAACTAGCTATGCAAAACATAATATGCTATGCTAAATTTAAAAATACCATATTATGTCGATTTTATCTATACGATGTTTTCTGTGTAGTGACCATTCAATGTAATATTATCATGTTCCTATTCATGAGAAATATTATAATATCTGAAATTTAATACTTTCAAAAACTTCGCTATAACAAACAATGAACTCCTTCCCTAGCAGTTTAGAACAGTATGAGAGAATTAACTCCCAACTTCAGTAGGAATTGATGAGTGTCCAATTATTTATGTACCTGTTATCATTGCACAAATACTAATTGACGATATCTATCTTATTAATCTTAAGATAATAGCGCTGAGAACATTAAAAGTATATCATTAACGTTCTAGTACTAATTAAGTTCATTTTACACTGGTTCTTATATGATAATTTAAGAACGTTGGCAGTGATGCGGCTCTCATACCTACATGATATGACAACACCTAGTTTCGATATAATTGTGTTTCTTCATGAACCACAATTGTATTTAGTCAATATCGCGTGTAACGAAATCATAATCATTAATTTATTACGTTTCACACTTTATGCACTTCCCTCGAAAATGTTGGAGAACATAATTCCCGGTAAAATAAATTATAATATGATAGAGGGAAATAAAATACAATGCTTTTTACACTTTTTACAATGCTTTTTGAACATTTTAGAGAGTATGATTTTACAATTAAATGAGTAGTTTCAGTCTAGGTACTCTTTATAATATCTATTTCGTGGAAGTAGTTTTGGATACATTGTTCAGACAGTGTTTCAGTAATTGGTATTCTGTGTACAATTTCAAAATCATATTTCTAATACATACTACAGTAAAAAAAACTAAAGAAATCCATTAAACAATTTGTAACAGTAAAACTGTAATTTACGACTTTTTTTAAATTTTTAGTTTACACATCAAATTAAATATCAGTCACTGTATCTAAGAAAAATATTAGTTGTGATCAAGGAACACTGTTACGAATTACGATACGTACAATATTAAGTATATCAAATACGATATTTGCTCAGATATCTACGTAACTACCGATGACATTATCATTATATTTCACAGTCGAAATAGTCCAATAGAAACATCATCACGTGGAGCATACCGCAATCGTTAGTCACAACCTTGATTGTTATTAAACGTACTAACACTACGATATGGTACCTATATTACGTGTTACATTTTACGTCAAGACGCACAATATGGCCGACGTATCTTGGCGCGTTTGAACATAGGCTTTGCGAACTTTAACGCATGTAAGACAGAGATAGCGACACGAACATGCTGACGTGTGACTGAGACATAATTCGCCGCGTACCGAGCATTGCCGAATTAAACGCCTTATTCACGGTCCATCTTGACGTACGTCAAAGCAAGGCCATGCACGATGCACGATGCAAAACGACCGTGAATAGGCTTGACGTACGTCAAAAATTATTATTTACCACTTATTTACTTTTTGCTGGACTTGCACGACCCGTTTTCCATCCAGCAAGCACCCCTACCACCGCGAACGTCGTGCATGCTTGATCGTGAATAAACTTGCTGGACAGTTAGTGGTGTCGAACCTACCGATTTTTCGGTATTTCTACTGATATGGATTGTAATTTTACTGATAATAAATGGATTTTAATATTTATCTTTTTTTATTTAGGTGTGTTTGATGTACAAAAATTAGCCGGTAAGTTTATTTTTGACAAATAAACGAATTTGATTGAATATTGTGTATTTTTTGATATATACCGATTTTGTGTTCAAATATACCGATATTAAATGGGCAAATTTACCGATACACTTTGTTATATACTGGGTATATACTGGGTTATATACTGGGTACGGTTGATGCGTGCACGATAGTGAGTATGCTACATCCAGCGCGGCGACCTTGAGCGGACGTCCAGCGGGGATGGACCGTGAATAAGGCGTTTTATGTTACTGCGCAGCCTTCTGCGCGAAGTTCAGACGCGCCAAGATACGTCGGCCGTACTGTACAATAATCTCCAAACTTATTGACCGGGCTGAAGTTGGCGGCGCTGTGCGAAGGGAGCGCGCGGGCGCGGCTCGCTCCTCCACTGATACCTTATTTTACGTTCTGCGCATCGACTCGCGCCTAAATTCAGCCCGGCCAATAAGTTTAGAGTATAAAGGTAAGGAGAACCATCTCATTTGGGGGGGCGAATTTGAAAAAGTGTAGAAGTTCCAATACCTTCCAGAATAGCGCTGGAGTTGGAAAATTTTAAAATTTATTTCATTTCTTTGAAAAATGATCATTCTTCTTTCGGTGTTCCGTGGAGCATAAGTTGAAAAGAATAAACTATACGCTATACAGAATTATTTATATCACTAAGAGCCATCACTAGTTCGAATACCATAAACGAAGGTTCATCCAATCGTCAGGTCTGGGTGATGGTGCTTATCAAGATAATAGAAATATAAAGTGATATCTCGCGTAAATCTCTGAACTCCATCACAAATATAACTCGACTTATTCTCCAAATCCGCCAAAAACTTCTGATATTTGTAACTGGTACCTACTTTAAAATAGGTACCTTATATCGATTGATACAATTTATCACTATCGCATTCTAGCAATATCTATTTTCGAAAGTAGCATCACACTAATGAGGGCACAATTTATTTTATAAAATACACATTTTAGACCAGGCGGTCTATTATGAATTAATTCCAGCCAAGTTCCAGTGTAAACGTCAAAATCGTGTTACCAAAGCGGTCACGTGACACTTTTAGCCAATCATACGTCGTTTAAAGCCCGAGAAATGAATTGCCTGGAACATGAATGGTTTTATAAAAGTTCATAATAGGCCCGCTGGTCACCATAATTCTAAAAGTACCTTCGGTTACGACATGCCCGAATATGATGGGCGTTTCTTCATTGGACAAAACAACGACATAATTTCATAATTCGAGTGGTGCTACCACAGTGCAGTTATAAAATATTTAATCTCCACGCCACTGGCACGCACCCATGTAAGTTTACGTTTACAATACATACATAATGACGTGTCGTGTTGTCCAATAAACTCGCCATAGTCATCAATGTAAGTACCAGTCAGTGTATTCTACAAGTACCCTCGTTTACACCTAGCTAGTACATATCCTAGTCGCCAATGCAAGTATAGTCAGTGTGTTCTACAAGTACCCTCGTATCCTAGTCGCCAATGCCAGTGCCGATTAATGTTTTACAAGTACCCTCGCATCCTAGTCGCCAATGCTACCGGTCAGTATTTGGGCGCGATGAGTCCAGCCATGATGTCGAAGGTGTTTCCATCGGGTGACACCTTTAGCTCCTTGCCGCCCGTGCGTACTCGCAGCCAGCCGGCCTCGTCCACACCCGCGATGGTACCCACCACCGGACTCGTGGCGCCCTCTTGCGTTAAGCGGATCTCTTCGCCACTGTGGGTTAATGCATTTTAGGTGTTTATTATATCGGGTTTGTTTGTGAAGCTGTATCGTAGGTTAATAATCTAGGATGCTGGTGTGAGTGTTAGCGTTTATTTTTACAATTTTACTGCTTTTTCCTTACTTAAAGTAAGCAATAAAAGGAAAGTCCGGTACTTACAAAGCATTTAAATCCAGTCTTATTTAATTCGAAATGTGGGATGTAAAATATTGCAACCTCGAAAGGCTGGAACAACCTGCTTTTTAATTCGTTTTTTCTTGGCCGATAACGTGTCATTAATGACTTCGGTATCACAAACTTCCATGGCCGACGACCAATTACCCTAAGGTAGGTCGTCCACTTCAATCAGAATATTACCACTCAAGCAACCAGTAGTAACAAAAACACTCACTTGTGCAACCCAACTCGCGCAAACATTGCTTGGTTGAGTCAGCAGCCAAACATCTCGTGTTCCGGCTGGGGTACTTGAGAGCCAATTCTCTCTTTCTTTTTCTTCTCTCTTTCTTGGAACGCATCGGTGATGCCTCTGGTGTTGCTGATGTCCATGGGCGACGATAGCCACTTACCATCAGGTGAATCGTCAGTTCGTTTGCTGGCTATTTCCATAAAAAAAAACCAATAACTCACTCGTGCAACCAATACTGATAGTACTGTTCGCGGAAGGCGTCAACCCCGCCGTCTGTATGTATGTAGTCTAGGATCCGCTCGAGCTGCGAGCAATACCGCGCTAGATACCGCTCGATAGTAAACGGCTGTAGCGCCGTGCGGTGTCGCCTGTTATGCTCCGATATTATGTCGTTGATGCACGTTGTGGGGACGCTGTTTGAGATGTTTACGCCTGTGCCTACAAAATATAGGGATTTTGTGAGTATTGATAATAAAATGAGGTGCTTTTGCAGGTAAAACTTTTATATCGACGTACGGATACGAGATGCAACGTTTTCTTGAAACGTTTTAGCGTCACGGTTACATAAGTATATAACTAAGTAAGTACATAACTACAAGAAAGTTGAAGTTAAAAAAATATATAAAACCGGAATCAACTAACCTACGTCAATGATGACGTTATCGCCTATACAATTCGCTGTGGTGATGGTTCCTCCAATCTTGAGCTCCCGTCCATAATAAACGTCGTTCGGCCATTTTATTCTGAGAAAACAAATTACAAACCAACTTCAAAAAGGGTTCTCAATGTGTGTTTCCAATTTCAATGAAATTCATTCTTATAGTCCATGGAGTATAGAGGTAGAAGGAGAGCCATCTCATATGGGGCGAAAGTTGAGAAAGTGTCCAGCTGTATACTGAAAATAGAGGATCAAATACCTACCAGAACCTCTATAATAATTATGGAGGGTAAAATAATAATTTATCCTAGGCTACCGCAGCGCCACCCTTATTGGACGCGTTTTTACGGATACATTTCATAAACAGAGATTTTATTTATTTATTTATTTTTATGAGTCCCAACTCTGTCATTACAGGAAACCCCAATTCGACAGGGGGGGAAGCTACAATACAATACATTAAAAAACTGATGGCTCTCCTTACCTCTATACTCCATGCTATAGGCTGAGGGAAAAAGTTTGTATAATGTGACTGACCTGATGTCGAGGTGTTCGTACGCGGGCTCGGAGCGCACCGCCCGCACGGCCGCTAGCGCCGCCGCGTGCTGCACCAACGGCAGCCGCGCGCTCATTGTGTCCCAGATCTGTCCCACGTTCCCGCGTTACTACGTTAGCGGTTAGCTTGCACGCTACTACGTCACTACGTTACTAGGTTATTTGACAGTTAATAAGCTAAATAAAAAATATTCTGAGGCTTTCAATACCGCGTGAAAATATTTCACAGTAAACTATCGGGAATTTTAATCCCGGGAGTTTCTTGCCGCTTCTTCTCCCGGAACCACTCACGGTAGGGATTTGTTGAAGCGATGGCGTTGAGTGACTTTCGAAAAGAGTTTGTAACAAACAAATAGAAGAATAGGAATAAGAAGTGCCCTTGTACAATTTTTTTTTAAATCTTATTTCCTATGTATTTATGTGTGTACAAAATAAATAAAATAAAATAAATAAATAAATCTACTTCAAATAAAACTTATTTCATTTCATTACCTTCCTATGTGTCTTGTTTTAAGTCAGAAACGAAAACACGGCTACATTAAAAAACTCTGCTGACGGAATCACTCCTTGAAGTATATTTTTTCGAATGAACAATTGCTGGCCCGTCGGTGGTTATGTTATTTACCTGTAACGAGATGCAAGCCTGTCCCTCGGGCGAGATCCAGACGTTCCCCCCGCGGCCGCGGCCGGCAGTTTGCCGCCGGCACGCCGCCGCCACGCCGTGCGCGAGCGGACCGCCGCCCGTCACCAGTGTGGTCGACGCCATCACGTCCGCGTACACTAATACTCGACCCAGCGACTTGGATGTCAGATTCTGGGAGGAATAAACATCAAACTCTGAATACGAGAACTCTGATTGAAACATAATTGATAACTTAGATAACAGGTTTGCAAAACACGGCTGAGAAATAATTACACTAGCTATATAAGTACTCTCTGCTATTTTTATTTCGCTTAGAATTAGTCTGTATGTATGTGAGTCTTCTTCCTGAATTTCATAATATTACTTCATTTTATTTGGGACTCTTATGTCGCAGTCGCAGTTATGTCGCAATGGACAGATTGGACCGTGTATCTTGAAAGAACAGGGCACAATCATTGACCCAATTGGACTAACACTCCGTTCGTAAGAGAGAGATAGAGAGAGAAAGAGATGGACTTTTTGCTTTTATGAAAAATTCAATTAGAACAGAACAAACGAACGTTCCAACGCGATGCGACTGAGCAATCCTATTGAATCTAGGCGAATAAATTGCATTAAAAAAATACTCACATCAAAATATTCGACGGTAGAAAAGTTCTCGGGACACTCGTAGAGGCTGACGGGTAGGAAGTGTTCCGCGGGGGGCTCGAGGGGCGGCTCCCCCCGCGCCAACCACTGCAGCCGCAGCGCCCCCAGCTGCTGCACCCGCCGCCCCCCCGCGCCCTCACACCACCCCTCCACTAGCGATAGCTTATGCTACACCCGGGACATAAGTCAATGGTACTTAAGACGGGACAAAGCCCGTTAATATTGTTTACGACCGTTTTCTATCATTTATCTATCGATCTCTCGATTAATTTTTATCGATTGTGGATAGATAAAGTAATTGAGAGCGGCCGTGTGTCACTTAGCTGGCACGTATGGCGATGTTAATGTCACGGATTGAATGATTTGCAATGATAATGTAGAATTTAGCAAGGTTAAATCTGTAAATATAGATGAAATAATGAAATCTAGATGGAATAATGGACAATATACAATTTATTTTATTTATTACTAGCTGATGCCCACAGCTTCGCAGACGGAAATTATGTTTTACCTTAGTTACAAATTTGAAGCAAATCAGTTGATATTTTAAAAATATTCCATACAAATTTTCATCCCATTTCCCAGGGAAACCTTTTAATTTTCTGGGATAATAAGTTTTCTAAAAAATGACTCGGAGTATTAGTAACAACTTCATCAATTTTCGTCGAAATCCGTTCAAGGGTTTTCATGTGATGACCATACTAGCCAGCTAAATGCCAGTTAATGTATTTCGGCACGGTAATTCTGATATCTCACAAATCTAACTCACAGTTATTGCCACGGTGAGACCATAGCAATATGAAGTTTTATTATTAATACGCATTTATTACGCTTAAATGTGCCGTAATAAGTAAGCAACGATTATTTGTTAACTATTTATTATGATAGTAAATAACCTCCATAACCATAATTACAATCAAATATCTCCACACCATTTATTTTTTAAGGAGAATGCTGACGACCCGTAGAAAAAAATCCAGACCCGAAGTATCTTAATTATTTTTTACTATATTTAGCGAAAAATAAATAAATACTTTCTATATTCAATTTATGTGACAACATACATTGTGTTGCCTAAGTTGCCCATTTTTTCAGGCGCAGTACTGAAACTTATTTTTTCATTATAGAGACTTTGTTTGGGGTCTGGGTTACAAATGAGCATTCTTGTTTATTGGTTAAATTATCCCTAATAGCTATTTATAATAGCAAAATTAATAAGTTAACATTATAATAGACATGGAGTTTTATCTGTGAGATAACATAATTACCCCCTTACGGTAATACCCAAATAATGACCTGGCATTATCGAAATGTCACTAAATTGCAAAGTATTATACAGCTTAGCGCTGCTGTTCAAAGTGACAGGAAATTCAATACTTATTTTTTAAATTGATCTAAATTATAATATTATAATTAACTAATGTAGGATTTAATTTTACCTCAATTATATTTATAATTTAACATTTACGCTAATGACATGATGATAAGTATTGACTTCATCATATACCTTGTTTTTTCAAATTGAAAATAGTTACGACATTTTATAAATATTTTCCCTCTACCTATCTTCAATAGGAAGAGGAGAATTATGAGATTCATCATTTTCAGTAACACTAGGAAAACAGTTGCACGAATTCTTTTCACTTTGAACAGTTTTGGAACTAAAGTACGTACATATAAAGTTTAACATTTTAAATTAGCGAATACGTTACACTGTACAACATCCAATATATTTTAAAATAATATCTTCATTTGCGTTTAACGCTTCCAATTAAATAAAACATGCATACGATGACAGAAATCAAACAAATTATGTTTATGAGTGCAAGACTATTGTCTTGAGCAATTTCCAAATATTTTAATAATAAATCCTAAAAGTAACGTACACGGCTAATATTAGGTGGTTTTGCAAAAACAAAGTGTAAGAAGAACATAGTTGAGAGTGCACATTGTGAGAACGGAATGTAAAATGTATGATATCACATATACCACGGTACCACGGTGAGTTCATCAACACTTGGCATGCAATTGCTTATAGCATCCAATTAAATGCAATATGCCTAACTGAGATATTAAGAATTTGTATAAGTATTAAGTATTATTATTTTTGACTTGAAAACACATTATAATCAGAAGGGAATGCGCTATGCCGGTAAGCTTTGGGGTAAACCAAAGCGTCCTTACAGGAAGAATGATTTTGATTTTACAATTGAGGTCATAAGTAGTTAATATTATCTTATTTATTTATTTATTACACTTTTATTTAGCACACCAAATTTACAGAGTCAGTAAAAGCTTTACAATGTTATTATTTGTGCACAAAGGGCACTAATTTAATACTTCAATTAATTTAATATTTTACTTTTTATATTACCGTCAGAGTGGACGCAATTTCTTAATATCCCAGCAGTGAAAGCGGTAACATACAACACATATAATATATATGCAAGTATAATGCGTGAAGCGGTCGTCTCACCAGACATCACACCGTCAAGTGGCCGGGGCCGGCCGCGCCCGTCGGCCACGCGCCCTAGCGGACAACCCACTGCGTTACAACCCACCAACGCAACAACCCACTGCGTTACAACCCAACGCGACAACCCACCCCATAGCACTATGTGGACAGTGGATAGTGGAGTACATACGCAGTGTGGCAATGGATAAATATACCTATTTATAGACAACTACACTACATGGAAGATATTTGAAAAAATAACTATAATACTATACTATTATATAAGTGAGGGTGTATACCAATTAACGCAATAGATAGCATAGTTGTTAAAATTTATCTGTATGTCTGTGAGTTTGTTTCCGCTCGCCAATAATATAATCGCTGTTATATCAATAAGCTTAAAGTAACACTTAGTTGCAGTCAGATAAAAAATGATTTAAAGTATCTCGTCCATTATACCGTCTTAAATATTATCGTGTGGGTGCCAAGGTATTGGCTTCGAAATGTACCGATGGCGGTCATTGAAGTATAATGTCATAGAACAGACATCTCAAACAAAATGTGTCCCGCCCGGGAGGTTCGATTTTCAAAATTGAGCCCCCGTTCTCCTTTCAAAATCGAACGAATCCATTGTAGATTGAAGCCACGTGGCGCCAATGCATTGGGACATACACGGTGTTCGCGGTGTCTGTTCTATACGCTAGTAATAATACTTCAATGTTGGCGGTTACTAGAATAAAACCATTCTGCATATGGACCAGTGTGAACTAATCCACTCGAATCACTAATCCACCGGGCCAAATTGACATTTACTTTATTTCTGATATGAATCATTGATACATTATGATTTAAAAAATTTTAGAGACCAAGAAGTCACTATTACAGCAATATTATTTAACAAAGTGAAAGTTTATGTCAATTTGGTCCGAATGATTATGAATCGACTTTATACTGATAGCCTAAGCACTTCTTTTAAATAGTAGTATAAATTAAAAAACTGACTGTATAAAAACATGATTTATCTTTTTGCAATCCTTATTAAGAACTACAGTGGACCCCCGGTAATCCGACAAACATTTTGCAGGGCAGTGTCGGACTATCGAATTTGTCGGATTATAGAGTACTGCCTAAGACCCCCCTATAGTCCGGAATTTTTTACAAAAGAGTACCTTGTAATCCGACAAATTACAGATCCAATGATAAGATTCTATATGTTATATTGTACTCTGAAGTACAAATCATACTTCAATAAGTATGTCCAATTTAGTAAATTAAACAACACAATAGTCTTATTATAAAATTAACGTCATTAAAGTGACGTAATTAGTCAAATTCAAACTAAGCAATCAGAATCAAAACAATACCCTACGTGTCGAGCACAATAGTGGTGATGCGTACCTACAAGTTATAACTTGTTCAATCATGCATTAGCGAAGATTGTCAAAAAAATATTCAATAATAAATAATTAGACCATGTCGGATTACAGGGGGTGCCGGATTAGACAGGGGCCGGATTACCGGGGGTCCACTGTATTGCATTTAATATCGATATTGCAGTGTTTGTTTTTTTGATACTTCTAACAATGGCATCCCTCAGCCACCATACTTGTTGTTTCTAATTTCACTTATCTCAGATCACTTGGGCTGTTGAGACGTATCTAGTGATATCTTATTTATGTAATCTTAATTATGGTTCAGGTCGGAGAATATTACAAACATACATACGCGGGAAAAACAACCTCATTCAGTCGAGTAATAAACTAATAATATTTAAGTTCAAAACAGGTCAATTGGCTTAGGGATCCGGGAGTGAAGTGAGATGGTTTCTTTAATCTCTAACGATATTGCAAAATGATACATGCTTTCAAGCAACACAAGCTGTTAATGACTTACAGAACGGTGGTGTATAAGTTTCTCTATCCCATCCAACCCTACAAAATTTTCTATTACCTGGTGTTAAATTTACAATAGGTATTGCTTCAAGTAGGACGATATTTCCGGCACATATTTATTGAGTCTGTTAATTGCATTTATTTATTATTTATTAACGCTCCATTACGCGATGAGCTATATGATGATGATGATAAAGATATTATATAATTATTATTATTATTTAAAAACCAATGATTACTTGAATTTGGTAATAAAATTATTATAGAAATATTCAAATTTTAAAATAAAATATTTTAGATTAGATTGTATAGACAGAAAAAAATTGCTTATTTAATATCATTTCATATTTAATATTATATTATATAAATTAATTGTCGTCTATACTAATATTATAAAGAGGAAAGATTTGATTGTTTGCATTGAATAGGCTCCGAAACTACCGAACCGATTTGAAAAATTCTTTCACTGTTGGGAAGCTACACTATCCCCGGGTGACATAGGCTATATTATATATTTTTTTACTATTTTTCCCGAAGCGAAGTGAGGGCGATTTCCTAGTCTAGTATAAAAAACGTTTGGTCTTATACCATAAACTTATTACATATTAAAAAACGGATATAAATAATTTGTCATTCTGTTCAAAAGGTAACTAATATTGGATATACCAATGTATTAAATTAAAAAAGAATAATGACATAGTAACGCATGTGATTGATGAATAGGTAAATAAATTAGTAGGTCAAATGGACTGAGAATGTGACAGTTGTTACTCTACATACAATAAAACACATTTTAACATCCACATAGTGCTATTAACACAATTTTGATGCCAATAATTACTCTAAGAAATCCAATGTGTAATATCTTAGTTTATCCGAAAAAAATAATGCAGCACTCATGAACCAGATGACGGTGTTTCTAAGAAGCTCATAAATAAGTGATATAATACATTAATCTTAGTTCTATAATATTTCTATTATAATATGCAGTAATTAACATCACAACTAAATCTTTAATATCGTTTATAATACGTCCTAAAATAATATCTCAAAGATCTCTTCTTTGGTGTTCAAAGTTAAACACAAAGCGTACTGGGTACATTAGTCGCCGCTAGATGGCGCTGTTCGTGTTCCTGAATCACGCTAACGTTTGTACCGCGGAAATACTATAAGTAGAATGCGAAACAGCGAAAAAGTGCAAAAGCGGTCTTAATGACGCTAGTGGCAAAAATTTCTTAGTTTTTGAAACGGCTGGAGATGTAAAACTCTTCTGCTGTATATAAATGAATAGACATGGGTCGGTCGGTACGGTACGCGTTTTCGTAAATTTCGTAATACCATAACTATTTATTCATAGGTATTGTCGCCGACAAAGGATTTTAAAACTGTTTGTTTTAATAACTATTTATTGAAAATTGAAATTAGAGGTGTGACGTACTAGGTAAAACTCGTACCGAGTCTTGCGAGTACGCGTCCAGTTAAATACTTAGTCTTAAAACCTGTTCCACGAGTATTTACGAGTACAGTATTTATACATACGTATCTAACGCATTAGTTCAAAAATACGTTCGATTACGAAGTGTATTTGAATAGGTTACTTCAAGGCAAGCGTGCTAGGTACATCTTAGACTATAGTGGTGCTTAACATCAGGCAGGCTTTAGTCAAACGTAAGACTATTTAATGTAAAAAAGGGCTTCGTAAGAAAACAAAAAAAAAATAGTTTTTCTTTTATTTACAGTTTGTACAATTCTCTGACTATTATTTTGCATTAGCTACATTTTAAATTTTGTTGTAAGAACAACATCTGTTGCACCTTCCGAACTCCAAGACGAGTTCGCCTGTCACTTATAATATTACCCGCAACTGAAAATAATCTCTCGCATGGCACACTTGTAGAAAAGGCGTTTAGTTTCTTACGTGCTAGTATTGCCAAGTGCGGGTAAGAGTTTGCATTATTTTTCCACCAATCTAATGGCGACTGAGCTTTATGCAGTATTTTATCGTCAATATACCGCTGGACTTCTACAACAGCTCTTGAATATGCAGTGCCGCTTGGTCTGATGTTTTTCATTTTTTTATAATAATGGGTCCAGATTGATGTTTCAGATGTTGTCGCATTTGGTATATCTTCTTCCGTTACTTCTTCATTTCGTTCAGAAATTAAAGACGTGACTAATCCTATGACGTATTTCTTTGTTGACTCTGCTGTGTTCTCATTTTCAAAATATAGTTTGTATCTTGGATCGAGGAACATGCAAGTTGTGAAGGTGCGGCTGTTTTCCAAAGAGGAAAATCGTGATGAAAGTCCACTGAGAATATCTTGCCGGGCCATTTCAACTTCATTAGGTAAAGGCTCAGCACCATCTAAATCAAATGCCACTAATGCTGATTTTAGTGCAATAGTGATAGGAATAACTGCACTACCTGTTACATACTTCTCACCACTCATTTCCCTTGTGACCTCTTCGCAGGGTTTCAGTATGAGAACCAGTTTTTCAATAATGTTCCAATCGTATGATGATAATGTCATTATGTTGACATTCAGATTAGAAAGTGCGCTATTTAGTTCTTCCTTTAATTCCAATAGGCGTTTCAACATATAAAACGTGGAATTCCATCTTGTTGGGACTTCTTGGAGAGGTCTTTTTATGGGTTTTCCAGCTTGCTCCAAATAGCGCTTCAGTTTCTCCCATGCAACATTGCTTTTTTTAAAATGTGCCACTATCGCTTTAGCTTTTTGGATTATGGTGTTAATCGCTTCATTTTCGAATGCTTTATTGACTGCTAAGTTCAAGCAATGTGCGTAACAATTGAAATGTTTCCAACCCAAACATTTTTCAATGGCACATTTAATGTTGGCGCCATTGTCGGATACGGCGAGAAGAATCTTATTTTCAATATTCCATTCCCGTGCTATCCTAGATAGTTCATCTGCCAGAGACACAGCAGTGGGTGAAATTCCGTGTAATGCACTACATTCTAAAAGCACGGAACGCAATTTCATGTTATTGTCTATGAAATGTCCAGTTAGAGCGAGAAACCAATCGCCATTTCGAGATGTCCACATATCCGTAGTGAGACATATAGATACCATTTCTGAATCTAACAACTCCTTTACTTCAGTTTTGGTGCCTTTGTAAAGTGAAGGCAGCATGTTATTGGCGAAATACTTTCGCGACGGCAAGATATAATTAGGAAAGGCAAATAAAATGAGCTCACGAAATCCTCGATCTTCTACAATTGAAAAAGGCTGCATATCATATATGAAAAGATTCATTATGTGGCGATCAATATCTTTTTTAATTTTCGAACAGTCTCTTCGTAAATATGACGTCATAGTATTTCTGACTGCTGGCACCACCCCACCTGTATATATATTGGCATCTTGTCTGGAGGTAGATGCTTGAGGCTCTGACAAAAGCGTAGTAACAGTACGGACCTCTTCAGCTTGTGTTACGGCCGCCGCTGGAACCGTTAAAGTTTCTTGTCTGGATAGCAATTGAATGGTACCATGTCTCCTTTTCAAATGTTTGGTCAAATTTGACACTGACGCCTTGTAAGATATATCCATTTTGCAAATGTTGCACTGCGCTTTATAATCACCTCTGTCACTAAAATGGTCCCAAGCTATGCTGCGTTTTGGAGCCATATTTAAAATTATTTATTGTTTATATTCTGTTTATTAGTTTAAAAACCACCACCACCCGTCACCAGATAGTTTATTGAAAACCTAACCAAAAACTTAATTTACTATGTACAAAATATACAAACGAACATTTAAAACCACCACCGTTAATACCACCACGCATGTAAAATTAGTTTTTGATACGATTACTAACACACCTTTTAAAAACAACTCAAGTTAACCTTTAATTCAATAAAAGTTTAAATAAAAGCATCCGCTATTAACCGTTTCGTATAAGGCACTAAAGATTCAAATTTTGAAACATAGGCCGATAGCAAATAGTTTAAAGTGAGAAAGAAAATAATTCATCTGTTGTTCAAAAATCAGTCTAAACACTAAGCAATAAAGCTCATTTTTATAATACATCGACTTAACAATCACTCACACAAACATAATCAGATGGCGTCTCTATGCTTAGGTACGCGTCTCGTTTGCATTCCGATCCGAGTAGCTCAAGGAGTGGCTAGAAATTAGGTATAAGTCTGTGTGCGTTATGGTTCCGCGTCGCGTCAGACTTCTTAATACTCGAGACGCCTTTGGGCGTCTTTAAGAGACTTAGTCTTGAGACGTGGCGGCCGAAACCTAGTCTTGAAACCTGTTGCAGTATATACGTTCCACCTCTAATTGAAATGTTTACTCGGTATATCCGGTAACATCGGTATTAGGTATTCTTGGTTATGTCGGTATTAAGGATAAAAAAGGGTTTAAAACTGTTTATTTTAATAACTATGTATTGAAATATTTATTCGGTATATCAGTTTTACGTTATCATCGGTACACTCTCATTCTCGGTGATGTCGATATAAGGAATAACTGATTAAAAGAATGCTTAGTAACCCACTTTATTGCAATAGGAATAAAGGCGATAATCCTGTTAGTGTTACATTTAAAATAAATATATTATGTATTTCTTAATCGCAATACCTCGTATCATCAATAAATGGTTTCTCTCAATAAACAGTTATTGTGGCACCTGATACCGTATTTGTGGTATTATACCATTAAATAGTTATTGAAACTGTTTATAGTTTATACCGCCCATGTCTATAAATGAGTAATCTTGGCTTGGTAATGTCAAGTCAAATTTCATCTAATAGATGAAAATAAGTAGACTTTGAAGATTAAAGTTTGGATTGATCATTGAACTTCAATGATCAATCCAAACTTTGACCTTCAAAGTCTACTGATTGAACCGTTTGAGCAAGTTACAACACGGAATTAATTACCGAAGCCTTGATTTTCTTGACCTTATCTTTTGTCGTATCTTAAAGTTTAAACTACTACTACAATTGTTATGAGGTTTTTTTCTGTATTTCCCTCACAATCATTTCTGACTGAAATCTTTGATAGCAGGTCGTCAATACTGCGCCGGTTTCAAAATGGAACCATTTTACCTTTTTTTTAAAAAACACTTCGGCATAGCGCTTTGGGAATATTACAGAAAGAAGTACATTCTACAGTTTGCGTGTATGCAACAAATACTAAATTATGAAAATCTAAACTAGAACTGAGAAGAATCTTTATGAATCCAAACGGTATAACTTTAATCTATATTACAATAAAAACATACCAGGGAATTTATATACCTCTCAAGACATTAATTGCATCTCTGTGATGCTTTTATCGAATTTAAATATACCCAGTACGCTTCCACACAAAATGCAACCAAACCTCTAAGGCTAAACATAATCAGCAACGACTACAATGATACATGGTATGGTGATGCAACCAAAATTAACCAAAGTTCCTTACAACATGGTCTCCGAGGAAGAACCCCCTGGTGTAGGGGACCTGGGGCAACTGCCGTGGGTCCTTGACGTGCAGCCCCAGGATGTCTCCCAGGATCTTGTGGAGAATCTCCAAGCGAGCCTCGTTGCTCCTGATGCCTTCTTCCCCGAGGTAGTCGCAGGGGTCCGCCTCTAAATGTATCTGAAAGGGATCAGACGAGTGTGATGCATTAATGATCTGGTAAAAAAGAAATAAACTTTCAATCTTTAATTTCACCCTGATAATATTTTAGATTGCCAGGTGCATGAACCACATGAATGATGTGATACCATGCGCGTTATGCTATTAGAGTTATAAGTAGCTCACAAAATCATACTATAGTTAGGTCAACAGGTTTTTAAAATTGTTACCACCATATTGTATGATCAAAATTGCATGGGATTGA
This sequence comes from Thymelicus lineola, assembly GCA_963932265.1. Lineage (NCBI taxonomy): Eukaryota > Metazoa > Arthropoda > Insecta > Lepidoptera > Hesperiidae > Thymelicus > Thymelicus lineola. The sequence continues at coordinate 7,125,491 of OZ010701.1, forward strand.
TACAGGGTGAATTTTTCAAAGGGTCGCGGATGTCTTTTTTATTTTGAAAATCAAAAGGTTCAATCATTGGCTAGAAAATCTAGCAATATAGATTAATTATTGAAAAATCAAATGATTCAGTTTTAGTTTTCATCAAAATCGGTCCCAAAACAGCTTTGAGCACTTTTCGCTATAAATCAGTTTTGGATTTAGTCAACCACGTCCACTTGAAAAATTCACCTGTATAGTCACCTTTATTTATTTTATTTTATTACAGTAATCAACAAGACAATTACATTATGAATACATACATCATGTATGTCATGGGTAGTTAAAACTTAATGTAGTCTTAATTATAGGTTACCACGGCATTCATCGTGGTTGATCTATTGTATATAATTATTATAATTATTTGTATCTTATATAAAACAATTAACTGAGTACTTCAGATAAAAGGTTTTTCTAGTTACTTATCAATATTTTATTATGAAGGTAAGAGAGCTCAATGAAAGATAAAAAAAAATAATTTGTGAAATAGAAATATAAATGAAAACAAAGTACCCAATTAAAGTTATATTACACTACATTACTACTACATTACATTTACTATTACATTTTTCGAAAACTTCACCTAACCCTTGAATCTGTCGAGTTTTATTTCCACCATATATTATTTTTATGTATTGGTATATAAATATATATTAATTTTTCTATTTATGTATTAATATTATTATATGTATGTATATTAAATTATATTCATGTATATATATATATATATATATATATATATATATATATATATTTATTTCTTAAATAATATTCTCTTCATAGTTAGCTGTAACTATTTTCTTTTTTCTTTTTCTTTTTAAATTTTCTTTAATTGTGTATTTACGCCTAACTCGCATTTCTCTCCGTCACACTGGGTTGGCTGGTAGAGAATGCCAATAGGCATTAAGTCCGCCCTTTGTCAAACCTAGTCTAAGGTTCATACAATAAAGAATAAATAAATAAATAAATAAATATTTAAATGTATGTTTTTTCTGCTATAATAATTTAATATCCGGATGACCGAGCTAAGCTCGGTTTAGTATTGCTTAACAACGCCATCTGCTTTAGCTTTAGTGTAGCTACTCGCCAATAGATGTCAGGAAGAGTCTATTGTAGCCGTTTTTCATTGCCTGAAAACACGGATAAAACGACATTTTTTAAAAATTTATCCTAGCTAGATCGATTTATTGCCCCCGAAACCCCCTGCATACTAAATTTCATGAAAATCGTTTGAGCCGTTTCCGAGATTCAGAAAACATATATATATACAAGAATTGTTCATTTAAAGGTATTAGATAGTTATGATATCACAGTTCACAGTGGCATTGTAACAGCCTAAATGATTTTAATTACATACCTGCGAAAAGATCGCAACCCCCTTGTTAGTGAGGTCAGTGGCCTGCAGCAGCGAGGGGGTCCGCCACGTCTCCTCCGAGGCCAGCACCTGGATGTCCAGTTCGTGCCCCGGGTGACCCGTGTACTTCGAAGGCCTACAATACACATACATGCATATTATGTGTGATGCTCGAATTAGGAGTCATCGTTCACTTGATGCACGCAAAGCTCAGTCGCTGATAAAGGCAATTTTATTCACTTTTAAAGTAACCTTTTTTGTTAAAACAATATGTTAATTGCTGGTATTACTATTTCCTCAGTCTTATTGCTATTACAATATTTTAATGAACAGACCAATCTGATACAAAGCGATAAGTAAACGATGACATATAATGTAGTCTATTTTCTACAGAATTGTAATAGGAACGAAAATTTACTTTTGTCAGTTTAAAATAGTGGGCGGAAGGACTTTTAACGAACCATTCAGACTGACTTATAATTTATTATTTGTTAGCACTTTTGAAATAAACTTAGGTACCTTATCTTTTTTAACTTGAAAAAAGCCTTCTGTGCAGGTTCTAATAAAACGTCCATAAAAATTTTCATTTGATACGAAACGTAGCTTTTAAATAGACAAGGTTCCTTCCGCTCAGCATTTTGTTAGTCGATGTATTTTTTATTTTTTATTCGGAGATTAAAATGATTCTAAGTATTGAACATTCTTACAAGTGCCAACTTAAGAATGTAATTATGATGTTCATGCATAACTACATAGAGTAATAAAATATGATGTTAACATTCTCGTGCAAGTGTATGCCCTTGTGAATGTGTGTTTGACTATGTGTTTGAGCGAATGTTTGTACTTACCTTCTCAGGTGTATGTATGTATGCATGTTGTAGCATTTAAGCGCTTACATATACATACTTATTTTATTTTTTTTAAATAATATTTAAACGATTTTTGTGTGTATCTGTGATAGATAATGATATGTATGACGGCAACTTAATCAACAGCTCAAGTACTTATAATAGCGTTTTATAAAAATAGCAATACATAATTATTGTGGAAGAATATAGTTTTTTTATTATATTTGCATACCAACACATATTAGCATCCTGACTGGCTCTGCAAAATCATTAATATAATCAAATGTATAGTATTATAATATATTATAGTTTAAATAACTACATAACATTACATAGATAGTTTTTCTGTTCACCATAGGATTTGAACCTTAAATAGAAGGCAAGAAAGCAACCAAATTGGGCTAGTACTATTCACACACCAAATTTAACTGAACACCCTTCTATTTTAATATAATTAAAGTATTAATTGCAATGTAAAACTTACTGTCTATCACTTTCAGTTGAAAACTGTTTCTTAGCCGGCGACGCTTGGTAGCAGAATATGTGGTGCTTCATTTTGACTGACTTCCACTTGTCGTATGAGAATTGCACTATTTCATTCTCTCGAATCTGGAAGTGCATATTTTCACATTTTGATACTTTATTACTGTAAATTAAACTCTTACTTTTATTTGGTCACATAATTGTTCAAGTATCTCTTAGGTTGGGTCTCAACACGAAGCGCTCGCATTTTTAATAAACAAACACTTCTAATTTTCAAATTATGTTATTTATTTTTTTATGGAAATAGCCGGCAAACGAGCTGACGATCCACCTGTTGGTAAGTGGCTATCGTCGCCCATGAACATCAGCAACACCAGTCGTCACTGATGCGTTGCCGGCCAAGAAAGAAGAAAAAGAAAGAAAGAACTGGCTCTCAAGCCCCCAGCCGGAACATTGTTATATTTGTTAGTGTTATGTACCTAAATTGCTGGATGCTTAACATCCTGACATTTCTAATAAAGTCCGGACAGGCTAAAAATCTGCACCCCTACATACGGAACACTAGTTAAGTCACTGACCCCACCGGCCACCCACTCGCCCATACGTATTTATTTGGGTAGATCTCCCGCCATCGAGGTGTGGTGTCTGGGAGGCGGCCGAGCCCCAAGCTCCCAAATGATGTCGTTTGAGCATTTGTATACAGGGTGGAAATTAAAGACGGTAGTTGGAGGAAAATTAGGTACCCTGAATATTGATGATGGCAAATTTTACTGAAAGGAAACATTCCTTTATTTTCAAAATTAAGTAAAACTGCATTCAAATATTTTAGAAAATTCACCCGCTTGAGCCGGGTATCGAAGCGGTGAAATGTGAAAAAACAATATCCAAACAAAGCAATATTTTATGTATACGCATCTAGTGTACTTGAATGCTATCTATACGCTTTTTTGCTTTATGTTTTAATTTACCAACAATAGTTAATACCGCTCTTCCTGCATATCTGTTTGGCCTAATAGTTAGCTGGCAGAGAATGCATTTAATTATTAAGCACGCCAATTGTACCATGATTTTGCGGTCAATAAAGTTTTAATAAATAGATAAAAAAAATAAACAAATAAACACCTATATTTTTATGGTGCCAACCGAAAGGGTCCTTCATAAGGACCAATTTCTGTTAAACACCATAATATCGTACATTAAGGGAAGACCAAGAAAAATTAGTTAGTTGAAAATTTTTCAATCTATATACAGTTCACCCTGTATATACTAGCGATCTTTGAAAACTTCGATAGCGTGATTCTGGTTGGCGTGACGTCACCGTGTGACGTACCTCTGCAGTCTTATAGTGCGGCAACACGGTGTGCAGCAGGTCTGACGCGAGCGCCAGCAGCCGGCCGCCCGCCAGCAGGTGTGCCAGCAGCAGGCCCCCCGCGCCCCCCGCGCTCCCCGCCACCGCCACCAGCGCGCACCGCCCGTGCCACGCGCCCGAACACAGCGTCGCACTCGACACGCTCGTCACTGCGTACCTGATGGTATGCAGTATGCACTATACAGGGTGTTATTCAAGGCGTGGATGCTGATCAACTATGAGGAATAGCGAAAAGTGCTCAAAGGAGTCTCGGGGCCGATTTAGATGAAAAGTAAAACTGGATCGTTGGATTTTGGAAAGATTAATATTCCTAGCCTGGAATCGAACCCACTGATTTTGAAAAAAACACATCCTGTATTATTACACCGTTCGATAGTGTCTTCAATAAGGATTGAATTCTGGGAAGTAATTACATACGGAAAACTTAAGAAAAGGGCTCATTTTTAACAAAATACTTGTTCTAAACCTTAACTGACTAACGCCCCAACACAGAGTCACTAACGATTACTTAAATCGCTCCTTAGTACAGAATTTGTATGGTAATTATCTACTAAGGAGTGATTTAAGTAACCGTTAGTGACTCTGAGTTGCGCCGTAAGGGTTCAAAATGATGGCCCAATTATGAATTTGTTAATTATGTCTTAAACATTCTCGAAATAAACTTACCTATCACAATCTAAAACTTTCCGCAGAGTCGCTTCCAAGTTATCTCTAGCTGCTACACTATCAGAATATATTAATACATTTGGAGATTTTGTATTCACTAATGGACGGGAACTTTTTATAGATTTTGGAGTGCTCTGTTGACTAGTCACACTTTTAGAACATTCTTCCTTAGCCACTGGACATTCATCTTTGACCAACATAGTTTGTTCTTTGACCAAAGTAGTTTCTTCTTTAGGCTGTGCACTTGCATCTATCTGTGGCTGGGGTTTCTTTGTGCTAACTATCCTCTTATGAGTTGTTATTGACTTAATTTGACTCGAAATATTCAAGAGAGAAGTAGAGAGCTGGCTCGTGCCTTTTTTTAGGTCTAACTTCAAGCTAGACTTCTTTGGTGTAATGTTATGTTGAATTTCAACAGTGACATTTTCAACCACCACATCTTTGTCAGCTACTTGTTCCAATAATTTCCTTTCTGGTGATTTCTCCGGGGTTTTATTCGGTGATTTTTTAGGTGATGTTTCCAGAGATTTGTCAGGAGTTGCTGGAGGAGTTACTACAACAGTCTTTATACTCGGCTCTGCTGAATCAGTCTCTTCGTCAGCAGACAGAGATTTGGTCGTGATTGTGCTAACATCGGCCAAAGTGACCTGTCTTCTTCCTAATGATATATTATCTAGGGTCTGATCGCTCCCACCGTTCATTTCTCTGGTAATACTTCTAACGTCAGACTTAATGTCCACTACTTTAGACAATTTTCTTAGTAATGCTGCATGAACTGGCCACTGAAAGTCATCCATTGACTGTTTTAGTCCATGCTGAATATCTGAACGTAGACCTCTCATAGATGGATCTGTGGCTTTGTTTGGTTCACCGGATATTAGTACAGCTGGAACATTGTATATTTTTAGTCAAAGGGATGTTATTTTATTTGTATACTAGTGGTTACCTAACGTGTGTTACTACACTAAAAAAAATTGTGATGAGAATGGCAGATCGGTGTTTTTGTATTAACATTATTGATATCTGTACATATTATTATCTTTAAATTGTTGTATAAAGTGGAAAATAGACTTTATCAATGCACCAAATGTGCCTAATGCATTGTTTTAGTAGTCTCAAAGCACCTTCGGATTATTGCCTTTCAAATGAAACCATTTTGAGGCATATCGCTTGGATGGTTTCAGAGTCTCTAGAGAACATCCATTCAAACATTTTTTGTGTTTATCATTTATGTATATAGATTTGTTTCATTTACTTTTTAAATCATTTGCAATTTCACAATTTGAAATTAAACTTTAGGAAAAATATAAATTAACCAACACTGATATCTTACCAGGAGTATATTTTGTATCAATATTAAGTAATGCTCCTCCAATGAAAATCAAAATATTTACTAATTTTATTAACATAATTACTTACTTTGTATTCTCACAACTGGTAGTTTACGGTCAATGATAAATTCGCCACCAACAAACTGGAAGCCTAAAACGCTCAGATTTTCAATATTTGTCTTCAATACAATAGCTAAGTGTGCCCCAGCCTTCCATGCTATAGGTTGGCCCATTGATTCCAGCTGAAAATATAAATCAAAATAACTTAAATTGGTTACAGTAAATAACAATAAATTAAAAACAGTAAATTTATTACTGATATAGGAATAGCGAAAAGTGGTCAAAGGAAAACAAAGGTCTCGTGGCCTATTTTGATAAATACTAAAACTGCATCATTCGATTTTTGAAAAATTAATATTCCTAGCCAGGAATCGAACCGGTTGATTTTGAAAAAAAAAAACTCACTCTATTTTATTACACCATACGATAGTGTCACTAACAAGGCTTGAATTCTGGGAGTACAAGTATATAATATTATATAACAATTTGTGTTGTAAACTTATGCAGCCTTGCTAGCTTCTAGATTATACAACTAATGACATTGAATGGCTTATCCATCCATAATTAATATGACAATGCAAACCACTTAGCTCATGTTTCAAGATGAAAATAAACAAGTGAAATAAGAACTCTGCTAAGGCCTTATTACATGATGTAAATGGAACTTGTCAAGTTGTATGCAATCAAACTTTTACTAGCATTTATCTATACTAATATTATAAAGAGAAAAGATTTGATTATTTGTTCATAGAATAGAATAGGCTACGAAACTACTGAACCGATTTGAAAAATTCTTTCACTGTTGGGAAGCTATACAATCCCCGGGTGACATTGGCTATATTATATATTTTTTTACTATTTTTCCCGAAGCGAAACGAGGGCGATTTCCTAGTATAAAATATAAATGGTGAAAAGGTGATAACTTTGAAAAGGTATAATACAAAACTTTAGCTTTTTTTTAACCAACTTCAAAAAAGGAGGAGGTTCTCAATTCGACAGTATTTTTTTTTATGTTTGTTACATCAGAACTTTCGGCTAGGTGAACCGATTTTGATGATTCTTTTTTAATGGAAAGGATATACCTACTTCATTTAAAGTCGGTTTCTTTTTGTTAAAATTTTAGATTATTATAATAACTTACCGTAACAATGTCATTGTGTGAACTAAACTCATGTGGATTTAATTCACACTCAAAGAGAACATCCACATTGAGGTCAGTGACGGGTGACACATCACAGGAGCCAAGTGGTAGACCACCAGAACAGGAGACCCAGTCACTGATCTCAATAGACTGCATGGGCTTCATACTGCAGATCCTGGATGCATTGGTGTAGTCGAGCAGGTCACAGAGATATGCATTTTTTGGGTTTGTGCAAAGCTTAGAACTGAGTGTCGGGGTTTCTGTAACAGATAAACGGTGGCTTCAATAAATAATGCTTATAAATTTAATCTAAATTGTTTCAATTACTACTTGAGTGCTAAGCTGAGATTATTATTTAGTCTTAATAATTGAATTGACTAACACTAGTACCAATAATGTTATTTCTTCTTGCAAATGTTTATTTAATTTAGTATATTGATAAAATTTTATAGGGAATGAAAAAAAAAGTAACTATTAATTTATTAAACTCCTGAGTATATTAATACTTAAGTTTAACTCATAATAACAAAAGAGTTATTATCCTACATAACCAATAATACATCTGAATATTTCAATCTGTTTTTCAATAATATGTAGGATATTTTCCAACATTGGACATGTAATATCTTACCTGCAGCATTTTCTGGCACTTTGCAGAATGCGACACTCGTGTTCCCGCTGAGGAACTCCAAAAGTCGAGCTCTGAACGAACGAATACGCCAAGTCTTGATGAAAGTCATCGCGATATAAATCGGCGTAAACAACATCTTTGATAGTTACGTCAACTTCCTTCAAGCTAATCAACTCTTCTTCTTATCAATTGCTTCGATAAATACTCCTCCTAATTCACTTCACAGTATCCGCTGCAGGGAGTTACTTAATAGTCTCTACCAACAAACTGGGTTATCGATTCTAAAGTCCATCTTATTGCGCTACACATTATTGAATTATTAACTCAAAAAGATATGGAATATATAGTGCGATATTGTCTTTTATGGCCTCTTAATACATTATGTATAATGGAGAAGATAGTTAACAGATACGAGGGAAAACCAATTTTTAAAATAATTTAATATCATGCACTTTTGTGTCGATAAAGAAAATTAGAATATAATCATCCCACGATAACTCTGCATAAGGATATTAACTGGTAGAAACAAAAATCGTACTATGGTATCACTTTTTGAATGATTGTCAAAGCCATGCCTTGGAATTTCAGAACAACATTTATATTTTTTTACTACTGCCATCTAGTTATTAAATAGTGTTTTACTGCGGTATCACTGTCAAATCAATTACGTTACTATTATTTTTTTACGTACATTTTAACACCACTATTGCTTTCAAAAATTATAAAATTATATGTTAAAACGGATTTTTATTTCAATTTATAATATAAATAGTTCTTAAAATAATGAGTACTTTCACTGACCGCCATTTCTACATGTCACTATATTACTGTAATGTTGCCATAAACCAATATTCATGTTAGTAATTTTATTAGTGATTTAATAAATATTAATAGCAAATTGTTTTTACAACACAAAATATTGTATTCAGTGAAATCATTAGCTTAGTTTGAATAATATAATATTATAATTTTGAAATAAAATTGGTATTTGAAATGGCAACATTTTATCAATATGGAATTCGTATTTCGTAATGGCGGTTGTGTTTTGACACTTTTGAAGTTTTGAAACTTTTGTAACTACTTCGAACTTCTTTTCGGTTTCGAGCGGTTGTTTCTGAAGTAATTTCTGTGTTTTCGGAGCTTTTCTTGTGCCTAAAGTGCGTTGAGTTGAATTGTCGTTCCTCCGCCTTTGCGTTAAGAATACCCGTGGACAATTTATTGACACTTAGTGCCCCAGGGAGATAGAGACTCATTTCAGTGTTTTTGGTGTTTTGTGTACTTTTAGAGCAGCCAGTGCATCATGTCGCAGTCACAGACGTCTTGCTGTGTTCCTGGATGTTTGACTGGCCCAGGTTTGTTAACATCTAAATATCTTTTGCTCAAGTTTTGCTTAAGTTATTTTTCAAAACCAAACTTTGTTTAAAACCATTGAAGTACTATTAATTGCGTATAGAACAGACACCCAGAACACCATGTATGTCCCAATGCATTGGAGCCACGTGGCATTAATCTTCAATGGATTCGTTCGATTTTGAAAGGAGAACGGGGGCTCAATTTTGAAAATTGAACCTCCCGGCGGGACCCACATTTTGTTCGAGATGTCTGTTCTATGACATTATAATAATTCAGTGTCTAAAACTTAATGCCGGGTCCACACGCTTGGCAAACAATGGCAAACAGCAAACAACAGACACGAACATGTGGATAGGTGTTTGTTTCTGTTTGCCTGTTTTTGTTTGTGTTCGCCAGTGATCGGCATCGTTGTCGGTTTTCCTTCACAAATCAAAAGATGTTCGGCAAACAGTTTGCGTTGTGTCCAAACGCTTGGTAACAATCATTATTACACAAGAGCTTGAGGGAAGCGGACGTATAGTCCGTCCATAAACTACTACTAGTCGACCGACTACTCAAGATATTTTGGTTTAGTTGGAGATCTTTAAATTCCTGAAAGATTTACTTGTTCACTTGCATACTAAATTTTAACTATTAAATTGTCCGTTTACACGTATTAATTTATTTAAAATTTAGTTAATTACTTAACTACTTAATACGTGTAAATGGAACATTAATGTAATAACTAAAATTCGGTAATTTTGAAGAAACATTAATAAAATGTATAATTTCAATGTTATAATTTTATAATTTTGTTATAAGCTCGTCGTCCGCCATGTTCGTCTGTTTGTAATACACTAACACATTCGCCAAATGTGAGGATGCACTGTTTGAATGGGTGATTGTGATCCGTGTTTGTGGTGTTGCTTGCTGTGTTTGGTGTTTGCGGCAAACACCAAGCGTGTGGACCCGGCATAAAAAGTGCTTGATCTAATTCAAAATATTTTTATTGTTCTAGATGTACGACTACATCACTTTCCAAATCCTGAAACGGACATTGAAAGGTTTCGAACATGGGTTTTGAGAATTGGTGGACACATAATCGGACTTGACAATAACTTCATTTTCAAGAACAGAAGAATATGTAGCCGCCACTTTGAACCAGTATATCAATACACGAGAAAATTAAGCAAAACAGCTATTCCTACTTTAAATTTGGGTAAGTTTTAAAAAGTATAATATTTAAATAATAATAGATTGTGATTGTCTATTGTTGCATATATGAATTAGAATAAAATCTAATTCTATTTTATATGTTACTCTAATAGGATGTCTAGAATCTTCATAATAATTCTCTATGCCTTGATTTCTTGAAATAGGGCCAGATTAATAGTTAATTTCCAATGATATTGTTATCACTTCTTCCCTACTAATATTATAAATGCAAAAGTATTATTAGTTCTGTCACACCGCTCCAGTATGATGGCTCCATTATTCCATTCTCTCTGTCTGTCTTGTCTCTGTCTGTTACATTTTGACGCCTAAACTGCTGATTTCATATTGATGAAATTTAATATGGAGATAGACTAAAACCCAGTGGCGGACATAGGGTACTATTCAGAAGGAATGGTATTTATTGTGTAACTAAAGTCCACACTGAAGGAGTCTCAGACAACAGCTAGTATCTTATATATATACATATCCATAAGAGCATTGAAAGAATATTTTGTTATTATAACCTGTTTAATGTATGTATTCCAGGTTCACATTTCTGCAGTGTGCAAACACAGCGAGTTGTTGCTTCTGTGCACCAAGAAGATCAGGCAACGCCTGGCACTAGTCAGCAAAATCCTTGTGGTGTGTAACATAAATCATGTTTTTAATTCTTAAATTATTTAATAAATTATTGTGGTCTTTGTTTCAAAAAATAATTGGCCCACTACTGAGTACTTTTTGAATGAGGAGGAAATAGTAGAATAGAAAAGATTAAACTGTTAACACGGGTGTCGTAAACTAGACTGCTGACTAACCGTAGGAGGAGTAAGGAGTACTCTCGTATAAGCTAGTTGAAAGTAAGAAGGAAGCAAAGTCACAGACAGTACTTTACAGAATCTTTAAAATTTTATTTTGTTTTAGTGTTTAGTGTGTTCAAACAAACTCCTCAAAGGTTATTATTTGTATAATAAAAGATCTTAAGATAATAGATTATAAAATTTATAATTTTTGCCTTGCAGGTGCTCATATGTATGAGGCAGATTTACCAGCACGGGTTGCTATTGAGCCTGTGCCAATGGGAGTACAATCTGCAGTACGGAGCATTCCTTTTGAAAAACCCCATACTTATGGTACTAACGGGACTACTAAAATACTAATTTACACTAACAGGACTAACAGACCCATTAGTAACGAATGCTAACCGACTAATATTCGTTTTAACACCTTATACCTGCTGGTGGACTAACTACACTAACAGTCGTATCTTTCAAGCCAAGTAGAGCTTGGTCACAGTTCTCTATGGGCAGCAGAAGCCACTTGTGGCAGCTGCATGCTCGTTTGCTGCCTTCAATCCATTAAAAATATATTTATCACATACCACACTAACAACACCTATTATTACAAATTTTTGCAAGACATTTATTTATTCTGCATGTAATCAATCAGGTCTGCCTACCTACTTTTGTTTGAGATTGTTTATTCATGTTATGTCATTATGCTCTTTGCTTTTTTAAATAACAAAAGTGCTTAATTAAGAAAATCTTCTTTCAGTTACACGAGTCCCACTGACTAAAGAAGAAATGGAGTTACAAAAAGTGGTCTGGAAAACAGAACGGAGACTTCAGAAATCTGAAGAAAGTAATAAAAGTCTCCGGAAGAAATTGGTCATGATGAAAAAAGTTTTAAAAACTGAAGCTTTTGACAATATTACCAAGCATATGTCACCAGCAGCAAAAGATTTTTTTGCAATGCAAATTAAGCAGTGCCACAAGCTGCCAAGAGGAAGGCGTTTCACTCTAGATGAGAAAATCCTTTGTCTTACTCTATATAAGCCAAGCCCCAGAGCCTACCGCATACTTGGTCAAATTTGTCCATTACCGGGCAAGAAAACTTTAGAAAAATTGGTTAACAAATTAACCTTGAAGCCGGGTATCAACAATACTCTGTTTGAGCATTTGAGAGAAAAAGTTTTGAAAATGCCAAATTCTCATAAATATTGTACCATCATATTTGATGAAATGGCGATTTCTGCTCAATTGACATACTCAGTAAAAGATGACAATATTAAAGGATTTTGTGACGATGGAGCAGAACGCAATTTGCAGATAGCAGATCACGTCCTCGTCTTTATGATAAGGGGCGTAATAAAGAAATATAAGCAGCCCATTGCGTACAGTTTTTGTGCTGGATCAACGAAAACATACAATTTGAAACAACAGTTGCAACTAGTGATCGAGAATGTGCAAAAAACTGGGCTCAAAGTGATTGCCACCGTGTGTGATCAAGGCACCACCAATATTGCTGCAATCAATAGCTTGATTGATGCGACCAAAGGGAATTACCTGAGAAGAGGTGAAGATTGGGTGGGTGGCTTCTTCGAAGTTAATGGAGAAAAAATTTTCCCAGTATTTGATCCACCCCATTTAATCAAAGGGATCAGAAACAATTTACTGACAAAAAATTTAGAATTTACCATGGGGGGAAAAACCAAAACAGCAAAATGGAGTCATTTACGGGCCTTATACAAAAAAGGACCTTCATATAAAGGAGTTCGTCTTATTCCCAAACTTACAGAATGCCATGTTATTCCATCACATATTCCGAAAATGCGTGTGAAGCATGCAACCCAAGTATTTAGCCGAAGTGTGGCTGTGGCACTTGGATTCATGGCAGGTAATGCTTAAAAATTTACTATTTATTGTAATATGTAATAGGTCTTTACTTATGAAATTGGGGATTTTATAACCAGCATTTTCAGATTTAATTATCTGTGGATTGGCGCGCAATTCGAAATTCATATAAATTTTATTTGAAAGCCGTATATAATTTATTATAAAATTCAGGCATTTGTTTTTAGATAGTGTTTTATTTTTGTGAAATTATGGTAGTTTTTTGCGCCATGGATAAACTGAAAATTCGTACAATTTTTGAATATGAGTTCCTACGTGGAAATACCGCTGCGCAAACAACACGAAACATTAACGACCTTGCGCCATCAGATTTCTACTTTTTTTCAAAATTTAGACAATAATTAGACAAATTTTTAAGTGGGAAAAATGTTCAACAGCCGAGAGGCAGTACAAAACGCTTTCGCTGACTTCATCGCCTCGTATCCGGCAGACTTCTACAGTAAAAGGATAAACAAACTGCCATCAAAATGTCAAAACTGTATAGATAATTTGGGCCGATACTTTGATTAGCTAAAATAAAATAAATACCATTTTTTTATATTTTAAAGTTTTCATGTAAATCTCCAGTTTTATAGGTAAAGACCTAATATTAAAGATAAACCTACATATGTTTTGGGGCTAAGGGAGGAGATTTTTCGAATTTCCATATAATGAAGACAACATAGTTTTAATTTAACTTAGAAACTGCATCTCAGATTGATATTGAATGTTAAAATTCATTCTTAATGTGAAATAACCCTCCCTAGCAGTCGGGTAAAAATAAAAATAAAACAGAGTGAATAAATCTCTGTTTTAAGATTTTTAAGAAACATATTGTTTTTTGTTATATTTTTATGTCAAAACGAATTAGAAACTTCAATATGTCTCCCCCCACTATACTATACTACATTCACATTCAAATCGGACCCGATGTAAACAAACCATTAAAATTCCTCTATAGGGTTTTCACAAACTGATTTGTGTTTCGTACACCAGATAAGTATTATAGAACTAAATAATAATTATGATATTTGTGACATCTAAATTAACTCACTATTGAACTATAACAACAACACACTAAGAGAAAACGAGGTAAAAACCAACATCTTATTACACTTTCATCAATAAACAATTCTTGCTCCCGCATCCTTAATTAAGAGGAGCAATTTGGAACCTTTTAACAAAATATAATGTTTTGGTCTATGTGTATAAATAGAAATGACTACCCAAACCGTATAGCGATAATTGGGTAAAGTTAGGTTTCAAGTGAAGTCACTATTTATGTAATTATTTTAATGCATTTTTCATTAAGAAGGCACTTGATTTGTTAAAAAAACACAAACAAAATAAAGCAAACAAAAATAATAAGTTACTGACATTACAACAAAAAGTTACATACGCCTGTTTGTTTGTGGTTGCTATGCAACGTTATCAGACACAATGTTTACATCAAGTCCGAACCGAGTTTGACTTGAGTATAGTATTGTATACATGTAGTTCCCAGATTAAATCAAATCTACGTTTTTTTTTGGAAAATACAGTATCACCATAATTTCATGTATTCCTGCATGTATGATAAAAAAAGAAGATTTATATGAAATGTAAATTTTGTAATTTCATTTTCAGATATTGGCAAGTTACCCAAGGAGTGTCGGGATACAGCTGATCTAATAATGCTTCTTGATCAACTATTTGATTCGGTGAATAGTAGCTTCAGCAAGCCAAAAGATAAAAAATTTTATCGGTCAGCTGTAACACCGAAATCACCCCATCGCAGATTGTGGCAAAAATGTATTTTAGTCTTCGAGAGCATGAATTTTATTTTCAAAAATGGGCGGAAGGGTTCAGTGCCATCCATTGACAGTTGGGTGAAAACAATCAAAGCATTCCAAGCTATTACAGGCTTGTTATTTAGAGAGGGTTTGACATCATTGCTGCTGCGTCACTTTAATCAAGACCCTCTGGAGAACTTCTTTGGTGCCATCCGTGCCCATGGTCATAGGAATACAATGCCTGGCGCATCAAGTTTTATAGCGTCTTATAAAGCACTTTTATTGAATAATATTGCCTCCCATAATGCAATAGGAAGTAATTGTGAGGAAGATGACGCCGTTTGTCTTGGATCTGTAAAAGATTATATTAATAAAGAAATAGAAAGTGATGATGAAAATATTAATATACATAATGAAATACATCAAGATCATTATTTAATTGATTTACTTAATTTTGAACAATTATTACAGTCCAATGATTATAATGATAAAGAAAAGTGCGCAGCAGCAGCCTACTGCTGTGGATGGCTCCTGAACCAGTCCAAGAAGAAAATAATAAAAAATTGCCCACAGTGTAATAATAATTTAGAAGGTACCGAGGAGCATTTTCATAAATATATAGCAATGAAGAAGTATTCTGAGGAGTCGATATTGCATTACCCGACAAAAGAATTTTTAAACTTTTTCATACAAGTAGAAAATATCGTGGATTTAATTTTAAGAAGTCATGCTCATATGAGAAATATTTATGTTTATATAGAATTAATTGTAACGGCTACATTAAATTTTGATTTTATTAAATGTGCAGAGCATAAAAAAGAACTCACTAAGTTCCTATTGAAAAGAACAATAACATTTTTCATAAGAAATTATATTAAAGAAGTGAATAGTCTTTTGTCGGGTCAGACTTCACAGTATAATACCGGAGATGCTCTTAAAAATGCTGCTTATGAGTATTATGTAACACATAAACATTATAAAAAGTAATATTTAAAATTCAAATATTTTATTAAAAATTGGTTTAGTTTACAAACACTTTTTGAAAGTCATGTAAGATACGCCAATGCTTCAACAAGGCCCTACTGTGAGAGGGCCCAGGAGAAGAAGAAGCAAGAAACTATCGGGGTGTTTTTTCCTACTCACAGCTACAGATACACTATAATCTAATTACAATCTATATTTTATAAAACTCATGTCCAAGCAGTCTTGTCATTGAAATAATCATCTAATTTGTAATACCTTTTCGTTATAATAATGCTTTTAATAGGAGTTTTAATTTTAAAGTATGGCATTTCCGTCAATTTTAATGGAATTTTACTGTAAATTTTTACACGTGTACCTATGAATGAGCCACCAGTTTTACAGTCTTAAATTTGGTACAATCAGTTAGGCCTTGTTCCTCGTATTAAAATTGTGGATGTCACTCTTTTTTGGAAAACTACTGTAATATTTCTTAACATGCATAACATTATCATATACAAGCATATTGCAACTGCTTGGACATGAGTTTTTGATAAAATAATAATAATAAAAATTATTTATTGCCACACACAGAATCTAACGTTACAATAAGTGAAAGAAAAATTAATTCTAGTTACAAAAAGGTTTGTGGGCAAAAGGATGTGGCTCAACTTGTACTGACATAGGACAGTGGTCCTATGCAGCGCTGTTTTTCAGCCACTCCCTTTCCCTTTGTTGGTTTTTCATACTAAATATTGCCATATGTAGTATTAAAGTGCTGTCTGCAACTGTGAGTAGTAGAAAATAAACCCCGGTACTTTCTTGCTGCTCCTACTCCTGGGACCACTCACAGCAGGGATTTGTTGAAGCGATGGCGTTGAGTGACTTTCGAAAAGCGTTTGTAACAAACCTTAAAAACTTATTTCATTTCATATCCAACATGTGTTGTGACGCCACAGTTAAAATATTGATTTCCATAAAGAGATCTCTGAGTGGGTCCCTAGGCCTGAAGTTGTAAATGGCGTGTACTGCTCTTTTCTGTAATATAAGTATCATATGTAGTAGTATAAGTATAAGCAAACAATATTGTCATACAACTGTCATACAACTTCTTAGTGAAACAAGGAAGATCATTAAATATATTAAAAAAAAACAGCAATAATCTCTTTTCTTATTGCCCTTTCCAATATTTTTCATATCGTTTTAATGTTCTTTTTTATCTTGCCTTCTAGTAATTATTAATATATACCTGTAAAATTGCTTGTTAGTTATATAATTTATAGTACTTTCGAAGGCAAGTTAAAAAAGAACAATAAAACAAAAAATACAATAATTTATAAAAGGTTCAAATATTAGTGGCGTACTGTATTACGCATAACTTTTGTGGACCTCCGTACACTGTTTATTACTAAAGCTTATAACTAGATGGCAGCACTGTCGTAAATTAGCTGAGTTACGTATCTATTCTCCAGTATACAATATTTATCTATGGTCAAAGCTGACATACATTGACGTATCAGTTTCTCGTCGTTAAACTGTTGTTGATTTTTGCTGAATTCTATTTTCACAATGGGTAAAACTATTAAAAGTGGCGTTCGAGAACTGATATTCAAGATGATATCGATGATACTGTCAACATTTCTCTTTATAAAATACATACTATTGATAAATAAATAAAGCATTGATAAAATTATATTTTATCAAGTCAATCATAATCAATAAATAATAATATCTAGCATCAAAACCTATTATTTGACTATATATCAGTATTGCCATAATAAAAGTTTCACTAACTACCGCTGTCACTTCATTGCAGAGTTATTGTAGGAGTACTCTAGAACACCCAACGAACCACAGACAAGACAACTTTTCTCCTCCCTCCCTCTCCTCTTAGTGATTAAGTACTCTGTGCTCTTCTCATCAGTCATCCCTCTTACTGACAGTACTGACACTTCATAAACTGACAGCAATGACAGTTACATTACGTTTTTTAAAGTGATGTGATTTTTCAACGGCAAAGATATTTATATTAAAATCTTTTTACATAAATCTCTACTCTATGGTAAATGTAGGTTATTTTATGGTAATATTCCAAGAGCTACCGACCGGCGACAGACTTCTCTGTATGAATGACCTATAATCTCCACCATAAGAACGCTCCGGGAATATTTACATAAAGTTTGGATGATGATTACATTGGCAGATACAGGTACTGAGGTACCAGATAATAAAATTGTATGAAATTGGACTTAATTTTCTTAAAGTATAAAGCTCAGATTTTTGGTATTTCCTTCGGAATAATATTAGATTGACGATATCCATTTGTCAGATACTTGGCACTGTTTTAACCCCTTGCAAGACACCCTTAAACTTACACATTGATTAGAAAATCCATTTTCTTAGGAAAGAATATGGTTGGGCATTGGGCAGGCAACCGAGCTAGCTAGGGACGTCTTTCGTGTAACTATACCAATCTGCTAATACATGGATTGAATCCTGCACGTGGCCAAATGGCAATTTCGATCATATTATATAAGTAGTAGGTAGCACTAGTTACCTTAGTTACTCGGTACTCTTAGTTACCAAAAACGTATGTTTTTCATTTTAATGATTATTGTTATTATTGATTCTTAAAGCTGTGTTTTATTTTTAGTATGAAATGATGGAGTCCCTAATGGTCCCTATGGTGGTAATTTAGTCAAAGTACTTTTTAATCTTTAACAAAAAATAAAACCAACAAAAAAAAACTGAAAAGGTAAAAATTTAGTAGTTGAAATATCAATCATCCCTTATTTTCGTACCTTTAGGGGTAAAATTTTGTTTCCAAATTTTAATGAGAATAACTTCAAGGTATACACTATCCAATAAAAAAAGAATCATCGAAATCGGATCATCCATTACAAAGTTATGGGGGTTAAAATTCCGTGGGTAAACAATCAATCATCCACTATTTTCGTACCTTTAGGGTAGGAATAAAATTATCAAAAAAAATGGGACCAACTTCAAGACATACCTCATCCATTAAAAAAGAATCATCAAAATCGGACCACACTGTGCCGATTTCTGGGTGATCATACATTAAAAAAAAAGTTAACTTATAATTAGAAACTATTATCTTTATACTATAACGCCATCTAGAACTCCTGAACTAAACTATTTTTTCAGCAAGTTTCTTTCTGACTTAATTGTGTATATAGTTTTGTTCATAGATGGCTTTTTCTCCATTGTTCGCTCGCTCACGGAACGCGACAGATGAGTCATGATTTTTCGTGCCTGCACCCGGCGCAGCGTTCCGTTTTAATAGACGTTATCACGTCAAAAATATACGTGTCGAATTGAGAACCCCCTTCTTTTTTTTCGTCGGTATGACTGAAAATTTACCAAAACTTCCCTGGCTTGTAACGCTTTTTCTTCACTGGAATGTTTTTTAGCTTTTTAGTGATGTTATAATTAGTACAATATTCCTACAGTTAAGAAGTAAAGAAAGAAAGGGAAAAGTATAAATACAATAACAATTAATATATTGTAAAAGAAAAACTTTAACCATATATAGGAATGTATATTTTCTAGGAATACACGACTCACGACAAGAAATTAATTTGATGATAAGCAAAATTATTTTTGATTTAACTGACGCTAATTAATGACTGATATAAGTAAAGTACAACATGGAGACAACCTTAAATTCCAAACACCGTTCAGTTCAAAATAATTTTATTTTTCACTTCTCTATTCTTCAAAACACATAGATACAAACAATGATGTTTATTAGAGATACGTTATGCCCTTATAAATCATAACAAAAATCTGTTCCGAAAACACACACGTTTATTGTTTGTTTCGGTACACCAATCAGCGCTTGTTAAATTATGTAAAAGGGATAGCATTACTAAAACCATAATAGTGAAAAAGACAGCTAGTGTTTGTCGCTCGCGTCACAAGTACCTTACGTTCGGCTGGCGCCAAGCTGGCGCGCTGTCATGCCGCAATACTTATTTTGTTAGAGAATTATTGAAATGAAATAAAATGCAATAAATCATGATTCCTTACTTGTGGTATGTTATTCCATGAATTTTATTTTTTTTACGTAAGTAATTAGTGCATTTACGCATAACACACGAAGGCATTTTAACGCTGTATGTCAAATCTCCAGCACTTCTGACAAAAATAAAAGCGTGCGTATCGACAGAGTATTGAGAGAGCGACTGCGAGTAATGCGAGCAAGCGTGGTCAATTGACTACTCTTTCGCTCTTCGCCGTCGGCGCGCTAGTAACCCATCTACCTCTTTTATACATATAATATCATTGGATACAAATACTATAACTTATTTCAATTAAATTCCAAAAGAAAAAAACACCACAGGTACCTACTGCCGGTAGGAATCCCGTGCCCTTTTTTCAGAGCCTGCCACAGAGTACTAACCTACTTTAAGTTTTGCCACGAAAAACGAGAAAATATGGCGCCGGAAACGGAACCAAGACATTTGGGATAATTCATTAATAACACGAGAAGTCGTAAAAAAATATATTCTTATTACTATGAACTAGTTCTTAAAACATCGTAAGTATTAATATTTTAAAGGATTCCTCTTAATTAAATTATACATTTTCCTATTTGCCTAACCAGAACAACTCTTAAAAAAACTAATGATTTTAATTATTTAATTAGCCAGCTTGGCCCATGGAACTGAACGGTGGCTTGGTCGCCCTGCTTTACGAGTGCCGAGACCCATCGGAAAAGAAACAAATAAAAAACTTTCCGTGTATTATTATTGTAAAAAAAACAAATATTAATTAGTTAATAGTCATAAAATCAATAGAGCTAACAGCTAAATTAGTCAAACGATACAAAATATTCTTAATGTATGATAAAATCAATAAAGCTAACACATATTGCTTATTTATCGAGTACAAGCCAACCTTGATCGCAATACATCAATGTGTAATTCTTTTCAGGTCAACATCATTGTCATTATTAAACAACCTACTCTTACATTAGGTACGAGTATGTTCTAGGGTTGCCAGATGGCAAGACTGTTACTGGACAAAGCTTCAAAAAGTCGGGATTTGCCGGGACATTTTGTATTTTGTCGGGACTTGTCTGGACATCATGTGAAATGTCGGGACAATCCAGACGAATCCTGAACATCTGGCAACCTATGTTCTGAGCGGGAACTTCAGGCAGTCAGTCAATATCACGAAGGTCACTAGAATGAAAAAGCTTTTACTAAATTAGTGCACTTTACCATGCGGTGACTTCATTCCCGCTTACCATTAGGTGGTTTTGTCAGTCAATACTGAGCATAAAAAAGGTATTAAGTCTGTACTTGAGTATTTTGTAGTTTCCTAGTGGCTGGGTTGGAATGAACACGAAAGCCCACGACTCGGAATTAATTTATTAAATCTGTTACCGGGAATCGAACGCGTAGTACCTCAGATACCTACTTCTGCGTAATTTTTATTTGAAACAGGAAAACGGGAACAACTTCGTGTTCATCTCATGATACCTACTCGAATCGATAAAGTAGGTACTTTTTATGTAAATAGCCGACAAAAGAGTAAACTATTCGATGGTACTTAAGTGGTCACAATCGCCCATGGATCAGTAACAGCAAGGGGACATAGGTGCGACCGATTTTACGACATCCACAAATGCCGCCATGAGATTGTGGTCAGTATTCTACGAAGCCCCAATACGACCAAATCTTAAAAAAATTGTGCTAATTTTTATTAACATTCAACTAATACCAAAACAAAAACAGATTAGTGTGTTTTAAGATAGTCTCAAAACATAGAGTAATTTATTGTGATATCATCGAGAATTCTCTTTTAGTGCCAATTAATTTGCGTTTAACTATCAAGTCCATAAAAAGTGTTTACGCACTAGGTTTTACGGCTGTCGTGGCTTTATGACACTAAGACATAATACTGAGATAAGTGTTGTTCCGGAGCTCTCAGAACAGGGGTCAAAACATTTTTAGTCAAACAAGATAATTCTTATGTATCAAATCTCGTGTTAATGACCCAAATATTCTTGAAACTTTTTATATTTTCTTATCCAATGATGTTCAGTGCACGAAGGACCTAGATGACAGACAATATGCTATACTTCCATGATGAGTACAAACCATCCATCCATCAGCCCTTGGAGGTCCACTGCTGGATATAGGCCTCCCCTAACTTACGCCACTCTGACCGGTCCTGAGCCTTCTGAATCCAGCGGATGCCCGCTGTCTTCTTCAGGTCGTCGGTCCATCTTGTCGGGGGGCGTCCTGTACTCCGTTTTCCGAGACGCGGGCGCCATTTGAGGACATATCTTCCCCAACGGTTATCGGTCCTTCGCACTATGTGGCAAGCCCATTGCCTACGACGCCATTGATTACGACTACAGTTACTAGGTATAAACTAATCAAAATATGTGAATCAGCAATGAAAATCCTTCGAGAACTTATGGAGTTATCGGGTGTATTTATTCATCTAATGATGTCTTAATTAATTTCCAGTTAAAATTTTATGAGATACATACCTAATGTAAAAATTAAAGTTGCTTGCGGAAATGAACCCGGGCCTTTCGCACCGAGTTCGCTTGTGGAACCGCTAATGTATGGGCGTTTTTCTCAAAAGTTGTTCGTTATGTAACGGAATTCCGTAATTTCAAAAATGAAATTTTTGCAGGAAGTTATTTTTTAATTGATTAAGAATACATTAAATTATAAGAAAATAGTAATATTTACCAGGAATATGTATATATTTTCCGGTAAATTAAACTCAAAGTTGTACTCTGCCAATGAGGGGTTCCTTTACGTCACTAAATCAAGTTGTTATCAAATAAATACCGGCCAGGTATTTGAATAACAGCTTTTATTATTTGAATCTTTATTAAAATCAGTCTTGATAAATGTATCACATTGAGATTTATCTAGTCATATAAATGTGATTTAAGTCCAATATATAAGATTACGTCACTTTTATGTACGCAACACTTCACAACGATTCTTTTTATGTGGCTATAAGACACGTATGACATATTTATATAAACACTTTGAAAGCATGTTGTGTTAGTCCTTATTTTTAATATCTTACATTGCACATTATTCATATCATTAAACAGAAAATTTTATTTAATAAGCACATCCAAAATAGGACATGTTACGGTAATGGAAGATGACGTTACGTATGGAAAACATAAGGCATGGTTTCCATTGTATAAACAAATAGATTATCAAAACGAACTCTTCTTAATTAATAATTAGGCCACAAGTGTTTAAAATTAGCTCACATTGTATAGGAATTACTTAACTAATAAACAAGAACTATATAATGTTTAGAGTAATGACAATTTTATTATTAAAGATCGTTCAATACCTTTAAGAACCATTACTAATAAAAGTGTAATTGGTGATAACCGTGCTAATTAAATTAAGTTAAATTAAATAAATTAGAGGTAGGTACTTAGGTAGGTAACTATTATTAAAGATTAATGTCTATAATATTTTGAGCTAGACGTCATATCATATCATCATAGTTAGTTAAATCTTTTTTTTTGAGTTTTTTCCAACCTCTTCAACTCATTTTTTTGTGTTCTTCATATTTTTCTGGATTCTGCTTGATCTTCTGTCAGTACCGTTTGGCTCGCTCTGCAGCCGTCAAAGCCATTCTACAAGTCTAAAAATAATGCAATTAAAAATAATTAGCATTTTTATTATATCCAGTTTAAATCTTTATTATATCCAATATAATATATTTAAAATCAAATATCATATCAGATTAAATATTAGCAATCTAAACAGTGCTTAAGAATTCCAATACGTCACATTTTGAGCTCCTTTAATACATCACGTTACGTAATAGCTGTGACGTATTCCGCCGGCCTTCAATCAAATCGAAATTACACTTAAATCAAAAGAATTTTCTAAAAACTATAACTATAACCAGAAAATATAAAATTATTGTGATATAAACTACACAAACTTAATGTAAAACAATAACATTTACCTGCAAAAAAGCCAGTTCGTAGTGGAACAATAATTTAGGACGTGTGACGGACCACCACTTCGAACGACTTTTTCGGCAAAACTGCTGCTCAAAATTTTATATGGCGGATATCTTGGGACAAGGAATATTGCTTTTATTCAAAATCAATTGTTATTGTGCTAGTTTTTGAATTTAAACTTGACCAAACCCGACGTGACGTATTGAGGAATTTCCTCATGACACGATTTTAAAGACGATGAAAATGTTAATTTACGTTACGTTTAACTCTTAAAGTCTTGCAATAATGTTGAATCTTATATTTTAGACATACAATCTTTTCAAAAAACAACTCAATCAATACCAAAAAGAAATGAGAACGATAAAAATATTCACTTGAAATATTGTAACTGAGGGTGGACACTCAAAATTTGCCATGTTTTTATTCCTATTTTGCGATTTTTTTAAGATTCCACATTATTCAGTAAAGTTCAGTGTATATTGTGATAGAGTTTATTAGTTGTTTTATCGATATACATAAAAAAAAACATGTTTTGAAGCAATGTCTTGCTGATAACCGACTAAGAAGTTGTAGGACATGGTAAAATTGTAGTGAACAACGTTTGAGAAAAACGCCCGTATAACTGTTTTTACGAGAACAAAGCATAAAATAAAATGAGGCCATAATAATATCTAAAATAATATCATAAAATAATATCCCCCGACACGGCCTTCGATCAACTATACCTCTTGATCGATGCTCCATCCCTCCATGACCTCTGATCACACAGAATCCTTGAGAGATTGATAAGTTGGTACGGTTAGTAGCTTCATTCCACGTTGCCCATATCCAGTTGAAGTGATAAAAAGCTTACTAAAGTTCTTTCTTTCTTTTTCTGGCTTGAGAGCCAGTTCCTTATTTCTTTTTCTTCTTTCTTTCTTGGCCGGCAACGCACCAGTAATGCCTTTGGTGTTGCTGATGTTCACGGGCGGCGATAGCCACTTACCATCAGGTGGATCGTCAGCTCGTTGGCCGGCTATATCCATAAAAATAAATCACTAGTTTTTTTTTCAGGGATTTAGGGTACCTTCCCTACATATAACGTGGGGATAATTTTTTTCCTCATCTACCCCATACTGTGGGGTATGGTTGGTATTTCACAATTGTTATGGGTTACCTCGGACCGTTTTTCGATTTAGGGCATAGATTAATATGATTTAGGGTTCCGTTTGCGAAATATTGGGATTTAAAGTGATAATTTTGATTAGAGTTTGATATGTGATAAAATTCAAAGAAATAGTGGTTATATGATCAATTTATGAGAAAACTATCACGTCTATAGCTTAAGTAGTTAATGAGCAATAATCGATAAACTTACACCTTCGGAACCCTACGTTGCACGTGGCCTGTGACGCACTTGGCCGGTTTTCTTGTTTGGCAAATTATCTTTAGCTCCGTTTTCGATGTAGGTATACCTAGGTAATTTTATAACTAAGAATAAGGAGGCTTATTTACGGGAAACCAAAATTGCGCTCCATATGTCTATGCTTAGAACCTCTGACATTGCTTTACATAATTATTACTTAATTTAATACATTTGTAATAATTGAACAAAATGAACAATTAAGACCAGTTTTTACAATTAAATTTATTTCACAATTAAAATCAATAATACCAATATAATCCCTCGAGGGGTTCTACCACCAGCGGGCCGGATTTAGTCGCCTCTTATGACACCCATCCGGCGTGGAATTGGGGTTAGGATTCTAAGCAGCCCCAATACGGCAATTGCCATGAAAACACACATGACTATGAGAAAACAATAAAAACCTATTATTTAAATCTATCCTACTACCTACCCCCCATTCTTTTACAACTAAAGATTTGAACACGTGATAACGGTTTTCATCGGAATGCCGCTTGAACTTGAAGCGCCTTCCATAAACCTATCAATATTTTTTTAATCTACCTACCTGCAAGCTTGAATTAGAAGGTGCTAAGAAGAGGGTGCATGTGAATCAGAGCACGTAAAATGTTCGTCCCTTTTTGTTGGACAAAGGGTGTGAACGACGCGACATAGCGATGGACCTTATTTACTAGAATCGACCTCACGACAATTGATAAAACTGGTTGATGTTATTTACATTGGTACAGTCGAGATTCCTACGGCATACTGAGTGCACGTATGAAACACGCGTTCACACTGTGAGATTTAAAATTTTAAAGTTCGGAATTTAGTTTGAAATGGAGTTGAACTTCATAACGACATTGATTAAACATGATGTGAACCATAATGTGAAACAGTGCTTCAAGACCAAAAGACCGTTTAGTAAGTGATTTTGTTTTTTTTTTTTAATTTGTTTGTCTAATACAGTTGTACAGAGAAGGTATTCTTATTTAACTAATAACGGCTATTAGGTACTCATATAATTAATGTGTTTAATTGCTGTGTTTATGTAAATGTGATTTTATAGTAGCAAGAATTTAGGAGGACCCTAAATTACTTACCATTGAAAAATGAAACAATAACAGTTTCTGAAAATTGTTCTACCTATATTAACAATATCGACGCTTGAAAGGAAAAATTTACTAAGCGACATTGAGCTAACTTTACAGGAGCAGGACAGTAGTTTAAAGTTGGAATTTTTAAAATAAAATCATATATTTTTTGTAATCCTCCTACCGACGTTATTCTTACTGTTTTGGAATCCTTATTTTATCATCTCCATTGTGGCATATACAAAAACTTGTCTGAAAATTCAACTTTAAACTGCTCTCCTGTAAAGTTAGCTCAATGTCGCTTAGTCAATTTTTCCTTCCAAGCGTCGATATTAAGTTCAATTTGCACTTGCGAAGGTTTTATCTTATGAAATCCTATGAATGTTGTAGGTACCTATATAACTATACCTACATTTTAATAAGTTCGGTAAGATGTATTGTTATAGAAAATCTGAAAGTTTCCATTAGGTCAGAGGTTACGCCTTTTTTTTTCAATAGACCACTTTCAAAATTTTGCTTGTTTCCTGTGGAACCCCTTGCAGCTACAATTCTACCATATTCCCAAAACTCGACAAAAATGTGAAGATTAGATCTATTGAAAGCATTGCGGCTGAATTTAGTTTTTTTTTAGTATAGAATATTTTTAAGAGATTAATAGATTTCGAAAAAAAGTGAGAATTGATTGGTTAATGAATTAATTGATTTTTGTCACGCCAACGTAGACCCCCGTTGAGTCTTCCGTGGATCCCTGGAGGTCCATCAGGGCCACTTTGGGAACTAAAGCATTAGGTTCGTTTCATAGTATGTCACTTACAACAGAATGAGGCTGAACATAAAAGGAAATGGTACTAGCATTTTCACTCGTCCCAAAAAATCGCCTCCCATTAAAATTAAAAACAAGGTCTGCATTAAAAAATATTTATTACATTTTGTAAAACTGTATTTTCTATAGTTTCCACTTAGTGACTTACCAACTACCTACTTAAAAATAACACTTAGAATCTTAGATTATAAAAGTCTAAAAGATATAATAATAATTTAACTACTTAGTTTACTAATGATATGATTAATGATTGTACTCTAATAATGCTTATAGGCAATGTTATTTGCATGTCACAATCTCATAATTGATTTAATGATACATTTATTTATGATGAATGAAACGTGTTAACTATTAACAAATGCATCTACTCGTAGTAGGTCGATGCTAAGTGTCGATGAGTTTTAGGAAGAAGAGAGCATTCAATTTGCTCATTTTGGTCTTAATGTATATTTCCGTATTAGTATATTAATAATGAAATACATTATCATACATTATATATTATACATTTATAATGAAACTTATAACTTTATAGATAGGTAAAGTATTATAAGTTGTATGTTAACATACTCCCTAGGTAAGTAGGTATGTTGTGAAAAATATTTTTACTTAATATTTTAATATTTAACTGTTTGGTTTTTTAATAAGTATAAAGTTCTTGGTTATTAATTAATCAATGGTTTTTGACATTCTTTGATCCTTTCAATTACTAAGTATTTATGTATTTTACGCTATGGTGAATAGGAACGCGACGAAGTCTGCACCAATAGATATCTATCAACTTAATAGGTCACACGTGTCTTGAAATAGAAAATTGGTCTTAGGTATTCCAACTTATGTTTAATGTTACTACCTTCTAAGTATAAAGTAGGTATGAACTATACTACCTAAGTCATGGACATAGGCTTTACCGATTGGATCAAACGCTCTTATAGATAGTATCTAACTCTAAACATCCCGTTTGATCGAAGCTTAATCAAAGATTATACTTGGATTACAAGAGTAAGAAGTGTTTTAAATTAATCTGTGAGATTCTAGGATAGACATGCTGAAGAAAATCAACAGCTAGTTTTATTTGTCACCGCAAATTATGGTCCATGGATGCGTAGTAATGTTTTTTATTGTTAAACTTTGTAATAATAAATAGTATCGTTAAGAGTTCATTGAACTGTAATCGTAGTAAGACCGTATGCACTATGCACAATCAATGAGCCGCTACTAAAACTAGGATTCATTATTTGCGCGCTATCAGTTCACGTTAATTGCTTATTATAATATCGACTGCGAAAAGGGACAGAGACACGAATTTAGCGCACTGCATACCTATATAACACAATAGTTATGTATTAAATTAATTTTCTAGAAAAATCACATAATTACGTGACATAGATAGATTATACTTACGATAAAATCGTTAAGGCTTATCTATCCATAATTGAGTCAAAGTTAATCACTTGCTTATGCATGAGATACTAAAATGGATAAATGGACCCAGCGGCAGTACTAGCGTAGCGAAGGGTCCCGGGTTCGATTCTGTCGGTGCGCACATTTATGTGACGGATTAAATGTTTGTTCTTCGTTCGTTGTATTTTCCTTTCTACTAGAGAAATCCTTAAGAATTAAGATAACATTAAGGAATCCTAGCTCGGAGGTATGAGTGTGAGAGCATTTAATAATAAGTTTATTCTTCTTGTTACAGTCACTCGAAAAGAGGAAGTGATGGCAATTAAAAGTAAATTCCCCACCAAAATACCGGTAAGTTACTTTTAATTACGTAAATTAGAAATCTGCACTAAACCGCTTAATTATTTACATGTAAACATTAACTATAATATATAATTATTTCCATGTAAACATTAACGATAAGCGGTGATAGCCTAGCGGTTAGAACGTTGGTCTCCCAAACGCGGGGGCCCGAGTTCAAATCCTGGCACGCACCTCTAATTTTCAGATATTATGTGCATATTAGAAGTTAATTATCACTTGCTTCGGTGAATGTTCTCAAAGGTGTGTGGATTCTACCAATCCGCACTTGGCCAGCGTGGTAGACTATGGCCTGTATTGTGAGAGGAGACCCCGAGCCCAGCAGTGGGACAATTATGGGTTGTTGCTTTTAAACATTAACTTATGATTCAACACTCACACGCACTTTCACACTTCATACACGACGCAATTTGTTTTATGTTGCAGCTAATTGTCGAAAGGTATCACAAGGAAAGAAATCTGCCAACATTGGACAAAACAAAATTTTTAGTCCCAGAAGACATCACTATGTCCCAATTCCTAGTAATAATCCGGAACAGAATAAGGATAAAGCCGAACCAAGTGAGTGCTTGTGGTCATCCTACCCATATCTAAATTACTTATTACTAGACAAACAAAAATATTGCTTAGAAAGCTTTAGATAGGAGAGGTTAATTTTATGTTAAATCAATTAGCTGTACGTTTGAACTTCATTCATCTCTCTTATTCAACGTACGTGCGACAGAGATAGTTATTGATCTGTGTCTGCGAATAATAATCATTGAAACTAAGTAAATAATAATTAATTTATATAGATCATAATTGCAGTGATAAGGCCGATGTTAATGGATTACCTAATGTCTTATGCGCCTAATACTGCAGTTCGTACTTAGATACTAGCAGAGGAGCTAACCGCGTAGCAGTTGCCTCCTTTTAATTCTGCGCTCGTAATCGCACGACATTGTAAGATTGTGCTATATAATTGAGTTAATAACGTCACTATAATAGTTTAAAGATCAATTAACAATTTATATAATAAATACTAAGTGATATTTAGATACAAGAAGGTGATATTTGCATGATGAAGTATTATATACTAGATGTTTTTATGTTTTAGGCCCTGTACCTCATAATCAACAACAGGTCTATGCTTAGTATGAGTTTGACTATGGCTCAGGCATACGAAGCCTACGGAGATGAAGATGGTTTCTTATATATAACTTACGCCTCTCAAGAAGTCTTTGGATATCAGGACGGTGAGTTTTAATGTTTCATTCAAAGGTTCTTTCTTACTTCAATGTGATTCATTTAATTAATTCGGTTGTAATGTAATTCATTAAGTCGGCGTTGTGGTGAGTGCACGGTGATTTTAGACTCTCACTTATCAAAATCATTATTGGTTTAATTTTGACTTGAGGCAGTGCCAGGGTTAGGGGGGGCGCGGTGGGACTGCGGCCCAGGGCGCCAAATTTGGAGTGGCGCCACATTTTAGGAGATAAGTAAAAAAAGGGAAAAATAAAATTCTTAATAAACATTCACATTGGTTCAACAAAAAATTTTCTGAGCAAATAAGCTCGATTTTGGTTTTCTTATGTGGGCGCCACAATATTCTTGACTCTGACGCTGGCACTGACTTGAGGGTATATAGGCTGATCTCTTGGAGACTCTTGGCCTAATTTGCAGAAGTTAAGTTTAATTTATAGTTACTTATTATAATAGAACCAATTGAAATGATGATAATGATAGTTTGTTTTTTCAACAGACATGACGGGATCAAATAAAGAAGTTGAAGTCATAAGACATCGGTTTCCTAATAAAATTCCGGTAAGTGTGCAATGCTTTGAAATAATTTCCGAATATAATTAAATTTGATAAATAATAACAGTATGATCTACTACTTTTTCTACTTTGGTTTAAGCACGGAACACAGAGACAAGAGGTGGAAATGGTATAAGTGTTGATTAGTATGGGAACCGTTCTAGCCAAAAAAACACAAGTAAATGGATAATCGTATTACTTACAACTAAGAAACTTACATTTTGATTGGTTGTCTCTGTCTCTGTGTTCCGTGGGGTTAAGTATTAGCTACTTTACCTATCTACTTTTGGTTCAATTGTTTTTAATTTTAAAATTTGTTATGATGACTACGAATATTGATCTTATAAATTAAATTGATTCTTTCAACATTCCAAAACTAATATTGTTTCAGCTTTACGTGGAACGCTACGCCAGAGAAAAGGAGGTTCCAGCCTTGGGTCGCAACAAGTTCTTAGTACCCCAGGAGCTTACTATGTCCCAGTTCCTCTACATCATACGGACAAAGATGAAATTGAGAGATTCACAGGTAACCCAAAATAGCCATCAAATCCATTATCATTATAATATTAGTAGTGTTTATTTGTTATTACTTTACTGTCTTACATATGCAGAGATTATATTGGTTTTCGATGACAATCTGTAGTCGTTATCACAGTTTTCTGCCGTGATTTCTTGTCCTACACATAGACTATCTGTGAGCGAAGTATCAATTCTTATCTTTCTTGATTCGTACAACGGTTAGCGCGATGAAATGACAAATACTTATCCAAACATTTATGATAGTTATCATACCGCTCGATTAGCATAAGTTTAGAATACGTCTTGTGTATAAGAGGTACACAGTTATAACATAACAACGATAATAATGTTTGGTTTGGGTTTGGGATCGTGAGTGATAGTTCTATTTGTCCATGTCATTCGCGATACAGAGTTCCAGTACTTAAGGGTTTATAAATTTATAAGCGTGTGAAACCCTTGAAAAGAATTTTTAAAACCAAATCATACTAACGATGCCGTAGATGGTAAATCCTGCTTCCATCCATCCATCCATCCATCAGCCCTTGGAAATCCTGCTTACGAAGCGAGAAGTCCCATGTTCGATTCCCGGCCGGATCTGGATCTATGTGTCATTTAAATATTTGTTCTCGGCTGTTTGTTTGAGATGTCTTATTGGTTTTATCCATGCACTCCCGCACTTAGTATGAGTGATACATACCCAGCATGAGAGAGAGAGAGCGCGTTTATTTGTTAACTAGGTATAGTGACATACCCTATTTGCTAATTTCTTATTGTTATTGTAATAGGCGTTATATCTGCTGGTCAACGACCGTGTGCTGGCAAGCCACAGTATGACGATGGCGCAGGCGTACGAACAGTTCCGTCGTAGTGACGGGTTCCTACACATCACGTATGCTGCACAACAGGTCTTCGGATGAACGCAACTGTGAGTACACTTTCATATTAGGGAACATACCAAAACCACGTGACCCATTTTTTCCAACTTTTTACCTCCCTCCCCGCCCTTCGTGACCATCCGTAGTATATGAGAATACCCCCCCTCCCCCCTAGTTTTCACGTGGTAATTCATAAAAACGGTTTTCAATACTTTTTTGCAAAAACAGAGTTAAAAAATAATAATTTTGCTTATATTTGACGACTTGTGTGGCGCAATGGTTGCTAAAATATTGACTTCGTGACAAAAACCTAAACCCCCTCTCCCCTCGGTGACCAATCGTGGTGTTTTGAGGACCCCCCTCCTCCCCCTAAATGGGTCACGTGGTTTTGGTATGTTCCCTTACTTGAATATACATTTATAATACGAAGATACGAGATGATTGTCGGCTATTTACATAAAGTTGATCTTATTGTACACTTATAGGTAGGTACTACATAATCTTCGTTGAATTGTAGCAATTTTTTTATACATTAAAAATCAATGCTTAACCACAATCCCACCTGATGGTAAGTGGAGTAATCTAAGACGGTGAGCTAACTTGACGGCGAGTGAACTAATTTAGTAAAAGCCTATTCACTCTATTCTTGAAGACTCCCACGTCCTAGGAATTGAATTAAATGTAGGTACAATAAATCACCTACATTCCAATCAATTACAGAACTAAAAGCTAGATATGGAATGTAATTGATTGCGCACTTATAGTTATAACTTATAACCAGTAGCCCGTTAAGGGATTAACGCATGAATTGTGCTCTACTTTCCATACACACACTATGAATTATTAATTAGGAACTAATATATATAGAACTAGTATAATATTTACCTAAAATTAGATTTGGTAGGGAAATATACATACTACCGAATACATTACCACATCGAATTTCGGAAAACTAGTACCTAATCGCGTCAATAATGCTGTTTATTGTTGTCGGCCATTTTTCCTGTGGCCTCTTACCAGATGGCCCCGTCATATTTTTCGATATTTCACATATAAATTAGTAACGTCTATCATTCGTAACGTGTAACAAAAACAAAGTGTCATTGTTTAAAAATTTACCAGCCATGTAGCACTGTTCTAAATATAAGTGGGTGCAATGGAAATATCATTAAAGCGATGATCACGGCACGTATCACGGTCTACATTACAGTAATGAATGTTATTTATTGACTTGTTATTTCGATAGCAAATATATCATACACTTACAAAGTTGCGATAGGACCATATGGAAGAAAACATACGTGCGTCACTCCCTTTAATGGAGAGATAAAAATGAGGGTAACATAATTAGTATTTGTGATAATGGCAAATATATTAAATAATAATGTTTAATATTATAAGTTTTTATTATCATACTTTATAGTTGCATAAGAATTAAGTGCCGATTATTGTGGAAGGGTCGATGCTCTTAAGCCCATCATAACATTGTCACAGTTGGCACTTGGCAGTATAAAATAGGTATACAAGACAATATCGACTGACCATTCTGGTAATTCTCTAATGTCAAAGATCAATTTCATTATAGATTCTGCGGCGAAGCAAAGGCATTATGACACAAACATGCGTAATTAAACATAAAAAATGTTTAACATGGCGTTTAAAGATTATCTTTATTAACTCACATCTTTGCCCTAACCCTGGAATCTTCGAGTTGTAATCTTAACAAAAAATAGCAGTTTAAAGCCTATATCATTTAAAGTTTTTTTTTTAATTTCGCCAAACGGATCCTTCAATGGTCTTTGCAGACCCATGATATTTTTGTTAGACCTTTTCAACGATACCCCATACCATACAGTTTATTTAACAATCGGCATGTCACATATTTGGGCGTAGTATAGTACATACCTTAGTACTACTAAGGTATTTCGAACATCCAATGACATTTAAGTACACACTATCAATAAAATTCAGGGTGAATGTCCTCTCAGATAATCACCATGTAATTTAATTTTGTAAATCGTTCTAACTCTGTTATCGACGTAGCAACAATGTCACCTAATATTTCGCATATCTCTTTACATAATATCATCCCATTTAGAAATGTTGCATGACGACCGGATATTCATTACATAAAAATATTTTCACATGTTCGATAACAGCATTGCAACAGTTTAGTATTCTATTCTTTATTTATGTAGTCAAAAGATAAATATTTATCTTTGGTTCACAACCCACGCCCACATTGAAAAAATCAATGTTATTTATTTCACAAGGCTCATTTTTTACACATAAGCGATAAATTACTATAAAAATTAGGCCAATTGATGGTCAGTGGTCAAATAGGATTGTAGGAAGATACTTCAGTAATATCTAATTAAATACATCACTGACGCCTTACCGGCCAAGAAAAAAGCGGAGGACTTAAAATTATATTACACATTGCAAAGTTTTAAACTAAATTGGATGTAAATATCACTAAAGGTGATATTGTGATGGCCCAATCTTGAGAAACGTTGTACTTGGCTATACACGATCAAGTATACTTGTCAAGTTTGCAGCAGACTTGACGCGGAATCCAGTAAACTTGACGGTGTATGGCCACGGTATAGCTATCTTTGGCCGCATCGAGTCAAACTGCAAACTTGACAAGTATACTTGATCGTGTATGGCCAGCTTAAGATAGTGTGTTAATACCTATACAATTTGTGTAGGAAGATAATAAATCTCTAACACCAGAGCTAAACTGCTACAACTTTTGCTATCTCTAACTCATGATAGAAATTGGTTGAAGTGATCAAAACATCCTACATTTTGAGTTTTACTTTCAAAGCATTTCATATGCGCATTATTTTTCTTTTCTATTCTATTATTCGCATCACAAGTGTCACACTCACAAGTATCCAGAGATGCTGCATTCATTCACATAACGCCAGTTCGGACTTGTTTACAAATACACTCTAATAATATAGGTACCTATGCTTGATCTGATAACACAACTTCGAAAAACAGAACAATTCCATGATTGTTTACTTGATTGGGTCAATTAGGGTTAGCCAAATAATGATAATGATATTTTTTAGAATTTATTTTTACAAATGTTGTGACCTTTCTTTAATTAGTAGTACTATTATGGTGAGATATAATGTTTTTATTATGTTTATACCTAATCAATTATAAATAATATACTGTGTCTTTATGGACTGTCTTAAAGGTAGGATCTTTTGATAATAATACTGGAACGAAGGTAAATTGAGGTTGAAAATTAGTTTTCTTGTCGGTGTAGAAGCAATGTAATATTACTTCAACTATATTCAAAAAACGCCCTGGAAGCATTGAAGTATAATGTCATAGAACAGACATCTCGAACAAAATGTGTGTCCCGCCCGGGAGGTTCCATTTTCAAAATTGAGCCCCGGTTCTCCTTTCAAAATCGAACGAATCCATTGAAGATTGAAGCCACGTGGCGCCAATGCATTGGGACATACATGGTGTTCGCGGTGTCGTCGGTTCTGTACGCTAGTAAAAATACTTCAATGCCTGGAAGTAACCCCGGTTTCAACAGCTATTACTGTTGAAAGTTTGTTTGAAAATGACTTTACTTCAATACCTGTCATGACAAAATTATGTAAGTATGTTGAGAATGTGTCACCACCCTTACCCTCGCCGAGGCAGCCATCATGGGCCCGTATTATTCCACAGCGGCGAGCACAACATTAATTATGTCACAATAATAAGTTTATCTGGGGTCGTGCGCATCGCAAACAATGCTTCACGGCTATTCTCTCCACCGGCGATACCGTCGATTTATGACTTTTCCACACTATCTGTAGCCCCCCAAGGGCCTATTGTTATTTGACTCGTATTATCTTACTATTAGTTATTTAAACATTATTATCTCTAATTTTCCTTTAATATACGTAGTTCACGCGAAACTTCCAGATTGTTATTGAAAAGTAATTGAGAATAATAGGGATGTTGACACTAATTATAAATTAATATAAATTTATGTCTAAAATATTAGTGGTAACTTTTAAAGGCCTAAAATATGATTCTTTTATCGAAATCAATCACAATAAATAAAATATCATTAATTTAAAATGTTAAAAATTGTATTCACTGTCACGTGACCTCAAACGCCATTTTGAGAATATGACGTCATTGGAACCATTTTATATGGAAATTCAAAAAACTTAGTAGACAGATAGTATTGAATATCGTTTAGTGACGTCACGTGACGTTTTTGGTGGGAAATTTGATAGTGATTTTTATTTATCAATTTTTGTTTTTAAATTGAAGATTATTATTTTTATAATATTTTTTTCGTGAATATTGAGGTTCTATCTATAAAATAAAATTGAATCCTAAAATTAGTCAACATCCCTATTGAGAATAATTTAATCTCATTAGTGCTAAGGGCTCTTTCAATTTAGACGTTTCGTGTCGGACCGCTGCCGCACGTTTACCGTCCCGCTAATTACGACCCGCTGCCGTGCCGCTGCAGTACGGTAGCGGTCCGTTACCAAACGCCTAAATTGAAAGCTTATCTGACTGCCGTGCGTTTGTATGGTAGTGCTGTTTAAATTTATTTAGTTTATTTGAAAGCAGTTAAGCCATGGACTCTGACGAAGAAACATTACTGTTAGTGCTCTTGTCAACCATCAAACAGAAACAAAAACGACGCCCCAGTAAAAGAGCATCACCGATGTTTTCGTTAACATGTAATTTCGGCGATTTCCATAATATTTACCCTAGGTTAAAACAAGATCCAAGCGATTTTTTTAATTACTTACTTAAGAATGTCTAGAGAATGTTTCTAAGAATTACTTGAATTAGTTAAAATAAAGTTCTTCCAAATTCTTCCACGTTTATATCATCTATTTTAAGGAAATAATAAACATGAAAATTCGATTAAATTACCTCTCACGTCTAGTCACCGCACTATTCAAACACGTGGAGTTTGCAACGTTCCCGTCCTGTCGACGGGCGTTTGCGGTACCGACCCGGCACGGTTGCCGCACCGTGCGCTTTGTATGAAAACAAACGACCGTCCGTGCGCCGTACGACAAACGCACCGCTTCGGCACTGGAGCGGTCCGACACGAAACGTCTAAATTGAAAGAGCCCTAACTGGTGTTAAAGGGATAGATCCGTAATGGCATAGATAGAGATTCAGATATTAGGATTCATTGACTTCTTTATTAGGATTATAAGACGGTAAACTCTCAATAATGTAATTTATTGAGGGAGATAATGAAATAGCAAGAATGGTTGTTTAAACAACTTTAAATCGTTATATATTCTAAACTATTACTTAATATGAAAAATTATGAAGGGAACCTAGAAATCATTTTTGAATACCCATTCAACGATACCCCTTCACTAGCATTCTGGACTTAGTTCGTCAAAAGAAAAAACTTTTTGACAATATGGCGTCTGGTTTTCGCTGTGATGAATTTTGATTATTGTTATGTCTTTAGTAACCTTCGAAAGGTTAAGATGAATCGATTGACGTAAGAATCATCATCAACGTTGTCTACCCGTTTGGTTTCTATAACCCCACATAGGAACATACATACATACATACATACATACATACATGGACTGATAAAAACCCTTACCTTACCCTTCTTTGTGTCGCACAAGCAATAACTAGTAATAATTAGTTAGTAAGTACATTGACATTTCTATTTTTATTTTAACATATTGTAATGTTTGTTCTTTTCAGGTAAAAACTCATTGGAATAAACAAAGGTGAAAAAATCTGGGTATTGTTCAAAAACCTCTGGTAATACCTACTAAGACTGATAGTATTTTATGTGCGTTTAGTTTTGTGATAATTTAAGTCTAGGATTTTTTAATTAATAGATACTTATACAATTTTATTGGCCGGACTTCCAGTTATGAATATTTAGATTTTATTTGCATTAAGATTTTTGTATTGGAAATTAATTAAGAGATGTATATGTATTGTATTTAAATTGTTTACTTATTTTCATTGAAATTTATAAATAAATTAAATATTTTATTGATCGGATTTTAATAAATTTGGATTTCAAAATTTAAAATGTAATTTTATTCCACTAGTTTCCACCAGCAGCAAACAACCAGTGTTATATAAAATTAAGTATTTAATTCGTACAAAACATTTAGAACTTGATGAAAAGACAAACATCCAAATATCTCCGCAAACTTTAACACTCATAAAATGCTTTACGATAATTGTAAGAGGCTAGAAGAGGAATTGTTATATCATCGAATATTACTGATTTTTCACTTGAACAGGCACACATTTACAATTAAAATACTAAATACAGAAAATGATAATTTATTTCGCTAAAATTACTTTAGAACTTATAATTATTGATCATTATATTAACATACCATACTGAGCAAGATGCAAACACTAATCAGGATAACATTAAGTAGAAAATAACTACTACTTACATACTTAAATTAATCTTATAGATAACATAATTTAAGGGTAGTTTTGCAAATTGTATAATATTGGCTTCATTCGTTCATTATATGTTTCCTTACTCACTCGTTCGCGAGTGAGGTCGATCCGCTCCGGTCATTCGGTCGGCGATATGTTCTGTGCGGCGGCTACCAGGGTGTCATGAATGTCTTTGGCGTAGGAGATCTGAAGGCGAACCGTGTTCATATACTGCGGGTAGCTGAGCGCTGTATCCTGCAACAACATTAATTACAATAAAGTATGACTAACTTTTAACTTGTTCTTTAAAACATCTCCCGTACAGGAAGGGCTGAGCCTCAGTTCTACACAAAACTCTTTTCTGTGAGCGTTCATGCTAAATGCTACCTTACTCGTACCTTCTCACACCAAATGAGTGAGGATGACATTATGTGGTTCCGCCGAAACCGGTCAACAGGAGATCTTTTAGCGTATGCCACACACATATGGGGCGAGGCCCCTGGATGATCCCTTGATGTCTCGAAGGCCTTTGATAAGGTCTGATACGCTAGCCTTCTAAGCAAGCTTCCAGCTTACGGCATATCTCCTGGCTTTATCCACTAGGTAAAGGACTTTCTAAGCGACCAGACCAGTCAGATACCAAGTTCCAAGGCCAGTCGGGACGAAATTCAGTCTGAAAGAGAGGTCATGGTGGATCGTGCGAATCTCACACCTCAGGTTTTGTTCGAGTGGGGCGAAGCCAATCTTGTCATCTGACAAGTGGCGTTAAATCTTCAACGCCACTAAAACGCAGACGTGTCTATTCACCGTCAAGAGGAGCCCGCTCACCTTGGCTCCTACTTTTCGGAATGTGTCCTATTATGTAAAAAGCTACCATCCATACCATGGGTTACCATCTCACCACTTACCATTACGTGGTTACTAGTTATATACTATACGTTAAAAAGTATACTATACGTATTCTAGTTTATCCACTATTGTCATAACTCTGCACGATAAAGGTCTGTCACTAAACTATCGTGAGAGCGGAAACGGAAGAAATCTTCTCGTCTCCGGTCGACAATCATTATCGCGGCTACGGAGTAGCTGACAATAAGTGTATTGTACATATTATGTATGTTAGGACATTTGCAATATCTAAACTAGTACGTAGGAGTATTGTAAAGAGGAAAGTTTTGATTTTTTTTTATTGTTTTTTTGTCCATACTAATATTATAAAGAGGAAAGATTTGATTGTTTGTTTGCATTGAATAGGCTCCGAAACTACTGAACCGATTTGAAAAATTATTTCACTGTTGAGAAGCTTATTATTATTATTATTATTCACTATCCCCGAGTGACATATATTTTTTTTACTATTTTTCTCGAAGCGAAGCGAGGGCGATTTCCTAGTAATAGATAAACTGAAAAACTACTGGACCGATTTCAAAAAAGTCTTTAACCAAAAGGATGCTGGATGCTCTATTGTTTCTGATGATTAACATGAACTATAAATATAAGGCTTAGTAATAGTGAAAGGGCTTTAACAAGAGGCACTAACCCAAACTGACACATTAATACAGATAAATAAACGAGTTTATTTATAATTCAATCAACGTTATGTTTAACAACAGCCTTTTATCAGTTTGAAAGCGTTTGAAATTTCATACTGCATAATATGGCGTTACCGTGTTGCAGACAGAATTATTGTCAAACAACAACCATTTATCTTTTTAGCCTCCAAAATTAATTGTGGAAAAGTTTTAAGTATTATTCAGATGGAATCCATCGTTTAACATAAACTTAACAAGTGCGAGTTAAACTCGCTTGGAGAGGGTTCCGTACGTTATGTATTTACCGTTATTTTCCTATTTTTGCCGTTTTTTAAGACCATAGACTTTTAATAGGTTTTCCTGTAATATTTAAGTAAAGAACTATTCTCTGTATTTTTTTTAAACTTCTTGCGTCAGTAGTTTCGGAGATAGGGGCAATGGTAAATTTTTGGCTTTAATTTTCATTCTTCCTTGAATAATTTTGAAACTATCCATTGTAGAACTATAACAAAAAATATATTTGAGATCCTTATAATAAGCCCTTTCATTTGACATACAACATGATACGGTTTGCAAAACAGTTCTTGTTTAATTTTGATTTTTCAAAATTCAGTTATTTACTTTATATCTTCTTCTTTGGGTCACAAAAGTACATGAGTACCAAATTTCAACTCATTTGGTTCAGTAGTTTCAGAGTAAATTGACTGAACGGCGGTCGCCCAGACGCACGAGTGATCCTATAAGGGTTCCGTTTTTCGTTTTTTCGTACGGAACCCTAATAACACTGCTACGATTATTTGATTAGAAAGAAATTAATATAATAATAATTAGAAGGAGTCTAAGTCACGGGTTTTTAGGGTTGTTGTAGCCGAATGGCTCTAACCCTTATAGATTCGTCATGTCTTTCTTGTCTTTCCGTCCTTATATGACAGCCACATTATTCAGAAACTATAAGGACTACACAGGTGAAACTTGGTAGGTAGATGTTGTCTGTGAAGCGCTTTACGATTTTTATAAAAAAATAAGGGGGGAGGCTCCATACATAGAACTGAATTTTTTTTCATCAAACCTATACATTTGGGGTGTTTATAGATAGATCTTTAAAACATTGACATTAGAGGTTCCTAAAACCATTTTTTCTCAAAGTCAATCGTTTGACAGATAGACACTTCCAAAGTGGTAAAATGTCTCTCCCCACTGTAACTTTTAAAATTATACAGAGAAAAATATATGCTGTAGATCTCAAAGAACACTTTCAACGAAAATTGGATTGAACGAGATAGTCAGCAGTTTTTGAGATATAGCACATTTTCAAAAACCGCAAATATAACTTTATCATTCTATACAAACACTAAGAAAAACAAAGTAATTTTTTGCTTGCTACTACGGAACCCTTCAAGGGCGAGTCCAACTCGCACTTGGCCTTCTTTTTTATAGCACTTCAGGTACTTACTTTTGTCGGATTACTTAAACCAGTCATTATGTAATTTATGGTTAGCCAAATACACAAACCAAAGCTGATGCAACTCATCATCGGAACTGGATTTTGGCAAATAATAATATGGGTCCAAGTCTAATCTGGAAGTATAATCCTTAAAGTAAAAAGACATCGGTAATGCTGGCTAAACACGATCAAGTATACTTGTCAAGCTTGCAGTGGACTTGTCGCGGCATCCAGTAAACTTGACGGTGTATGGCCACGATATAGCTATCTGGCCATATAGCTGTCTTATGCAAATTGGATCTGCAAACTTGACAAGTAAACTTGATCGTGTATGGCCAGCGTAATAAAAACGTCGGAAGTACTAAGGCAACAAACATGAAAAATACATAACTGGACTGAGAACCTTCTCCTTTTCTTTGTTAGTAAAAAACTGCAATGTAATGCAAACAATACATACTTGAGTGGCGGGTCCGGAGTCCAGTCTGGATGGGATGACGGTGAGCGGCAGGTAGTGCGACGCGGACTGCGCCTGCTGGATACACGTCACCGCTGTTCGCTGGAAACAACTTTATCTATCAATTATCATCAAAAGAGAAGACAAGGGTACAGAAGAGAAAAATGTAGAAATTAAAAATCGAAAATAAAGGGCATTGAACCTAGTTGGCATAAATACAAGTACCGAATTTTGATGAAACTTCGTTTCGGCGGCCAGTGATGAAACATGTATTAAAAGAATCTTAGTGTCATGCATGAGAACCGTCACGATAAGCTAGATGGTACAGATCCCAGAATTTACAGAAAAGATGTTACTACTCCATTGCCTTGTCAGTCACGACTACGTATGACGCACGGTTACGTCCATGGGCAGCGGTAACCAGTTACCAACAGGTCAGTGGCGTGGCGTGCCTATAGGCCGTCAGAACAAGGCAAGCCCAGTTGTGTCGTACAACCCAGGGTCTCGGGATCTTTGGCCCGACAACACACAACACTCTATTCCATACGTATATTATTTACCAACAAATAATATGAGTGTTAACAGCTGCAGTGATGATAGTAAAGCAATGATAGTAAGCTGGGCTTTTTGGCTTGTATGGCTCTACCGGCACTGCCTTAGGGCCTTATCACACTGACGGTTTCCGAGCGGATTCAAAGCGGAACGGATGCGCAGCGAATTCGCCGCGGACGTAGTATAAAGATAAAAGTTTCTAATTATAAGTTAATTTCCAGAGATAATATTATATTCGAGCACTACTTCATCAATGTTTTGTCATGACGTTGTCACGTTAAACTACCGTCTGTAAACCGACTTTACAGACAACCATTTTTTTTATTTCGGCCAGATAAATATTGGTATTCCTCGGACGACCTAAACTTTTCTATGATTTTTCTATGCTTGATATATTACTCTTCATTAATTTGACACATTCCATACTTTTCAAAGCGAGGAGTTTCTTTAGGCTTTTCTTCTCCTCCACGACAGAGCACCTTCCGAAAAGCCAAAAAATGACGTGCATAAGTGTATCAGTGATACCTATATGAATAAAATATTTTGACTTTGACTTTAACTAAGAAACCTTTAGTTTCAAATTATGCCAAGAGTTCGCCGACCATCTTTACCAGATTTCATAGGTTTTGGTTGGAAATGCGGGTACCATTTCATTACATTTAAGTGCTTAGAGGATAGATAACATTATGATCCTTACAATGCTACGACAATCTAATACTGATTGTAATAACCACCGATACGAGACATGGATGATGAAGCTGTCTTTCCTGTTATGTCGGAAGCATTAAAATGCATTTCATTTACGTAATCGTACGATGATGGTACGTCAGTAGTAGTCCGAAGTACTCAAGTATTAGCGTTAGGAACACAATTCTTGTTTGACTTCCAACTGATAGGGGCTGCAGCAAAAACATCGGTGATAAGAGCATAATAAGTAACATTGATTGGTAGTTAGTTGCCAGGTCAATAAGTTAATTGTTGCACTTAAAGCTACCACGCGATATTGTTTACTTCGGACATTACATAGTAACGAATGATAGATATTCGCATTGTTTCTATGCAGTCTGAAGAAATTTCCAGAGCATTAGAAGGCTATTAAATACTTAAACGTCACGTCTTCGTCAAGTTTGATTTAAACATAATCTCATGCCTCCTCTAACGGTTTAATACCTAATTATCTCCATCTATCCATCTCCATTCCATCGGATTTGATCGAGCAGTTAATTAATTTATCAAGGATTATTAAACTTTTATGTTAAAGATAAGACCGGATATTAGTAGCATTGACCGATAAATCCGATAATATTTGATCTTTAAAGGATCTTTTTCCTTTGGATTTTGTTCTCATGTAAAGCATTTGATTGTTCTATTCATAATTATAATTAAAAGTAGTTGTGCCGCGCGGTTGCACCCGCGTTAATTTGTGGAAAAAACTAACTACTTAAATATATGATGTTATATAGCCTATAGCCTTGCTCGATAAATGGACTATCAAACTGTCTACTTTATAACTACTAAAGTGGACTATCAGTAGTTCCTGAGATTAGCGCGTTCAACCAAATTAAGTACAGGCCGAATGTTTTCTCACTACCAACAGTGAGTTTTGGTGGGTAGGTACATGAAGGTCGTAAAGGACGTACAGTGTATGTTCCTCTGGATTACAAATCCAGGTGGCTGATAGACAAACATATGTATAAGGTGTACGGTGCAAAGGGCTCCCCTCCTCATGAAGAACCTCCCCTCTTCAACAACAGACGTGTAGGCTCAGATCATTTTTAGGGTTCCGAAGTAAATCGGAACCCTTATATAATAGTTTCGTCATGTCCGTCCAAAAGCAAAGCGTCGAGACCCTTATTGCTAGGAAGCTGT
Source organism: Thymelicus lineola (assembly GCA_963932265.1). Lineage (NCBI taxonomy): Eukaryota > Metazoa > Arthropoda > Insecta > Lepidoptera > Hesperiidae > Thymelicus > Thymelicus lineola. The sequence goes on from OZ010701.1 coordinate 7,169,878, forward strand.
AATTTGCCATAGATATACATATTTATTAAAAATCCAGAATCGTGGAATAAAATATTGAAAAATTTTTTTTCAGGGCACCTTCCCTACATGTAACGTGAGGATGAATTTTTTATTCGTCGCATACCCTATATTGAATATAGTACCCTATAGTGGGTATACATAGTTGAAAGGGTCTTCATTTCATAACTATCACGGCTATGTTAGCCAGTCCTGGATTTGTCAATAGGCCGTATAGGCCGCGGCCTAGGGGCGGCAGCGACCTAGGGGCGGCAGATTTCAGAAGATTATTATTATAGATGGTTTTTTGTATTAAAAAGTGTCGTAAAAAATTGTAATTCTTGTTTTTAGTGACTAATTCAGTGCCTTCCTTACTATGAATGGAAAATTATTATTTTAGAAAGGTATATGGGGCGGCGGAAATAAATTGGCCTACACTCATAAAAAATATAAATCCGGCACTGAGTAACTAAGTAGTTAATGAGTAATAGTCGATAAACTTATACGTACTACTTTAGAACTCTACATTGCGCGTGGACTGACGCACTTGCCCGGTTTTTTATTGATCTAAGTGATAGGTCGCAGTGTCCCAGAGCCCCACTTCTTTTTAAGGCCAACAATAAATTGGTGAAACCCACAACTTTGAGAGCACTTTGCGATGTAATTGCATACTCAGAGGTAGAAGATCTAATGTTGTTATAACAACTTAGAACCTGATTAGACTGGACATAATTATTAGTTTATCTAATTATTTATTTACTTTCTTCAAATACATAACAAGTTACGATATTCACCTCTAGGGTCATAGTTGTTATTAATTCAAACTTTTTACAAATAAACATGCAACTTTGTATGTTATGTTTACACAGGGTTGGATTTAGGTACGTTGAAAAATATAGGTAGTAAAAAAATGAAAAGTATAGTACTTATAATAAATTATAGTACACTCAATGTTGCCAACCCTAGTTTTTGGAAAAGTAGTAGATAGACAGCAAAAAATCGGTAGATTAACTGCTTTATTGAAATGACAAAAATACTTTTACTTTCAAGTCAAGTAGTTGGAAGTTTTGTTACTATGTATAATACTCGCATCTGGACACACTGCGTTAACACTGGGTTAATTCAAATTTTTGTAATATTTGATTTTTAATTGGTTATTTTGATAACCTCAAAAATCGATACATTTCATGGTCAAGTCGGTAGATATTATGGATACACGCACTGTCGAAATATTCTATTATGACTAAAAGTAAGCATTCAGGAGCAAACTTAAAATTATAATATTTTAGCGTACTATACTTAGATGTGGATAGTACATAGTACAAAGGGCGAAATTATACGATAGTATAAATACTATAATATTATAGTATAAATACTATAAATTATTATAGTACAAAATCCAACCCTGTGTTTACATAACATCAAGATCAAGGCAACTAACAAAATTTTCCATCATTAATTTAGCAATATGATAAAATTATTAACGCCAATCAATATTAATTACGTGACCTTGTGAGCCCTCAGCCTGATCACACATTTTTTTACATATTTAGGGTTTCGTACATCGGAATTCGGAAGGAAAAAACTGAATCCTGATTTCTAATGGGAATGGAATCACTGTGTTGTCCATCTGACGGTCTGTCTGTCTGTCAACGCCCATTTACTCAGGAACGTGTGGAGATTTCAAGTTAAAATTAATATTATACATAATATCTAATACTCAGGTCTGCAATTCCTTTGAGGTTTGAAAATTAATAAACTTCTAAGTCAACGCGTTATATTTTTAGGGTTCCGAAGTAAAATCGGAACCCTTATAGTTTCGTCATGTCCGTCCGTCCATCTGTATTTCTGTCCTAAGCAAAGCAGCTTAATGCTAGCAAAGACCCTTACGCCCTAACTCAGAGTCACTAACGGTTACTTTAATTGCCCCTTAGTAAAGAATCACCATACAAATTCTGTACTAAGGAGCGATTTAAGTAACCGTTAGTGTCTCTGAGTTGGGGCGTTAGTGCTAGAAAGCTATAATTTGGCATGAATACACACGTATTTATTAAAACTCCAGAATGTTAGAAAAAAATATTGAAACTTTTAACGTGATAACGTTTATAAAGACGATGAGCCTGGGAGGCATTCACGAAAACCGAGTAACGTCACGGAAGCGCGCGCAGCATTAGAGAGAGAGGCACGCTAGACCGGCCGTCTCTCTCCCACTCAAGCGTAATCGGTCCGCTTGGAAGGTCACGAGCCACAACGCGCGCAAAGTATCGAGAAAGAGATACGCTGAATAATAATAAAACGAAATATATATCTGTAATTTAATATGTAAAATTGTAATTTTTATTTTATTTTACAATCTTTTGAAAAGAAATGATTTCTCGTAGCTCGTACGTATTATTATTATATGAAAACGAAAATCTACAATAGCGTCATCTCTGTTTATAGGTATGAACTACTTGAAAGAACTTTACACAGTACATCGACTCGGACTTTAGTTGTAGTCAAGAAAATCACAGATGTCGCGCAGCTCCTGATATTTAAAACGATTTAAACCAAATTTTCAACTCAAATACATATGTTTAAAATCGTATAGTTAGTATGAAATTTAATATTATAATCTAGCTAGATACGCGGGTCGCGGTGGCGCGTCAAGCCATGTTCAAGCTGACACAACTGGCGAGTAGCACCGCGGCTCCGTGCGTAGGGCTTCCATTACGTTCTTACATTACATTATTTATATCATAAATTATTCTTCTACGAAATAGACGTTATCACGTAAAACCATTGTCCGTAAACCGACTTTACAGACAACCAATTTTTTTTTCAGGGTACCTCCAATACAGGTAACATGGGGATGATTTTTTTTCGTCACATACCCCGTAGTATCGTTGAAAAGGTCTTTCAAAAATATTACATGCACTTGCCCGGTTTTTTGAGTTATTTTGGCACTCACAAGGGTACTTGCCTATTGGGTATATTAGACCTACCTTTTTTGGGTAATATTCAATGTCTTGCAGCACAAGTAAAGAAAAAAGAGTTTTCGGAATTGGCCAGCTTATATTGTTCAATATAAATAACAGACAAACCACCTGGTGATAAGTGGTAATTGTTACCCATAGACATCAGTAACACGAGGGCATCACTGGTACATTACCAGCCGCGAAAAGAAAACAACTGACTCTCAAGGAAAAATATGCTGTTTGTATGATTCACTCCTTAGTGATAATTCATTTGTATGATTTGGTTTGTATGATTACAAACATCATCTGCATCTGTAACTGATCCCTTGATCAGTTTATTACTGATATTAAAATGAAATTTCAGATATTGGAAAGCAAGGATGCAAGATATAATTGTCATGTTAATATTAAAGTTTTACTCACATAAAAAACATACTAACTAAGTAAAAGCCTATTCACCCTAGCCTTGAAGATACTATTTTAAAGTGTAAGTGCAATAAATTGCAACACTTACAGATATCGACGTATGAAAGGAAAGATTGACTAAGCGACATTGAGCTACCTTTACAGGAGAGCAGTATAAAGTTGGAATTTTTAGAAAAAAAATCATATATTTTTTTGTTATCCTCCTACTGACATTATTCTTACTGTTTTGGAATCCTTATTTTATCATCTATACTGTGGCATATACAAAAACTTTTCTAAAAATTCTAATTTTAAACTGCTCTCCTGTAAAGTTAGCTCAAAGTCGCTTAAGCGGGGAATACACTACGCGGACTTGCCCACGGGCAGTCGGGCCGGGCATGTCTGTCGTCACAATACACTACACAGACTTATCAGTTTGTGTTAGGGCGGCTTACCGATTAGTCATGTTGTGCGTATACATTATAATGACATGTCTGTGCCCCCACAGACAAAATGAGATCGCGCGGACGTGCAACGGGCAAGTCTGCCAGACTGACTGCAACGGTCCTACACTAGCAAACATTGCACAGACCCATAGTAGCGAGGTCCGGCGGGAATGTCTGCAGACTTGCCCGCGGGCATGTCCGTCTAGTGAATTCCCCGCTTTAGTCAATGTTTCCTTTCAAGTGTTGATATGATCAATGTCTGTGGTTTATGTAAGAGTGATCACAAACAGACATTTAGTATTATTATAGAAATAACAAAGCAATAAAGATAAAGAACACACATAAAATAATAATAATAGCAAAATACAACATACCAGATGCATTTCCATTTGATCACAGAGTGAAAAGAATTCTTCTAAGTTTTTATCAAATCTTGGCACTGGATTATCTATTCCTTTCCTGTAATTGATAAATAAAGTGTAATAAAAAAATTCAAAATCATTTAATCATGTAGTATCACTGATACACTCATGAACATCATTTTCTTATTCTACTACAGTAGAATCCGTTTATTATGACTCCACCTATATTGACCAACCGCCTATTATGACGTAATTACACAACAAAGTTTGATTTTCATATAAAATTATTTTAACAAAGTCGGATATCATGACTTCGCTTACAGTGACATGTCGCTTATTATGACCCATTTTTAATAAATTTTGCCCGTTTATAGTGACCAACATGATTCTTTACACCTTCGGCAATGTTTGTTGATTCCCGACGACACTCGGCACGTGGCTTGTATTTGTTTTGAATCTCAAAAAATGAAAAATATACATACATACGTGCATTTATTACGTGCAATTTTAATTTTAATTTAATATGCTATGTTTCTTTATTAAAATAAGTATTTATTTACCTAAAAAAATAAGGTTGGTTTTTTTTCACAAAAATGCTTTGTATGACGTCCGCTTAGTATGACGTGTTTGTCAATTCCCTTCGAAGTCATTATAAACGGATTCCACTGTACTTACTCATTCAATTTAGGTATAAGGTATACCTATTTTTAATTATCTATAAAAACATAATCAAACTTATTTGAAATATAAATAAACAGGAATACATACTGTGTATTTGAATCAATGTTTTGATTCTGATGAAGAATTTGAGCAGCAGATTTCAATGTCATCTGAAAACATAGAAAAATATGTTAAACATAATTAACTGAAAGGAATAACATAGCATAGGCTTTATCATTGTTAAAACAAACACTGCTAATATTTTTAACAAACCCATAACCTATTGGGAAATATCCCTGTCTGAAAAGCAAAGGCTTCAAAGTTTGTTTCCCAACTGGGGCAAAACATTTACATGGGAAGACTGTTCTTAACAAGCCTGTTCATAGGTTTTAGGGTTTGTGAATGTTCACACCATCCTCATCACATGGAACCCTCGCAAATAGTGTTACCAACTCTAAATTTTAAAATTCCAGACTGTTAGAATTTTTGGACCTTCCATTATCGGACCTTTTGGTCTGACATTTTAATTAAATAACAAACAACATGTGGTTTTTTCTTTAACTGAAACAACAAAGTTTGCTAATACTATCGAGCCATTACTATGGTTAGTGACCCTTGTAATCCAGCACTCTCACCTCTTTATCAAAAAGCTTGACATATGCCAAATAGAAGACTAAAAGCCCGGACATATCTGGACAGTAGGTTAGTATTTAAAGTACTATATTGATATACATACTGGCAAGCATTCTCGCAGTGACCCCATTAGCGTTTTGACCTTTGTGATATTGTCCACCTTGTCTTGCTGTGGAGGCTGCTGCGGTGCCGCCGGCTGCATTTGCTGCGGCGACGGTTGCTGCATGATAGGCCCTGATACTGGCATCTGCATCTGGTTTACGTTTTGAGGGGCCACCACAGAGTTCATCGGTACATGCATGTTCATTTGATTCATATTGACTTATATAATTAACCAGATCTATCTAAATAAAATTTGAATGTTTATTTGATATTTGTTATTATGAAATTAAATTGATTATTTCGGCTTCAATTAGTATTTTTATTTATTATAATTTGTGTTGACTGACACTTGACAGATGACAGATAGACTGACAATAGTTTTTTTTTTCATTCATGGCATTGGCGTAAATACGTTCAGCCAAAGACAAGTATTCCGACATACGTTACTCTATGGACTGACTGACGGCTTGCGGCTGGGTGAATTCGCGAACGTCGTAACAAGCGATGTTCCGCTTGATAAAAAATTTAATTTACTACTTTTATAATTTTTTGTTTTGCTAACTGCTTTTATACATATTTTTACATAAGGGCCCACATATAAGGTTACATAATTTCAAGTAATTAATATAAAAAAATTGAATAACACACCCGAAACATCATCACCATTTGCAGGAAAATTGCTGATATTGATATTCCAAAATATTTTTTGAAAAACCTGGCTTACACATTGCGTGTTTAATTTTATATTTTGAAACGACATATAATTGAGTACATTATAACATATAATATTATGGAATCAGCACTGCAGACCTAGTAAAAAACATCAATTAAAATTTTGTCACGAAAATTCGTCAACCCCATGTCAGTACCGTCAAACGTTATATTTCTCAAATGTTTTTTGGGCTACGCTGTAAAGTATCTCTCTTTTCTCCTCGTCTGGTCCATTGTAAAAAGTAAAATAGGCTAACTTTTTACTGCTGCAAGGATAACAAGTTTTATTCATGAAAAACAACGACGTTCAATACTTTGTCCCGATTTCGAATCAACGCCATTTACTGCACTTACAAGGTAAATATAAATTATACATTTATTTTATTACTCAACACGTATGTGTAATAGGAACATGATTTTCAATGGCACAAAGAGTTCTTAAATTAATGATTTTTAAAATGAGTTTAAAGCGAAAAAGAAAAATATATCATTACCATATGCATCATTCCCATTTGTTTTTTGTAAATGGTAATGATTTTGTGTAAATGGTAATGACAATTTTGAAAGTAACTCTGATTAAATAATAGGTCAAATTCTTTCGGGGAAACCCTTACTTAAGTTCAAATCATGTTAAAATCAATTTAAAATCACTGGCATCGTTAGTTAATATTTAAAACCCAAATTGTGCCGTTTTCTAACCAGTAATTTTAATTGATATTTGTACGTGGATTAAATTTAAGCTTTTTATATGGAAATATCCGGCTAACGAGCTAATGCTCTACCTGATAGTAAGTGGCTATCGTCAGCCATGAACGTCAGCAACACCAAAGACATCACTGATGCGTTGCAGGCCAAATAGAGAGAAAAAATAGAAAGAAAGAACTGGCTCTTAAGCCCCTGGCAGGTACACAACGAGTCGTTTGGCAGCTGACTCATGCTCAAGGCTGATAGCTAGCTATCCAGGTGAACTCCATGGGGAAATAATAACTAAGTCCGAGGGGCCCTACCACCAGTGAGCTGGATTTAGTCACCTCTTATGGCACCCATATGGCGTGGGATTGGGGTTAGTATTTTAGGCTGATCCAATACGACTAAAAGCTACAAGTGATTGGTAAAAAAACATACTTTACTTTTTAATTTTGCCCCTTTTTACTCAGATAAATTACGGGAAGAAAATCTAAAGCAATGGACCGGTTAAAGAAACAAATAATTGCAACACGAAAGAGATACTCCGATATATAAGGAGATGCTGTATTGTACGAGTTAGAGAAAAACAAAGAAAGAGATAGATATATGAAAAGAAAAAATAAAAAAAGATCAAAAGTATTAATGAAGAGTCTCCGCACAATTAAAGATAAATAAGGAAGAAATGTTGCGAAGTTACAAAATATGTGAACAGAAAAAAAGGAAAAGATACATAATATGCCTAAAATTCCTGAAACAGTGATTATTGAAGCACGTGAAAAGGAAAACGATTAAATCGGTTAAGGCTCTTTAGATCCATTAATTAATCCAAAATCTCCGGAAAACTGTGACTTATAGACCAGAAATATAAAATATATAGAAAAGAAGAAAAGGAACATACTATTGCAACACAACAATTAACACGCTATGTTAAGCTTGCTCAGCAAGCACTTGCCTTAGACATGATGCTTCACCTATTTGATCACATATCATTCATACAAACTCATACAAAATACGATAAATTTTCAAACTGATTCAACCGTAGTAAGTAGCCGCAGTACCGTAATAAATACATTTTTTATGATAAGCGAACTAACGAAAGACTTTCCCTAAATAAAGAAGATAACATGGAATTATACAGAGGCTGGTCACAGCAAAGGTGCTCCTGATGGGGTAGGTGCTACAGTAAAAAGAACTGCTAATTCTATCATGAATTACGGCAAAAATGTGGGAAATTATGACATATTCATGAGTGTAATCTAGCAAAATGTGGAAAACATCACCTTATTTGATATAACTGAGGAAAATATTATAGAGAAAGAAAAAATATTTCCAGATAATTTGAAACCTTTCAGGAGCGCCAATGCCAAATATCACGTGTTATATCAAAAAGGATTAATAAATCTAACATTCTGGAAATTAAGTTGCTTCAGATGTTCTGCTGGAGCCATATGTGCACACTTAAGTCATTTAGGTTTCTTACCCTTTGCACAATCGATTAAGGAGCCGCCTGTTATTATCGACAGGAAATACGTAAATCGTTTAGCCAAAACAAAAAAAACAGTATAATTTACCATTGGGAAATTTAACAAATACTTGTTATGCCTCAACTATTACTGTCCAAAATATTGTTGGTCCTTCAAATGTAAGAATTTTGTCAAATAAAGCAATCATAATCAAGAAATCAAATTATTACATTTAATCTGAATTTGAGATTGACGTTTTCAAAGTCTTTATTATAACCAGATCAAAGTTTAAACGGTGGCTGTTGATTACCAAAAATTTAATAAGAAAAGAAGTGTAAGATTTCTTTAAATTACGAAATTAAAAATGGGTCCTTATATTTTATGTTTTATGTTATTAAAATGATTCGTTATGGGTAGCGCCTAATACCTATCCTTCTCCTATTCCTTTCCCACAACATTTCTCCATCTATCACGCATTATAATAATCGTTTAATACTTAAGTTATAAAATTTAATATGCTTTTTATCATTACCATCAACAAAAAATCATTACCGTTAAATAAAAGTCATTACCATGCTGCTCATATCATTACCATTTCTTATAAATTATTTTACGACCCCAATATCTTTTGATTTGCTTAGCGAATTTTGAGGACTTTTGAAGGCTTAGAAAGGAAATTTTATGCGCTAATTTTTTTCAAGGTTTTGCACGCATTTCCACATACTTTTTTAAAAAAACCAACAAAATGATACAAAAACGCGAATTCACCCGGCTATATGCTAACTTAGCGTGATAAACAGTAAATACTAAATACCATGGATTATATTGCTCTACTGGATCACGGACTTATTAGAGCTGAAGATCGACAACGGACGTCATATCGGAATGACCATTTGACTAATTACAGGCTGGATTGAGGTTGTTCTTCATAATAAAATAGTAGTGTTCAAAATGTTTCATTAGGTAATTTTTTCTGGTGGTAAAAATTATAATCATTAAAACATCAATCGAAGGACATGAACGAATCATGATGACAGATGAGAGTGATGTGATGAGACGTGAGTCGTGAACTGTCATACCGAAGGACGGCGAAGGAAAGCAAAAGCGCTAAACTTAAAAGTTGAACTGTGATTTTGATTGTAATCTTCAAAAAGATGTGAAATAAAACAGTAAAACAATGACTAATAACTTTAAAATTTATAATGCCACTGAATTGTGGCAGGTAAGGTTGTTTCATGTAACTTATTTCTATTTAAATTTTATGTATTTTTGCCACCCTTGTTTCTTATTAATTTCAGAAAGAAGTCAGTCTTCCTTCTATACCTACATTTAGCCAAAGCTTAGACAGTGTTCTAGGTAACGGTGGGGTGCAATTAGGGTCTCTTACTGAAATACTAGGCCTGCCTGGTTCGGGTAAAACACAAATATGGTAAGTTTTAACTCATTTCACCTGAAACAATCATTTATCTATCATTGTTTTTAAGATTAATTACTTTGTTTCATAGCTTACAGCTCTGTGCTTCTGTTCAAGTACCTAAGATGTTAGGGGGTCTAGACGCCACAGCTTTATGTGTTGATACAAATACAAATTTTACACCACATCGGTTTAAAGGTATGTGAAAATACCAATATTTTTTTAAAATGTAATCCTGTTCCTGCTGGATAGTAAACTGAAACAATATTTTTTTAAATCTGCCAACAAAACTAAATAATAATAGGAACTGTGTTTTCTCTTTCAGATATTCTATTTGCCAGCTTGTCAAAATGTGAAAGAATTTTGAATGCTTCCCTAGAAGTCAATGTCGAGACAGCACTGAGTCGATTGCACTATGTTAATGCATTTGGATTGGAAAAGTTCAGTGCATTTCTAATCACACTGCCTGATTTCATTAATAGGAATCCTAATGTAAGTGACTGAGAACCTACTCAATTTTTTTATTAACCGTTGAGTTGAAGATTCACCGATTTCAGAATAGCATAGGACCTGTATATTCGGTCAAAGTCAAAAAAAATGGTTAGTTTTTAAATTATTTTTCTACTAGTTGTTCTTGAAAATCTCCTATAAATGGGTGTTAAGGTAAAGTCGATAAAGACAGCTCCCTAAAATGGGTTATCTGAATGTAAAATATATCATAACTTTTCAGGTAAGACTAATAGTAATAGATTCAATAGCATTTCCATTCAAAGAAGGGATTGCGGTGAAACAGAGGACTGGCCTGTTGTTTAGGATGATGGCAGATTTGCAGAAGGTTGCGGTGGAACATAGGATTGCAGTAAGTGACAAGTGTACCTCTTGATATTTTTTCTTTAAAAGTGTGTAAGGAGCTCCATCTTGACACCAGGCCAGGCTATTATACTTGCAGGGGGTATCCTGTTCAACATTGCAGGTGGATCCCTGCCTCAATGAAGCATGCTGGAAAGTTATTTTCGTTGCTACCGCCATCTTTCCCAGCATAAATAATACACTTTGCTTTTAGGTTCCGAAGTAAAATCGGAACCCTTATAGTTTCGTCATGTCCATCCGCCCGTCTGTCCGAGGCATAGCGCCGAGACCCTTTGTGCGAAAGCTGTAATTTTACATGGATTTACATATTTATTAAAACTCTAAAATCGTAGAATAAAATATTGAAAAAATATTTTTTTCACGGTACTTCCCCTACAGATAACGTGAGGAGTGATGACGAATTCACGCCTTATGTTGCGGGTCGTTATGTTATAATAGTATTGTAATAACCATTTAACATTGAAACTTTTGAGATGAAACTAAGGTTGCCAGATGGCCGAGAAATCCAGGATTGTCCCGGAATTTTTCCTCGGATTCCACATCGACACAAGGGCGCTGAAATGAAAGGGGCGCCAACAGTAGTAACACTAGGGGCGGCTCGCGAGTTTTTTTTAGACCGGCGCCACGTTGAAATTTGTAATGAGCGTTGATATAAAAAGGCGCCCTCGAAACGAAAATCCTAGATTCGCCTAGCCTGTAGAATTATTCCGAAAATGATAAGCTCGTATCTAGTAACCTGAGACGAGAACGACATTGAAACCAATAATCTGAAGTGAAGTTCCCCCTAACAGGTGGTGGTAACGAATGAGATGACCACCCGGGTGGGTCTGTCGGCGGGGGCGGTGGTAGGAGCCCTTGGGGACGCGTGGGCGCATCGCTGCAACACGCGCCTGCTGTTGTCGGTAGGGGAACTAGGGGAAGAGAGGCACGCATTACTATTGAAGAGCAATACCTCTCCTGAAGCTGTTGGCAGGTTCAGGGTGAGTGGGAGTTTGTGTTTTTGCTGGGTTTCTCGAGAGAGGTGCAAGATAACGTATGATAAAAAATTCTGGTGACATCACACTGCACTCGGTGACGTCACGTCCTACCTGAACTACGCTATCGAAATTTTCTAGACTGCTAGCGTGTTATTCTATATCTGAACACGAACAGTCTAGTCGAAGCTCTGCCGCTCCCCAGGCATGACACCTCGCCCGGCGGAAGATCTCATTTTGCTAAAAACCCATCAATAAGAGCTTTATTTTCGTAGCCTCGCCTAACGCAGTAATCCTGTTGTTAGTGCTACCTTTTTTATATCATATAAAAATATTTATTATATCATACCTCGCACATCTCTTGTGGAGTTAATGATAGAACAATAAAATAATTTCTACCTACATCACAACGTTAATTGGTTGTTCTATTATTAGTTCAACGGTAACAGATCGCTAGGTGGCGGTAGTGGTAATTATTTTAAAAATTGTTAGTCCCGACAAATCCCGACTTCTTGAAGTTTTGTCCAGATATTTTAGTCTTGCCATCTGGCATCTATTCATGGCATTCATGGCATTCATCATGGCATTCATCCATATGGCTATCTATTCATTTCCTGAAATTTTTCGGTCTCTTACATAATATATGTATTTACCTGTAATGAATAATAACGGATAAGCAATAACTTTATTTTCATTATTTTCAGATAACACAAGATGGTATAAGAGACATTTAATCATACTTAATGGGTACAACGTGTCACGTGATGGATAGTTTTATTTTTCAAGTAGTATATTCGTTCACTGTTTTCAATGTAAATATAATGTAAATAACTGTGTAGTGTGCTAGTGTGTACAGACATTAAATATCACATTTTCACTTTCACAAACTTTATTCTACACTCATAATAATAGTAGGATATTGTGTGTGACGTTATACAAATACAACTTAAAACATTTAAACTTAAAAGTCAACTTAAAATATTTAAATTTATTTTTTATACTAAGGCATTAAAATAATATATATTACAAGCTATAAATATACTAATGTAGGTATTGTAATAAAATCGTGTTTCATCCGTCCGATTGCGGTGGGAATGCGACTATTTTTCGATAGTAGGCAGTGAGTCTGGCTGTTTGACATCTTTAAGCATGTGACTACTTTAGTCAACAATGGTCAATAAAGCGTCCTTGTAATCCCCGGAAGTGTCATCCTGTAATCCAAACGTAATATTTTGTAGCGTAAAGAGATCCCATCTATGACTGAAAGTATCTCCTATTTTCCTAGTGCACTCTGCTGCATAACTTACGAGGCAACAGCATTAGGACTCTTTTTTTTTAAGGTCTAACCAAGAAGTTTAGATATATTATACAGTTTTGTATGTGTGACAATTTGGTTACATGTAATACAAAGATTTGATTACAGTTTAGTAATGTATTTCTTCTAAATATAGCCCACGAATGAGGATTTCTACGACAGCCTACTTTCATGTAGATTCGAGCAAGATGTGTCCAAAACTCCAAACTGTCAAAGTCCCATTTAATTAGCATTCAATTTAGTTATGTGAAAACTAAAGAGTAAACTTACATCTATCCAGTTCTCTAGAGCATCTCCATATTTCTCAAGGAAGGCCTGCTTGATGTCTCCGAGGTCAATCTCTGAGCGGCTGACCACGATTCTGATCAGGGTCTTGTCATTGGTGCCCAAACCCTTCATGGAGTAGTAGAGGCGCTCGGCGAAGAAGTCCATCTTACTCTTGATACATTTAACTAAAATAGGAATAAATCATTTTGTAATTCCAAAATATGGATCATAGGCATTGAACCAGTATCTAGCGTACTTACATATGATTATAGGGGAAAAGTTACAACAAGAAATCTATAATGTTTTCAGGTTTTCGGTGCATTTTGATTAAATGTACCTATAGGAAGGGTTTCTGATGTTTCGGATATAATGTTGGAGCCAGTAATCATGTTATTAATGTCTAGACAACTGGGACGAATTAGCATCAGGTAACTATTATAGTCTGCTCATTTCTCCTTACGTAGAAAATTAAATTAAACTTTAAACCCCCGACAGATTGATTTATACTAAACATAGCTGTATAGTATTATGCATATAGGTCTATGGTTAAGAATACTAGATTATGTCACCTTTCATACAAAAAAAACTCGATCAAAATCGGTTTATCCGTTTGGGAGCTACGATGCCACAGACAGATATACAGATCCACAGATACATAGATTTTCGTCGGGGGTTAAAAATTATTATACACGCAACTCAACTTAGTGTTGTTGTGTATAATATGTATAGGTGTAGGTGTATGTATTATAAATCTTGTCCAATCCTAGGTACTTACCAATCGCAATTACTCCCTTTTGGACACTCCCTATGAAAGCTTTTTTGATGGTCTCTTCTATGTCCTCTCCTTTGATACGTTCGTATATTTTGAAGATCTGCAACCCCGGAAATATTTGAGTTACAAATCGAGAGAAGCGAAAATTGTATAAACCTTTTATAAATACGAAATCCAAATAATTATCTCTTAAATTTTACGTCATCTAAGTTTAGAACTTCAAACCTTACCATTCGCAACTGCTGGTAAGATCTGGTCATGAGGATGGTGTTAAAGATGTAGTTTTCGGTCTCCCATTTGCCATCTTCGATATCTGCTAGGGCTTTGGCGTCGGTGGTCGCTGCCTTCTCGTCAACCTCCTGTCTCTCATCACGGTTCGCCTTGCACAGAGACGTGCACAGACGTCTGAAGTGCCCCGATATATCATTCTTCAGGTCGAATTCAATTCTTTTGCCGTACACTATTGTATGATATAGAACAAAAACACTTTTTATACTATTCAAATATAAATAGATGATTATAATAATAAGCCTAACAGGAAAGAATGTGTGTAAAAGAAAAACCTTCAAAATTTGCAACAAGAACCGGTTATTACTGTTTCTTTGGTTTTTTGTGTTGCAGAGTGGATAGAAATTTAGTAATAATACTGGTCCTTCGAGTCGGCCCGCCGTCCGTGCAGGCCATAATAATTTTGTGATCCATACGTATCCACAGCAAATAATGTTATTTCAGTAAAATGCAAACTAAGTTAATGCTAATGAAAATAAGGAAACAAACTAACTTATAACTAAAGGCATGGATAGAATTAAGATAATTGTCTGGCCGGTCGGGAATCGAACCCGGTACTTCTGGCTCAGTAGGGTCACTACAGTAACATCTAAGAAGTATTTTAATTAGGTAGGTACATTAAGTACATCATTTGTAGACTGGTCACTTATATGGGTAAAGATTGACGGTTCACTCACATTGCTTGTAGTAAGCGCAAATATTGCGGATACCGTAGTTGGAGGTGCAAAGGATCTCAATAATAGTTTCCTCGTCACTGCCGAGCCCCTCTGCCGCGTCGTGGAGGTCTCTGGCGTAGAGGTAAGGCAGGGGGGTCATGAGAGCAGTCATCACATTCACTAGGTAGCCGCTCAACTCGCCTTTCAGTTCCTTGAGTAGGTCCTAAGGTAGATTTTATTTGGTAAGTAGAGTACCGTAATAATTTAGGGTTAAGGTTGTTAAGTGTCTAACCCTTGGGGCGTCCTTAGTACATGATTTAAGTAACCGTTTGTGACTGAGTTGGGGCGTGAGTAACGAAGTAATATTCGTATTGAACTCAAGAAAACCGTAGCACAGATATCTTATAAATATTGTAGTGATTTTCGGATCCAGTTTGAGATTTTTATTGATTGTAATCAAAACTGGTTTATATTCTTTATGTATGAGTTCATGGTTGTCTGGGATGCCCCGGCTACTTCCAAGACCGGTTAAGCTTGAAATGCATACTGTTTTCCTTTTGATAAAGCTCTTATCGTATCGTATCGTAACAAGTAGGTATAGGTTGAAGCTTTGCCGATGGCGATATGTACCCTTCCAATAGCATCAAAGTTATGATAATAAAATTGATATTGTTAACGCATAAAATCTTTTTTTAGGTTCTTTCTTGTATGATACATACGTTATGTAACATACAAGTACATATATACGTTATGTCACATACAAACTGGAGACAGTTATTGTATAAGATACTTTTTTCCTTGTATTTTTTTGTTGTTCTCATACGTATCGTAATCATGACGCATTCGGCTAAGCTTTTGCGCGCGGTTAATACCCATAACATTGGGGTTATGACGTTGACCGTTAAAGCCATATAACTCATAAATAAAAAAAACTTGTTGATATAGGTATCTGACGCGATAAATCGTTTTCACATACCTTTCCGTATTTTAATTTAAAAGCCTCTGCGATTTCTAGCCTCTGCAGGATACTCCGGCAGCAGAGAACATTGATGATAGCCCTCTCGTCAGTACCGAGGCCCCTCATAGCCTTGTATAGGGTTTTCGCGTCAGCAACAGCATCAAATTTTTCCGCAGGGAACACAGTGGGATTGTACTGGATAAAAATGAACTTGGTATAAATACCTACCTATTAGGAAAACTGGTGTCATAATTATGGCTGCGGATATGTTACATATACCTTTCTTTCATATATGTACATTTTAAACCACCGACGCCATCAGAGACGTTTTATTTTGACGTGTCTGCTCTGTTTGTGCATCTGCGGATCTGTAGATGTCTGTCTGTGATTTCGTAGCTCTTAAATGGATGAACCGATTTTGATCTAGTTTCTTTAAAGGTTACTTGATCGAGTGTTCTTAGTTATGTTTAGTGTAAATAAAATAAAACAGTCGTGTGTTTTTAAAATATTAATTTAAGATTATTAATAGACTCTTTTGGTATACTTATTTGATTGTCCTATAACTGTTAAAGGTATAACCCGATTGGAGATAAGGCTTCATTTCAACATCTAGGGGGGATTGAACCCCCACGAACGGATATTCTAGTTACGCCATTAGACACTTCCACCCCCGAGAATATAGCTCTAGCGAGTCCACTCTGGCCGGCCGGTTAAGGCAAGCGCAGAGGGGCCTGTTCCTCGATCCTCACTTGAAGATAAGAAAAAGGGGAACCCCCGGGAGCACTCGGGTCCATGGTGTCGCTACTCACTATAGCCCGCCACAAGCTGTCCTGTGGGCTTATTATTATTAAGCCATTATTATTATTATTATATCTTTCTGTGAAGCCTGCCCTGCCAGCATGAACCATAGATCAGATTATGTCGAGATTACCGCTCCAGTCCATTCTTGCGGTCAAAATAATTTTGTATCTGAGTGATTTTTTTTTACATTTTGTTAGTTGTACCTAAAACTGTACGGTCTTTAGTTTTTGCCTCGCAACCAGATGTGCTTTAGTGGTTGCTAAATTGATTTAAGTAATAAATAAATAAACATTGATCGGTCGGTTAACATGTCTAGGACGTCTGTCCTACCTAGGTAATTTATGTTGCTTGTTTTGTTACCCATGTACAAACTAGGTAACTCAGACAAGGTAGCTCAGGAAATAAGAAAGTTATCTAAAGTTGTAATGTAAAAGAAACTCACCCTGCAATTGTTAGTCTGCTGGCTGTTCATATTGAAAGAGTTTTAAAATTTAAGGGTACTTAAAATCGTTTATTCCCACTTGTCCTGTTGAGTAGTTCTGTTGACAGTACTAGTGGGAAAAAAATTCCCACTAGTTCTGTTAACAGGACTAGTGGGAAAAAAAGTTCCCACTTGTCCTGTTGAGTAGTTCTGTTAACAGAACTAGTGGAAATAAAATCCCACTAGTTCTGTTCTGTAATTTGGAAGACTATGTTTGACACCCGATTTTATTACCTTTATTTAATTATTAAATTTTATTCCCTCTATTTTTTATTCCCCTTAGTTTAGTCTTATTTGGCTGGCTTAGAATGCTAACAGATGGGTGTCGTAAGAAGCGACTTAATCCGGCCCGCTGCAGCGCTGGTGGGAGGGACCCTCAGAGTTTATATTGGTAATATTGATTTTAATCTGTAATATTGTCACCTGTAATACGAATTAATGTACCTAACCTCCAAAATTACAAAATTGAATTTTAAATACAATTTGGCTGCAAATAATTTGCCTACAGTCGTCATATTTTTTTACGATTGTCATTTGTATTGTAGGTTGTCATTTGTTTTTAAATCTATATGTATAAAGCAAGGTTGTGTTAGTTAGAACACTTATAAGTCAAGAACGGCTGAACCGATTTTAATGATCTTTGATTCATTACATTCGTCTCGGTCCGGAATAGTAGAATAACTAAAAAATATTAATAAAGAACATAAGAAATAAACATAAATCAATGACTGTTGTCATTTGTTTTGACGGTTGTCATTTGATTTGACGATTGTCATATGTTTTGACGGTTGTCATTTGCGATGATGATTGTCATTCGTTTTGACGGTTGTCATTTGTTTTGACGTTTAGTTATTTGTTTTACGATTGTCATTTGTTTTTAAACGACTTCAAAAAAGGAGGAGGTTCTCAATTCATCTGTATTTTTTTATTTATCTTTATTTTTTTATGTTTGTTACCTCAGAACTTTCGACTGGGTGGACCGATTTTGATGATTCTTTTTTAATCGAAAGCTGGTGCTTGTCGTGTGGTCCCACTTAAATTTTATCGAGATCTGATAATGGCATCCATGAGAAAATAATATAAGTCTTAAATTTTCATTATTATGTGCGCTACAAATGGACGAATAACTCAATATCACGCCAGCCGATTTAGATGATTCTTTTTTATTTTTATTGGAAAGAATGTATTTCATTTGAAGTTGTTTTTTTTTTAATTTTAGATTATGACGGTTGTCATTTGTTTTATTTTTGACATTTTATAATAATAGTTATTCTGAAGTTCTGGCAGAGACGAATCCATTAAATCAAAGATCATTAAAATCGGTTTAGCTCTTTTTGAGTTATAAGTTTTAAATCTGAGAGGGAGATGGAGACATGCATGCACACACACACACACACACACACACACACACACACACAGAGAGAGAGAGAAAGAGAGAGAGAGACCATTTAGTTAAAAGTAACATGACATTGATTTGTTAGGCGGTACAAAGTTCGCCAGGATAGCTAATATTCAATAAAGTGACACAGAGCTAGTGGGATTTTTTCCCACTTGTCCTGTTAATAGAACTAGTGGGAACGTTTTTTCCCACTAGTCCTGTTAACAGAACTAGTGGGAATTTTTTTCCCACTAGTACTGTCAACAGGACTACTCAACAGGACAAGTGGGAATAAACGCTTAAAATACCGTAAAAATACTAAAATTATTTCACTGTTATCACAACAGAGACCGGCGATTAGTGTCGCCGTTATTTAACACACTATAAAATGAAACTGGATTAAATAAATCCCACAATTCAAAATAATTATTAAAGTTATGTTATGTGGAAAGTCAGTGGATGTTGAAAATCGTTTGTTTGTTGTTTCCTCAGTTTAAATTGTAATAAGGTGGGTGGACCATGGAAGGCCACTCTAACGATTAAACAGTCACTACTTCGTTATTTACTGGTTAAATGAATCAAACAAATCATTAAGTAACGCTTTGTCTTATTATGTATCATATAAAACATTTTTTTTTATAAAAGGTTTAACCATTATTTAATAAACTTAAGTTTAAATAACCTCTGCCAAATGGCCTTGCAAGGAACAAGGCTCCATACAAGGCCAATATAATAAATCAGTCGTTTAACTTAAAACTAACATTGTGAACATTAAAATATCTACTTATACTTAAACTACATAAAAAGATCTTTCATTAAAACGGAATATTAAATGCCTACCATAACATATTCAGATAAAAAATAATCAACGAACATTACTAGAACTCTATCGTAAAACTAAGAATGTATTTGTGTAATTGTTTTAAAAATAATATAAATGAGTAATAAATCGAAATCAAATAAGTTGCCAATAACCTTTATAGTAAAATGATAAAAATATAAAACTGATTAAATTGGCCTTCTTAAGGGTCTGTTCCTTGTAAGGCCAAAATGTTAGAACACCTCGGAATTGGGAGCCTTTACCTAAGTGGTAGCAATATATTAACTTGCACATTGGTTTAAATTTCCAGATATATATTTACAAGTGAAAACTAAGTATTAACATTTTCATAGTTTCTAGATGTTCCTAAGAAGAACCTTGTGCCCTAGCAAGGCCAACTGTCAACTTTTTGATCGGCCTTACAAGGAACCATTGGCTTTCCTAGGAAAACTACCAATATTTTAATTGTATTGGAAATAAAGTAATATCTTTTTCTTCAGTGCCGTAGCAAATCCTTATATTATCAATTTAGAGTAAAAAAATAAAGAAAACAATAGTTTATTTACTTGAAAACTTACATTTTACTAAGAGCAAATATTACAATTTTAACATCGATGACCGAAGTCAACAAAGGGAGGGCCCGCATTGATAAAATAGCGGTGCAAGGGACTCGCCGCCACGTTTGTGTACTTGAATTCGATGGATGTTAGTGTAAGTGGAAGGAAATTGTCATCGGATGGCAATAAATACGACTTTTAAATAATTGGCCTTACAAGGAGCATGGCCTTCCATGGTCCACCCACCTTATTGACTTCTAAGCAAATTCTATTTTCTTCTAAGCAAACCAACAATAACAATATAAACACACGAAATATAAACTTGTTTAGCCAGTCGCTTGTATTGATGTATTCAGAGAGTGGTCTCCAATTAAAAAGACGTCGTGTTCACTTTTACAACAAGCGCCGATTGATGTAAAAACCGGACGCCACTCAAATATATTATATCAGGGCACAATAGGAAGCTGCCTTTATAACGGCGATTACAGTGATAATGTAACACTTAAAGCTGTTAAAATTTTGTACAGAAGTGTAATCTTATATCTTTAAACGAGCAATTCTTGTATATATATATATAATTGGAATCTCGGAATCGGCTCCAACGATTTTCATGAAATTTAGTATATAGGAGGTTTTGGGGGCGATAAATCGATCTAGCTAGGATTCATTTTTAGAAAATGTCGTTTTATCGGTGTTTTCAGGCAATGATAAGCTTCTACAATATACTCTTCCTGACATCTATTGGCAAGAAGCAATACTAAAGCTACTTCAGTAAATGGCGTTGTTAAGCAACACTAAACCGAGCAAAGCTCGGTCATCCGGATATTGTTAACTTAATATGCGACTGCAGGTGTTTTAATGCGATTGCAATAGGTACTCTTCTAGTTTTGTTGCTAACAATGATTAAATTTTGGGAAGTATCAAATGACATTACTGCAAACTTAAGAAAAATGATGAATTTAAGAAACTGCTGCATTTTAAACGTTTTAGGTACTTTTAATTAAATTTTTTTATAAAAATGAGCTCTTTCCTTAAGTTTGCCGTATGTCATTACTTCCCAGAATTCGATCCTTGTTAGCAATAGCGACACTATTGAATGGTGTAATAATATAGGATGTGGTGTTTCAAAATCAACGGGTTCGATTCCTGGCTTGGTTATAAATTTTTCTAAATTTCTCGCTATCCCTCATAGTTTCGAATTTGGCCATCCAGGCACACCTGAAAAATTCACTTTTTATAAACCCAGTAGCATTCAGGGCTCTATAATTAATGATGTGTAATGGTTTACATCATTATAATCACTAATTAAGTGCTGTACCCGGGTCCATCCACTGAGACGAACGCTTACGGTTGTCTTACAAAATACACTTTTCATAGCTGGTAAAAATTCGATTTAGAATTCCCTCGTTTTTATGCCGATTCAGTAGTGCTATGCATGCTTCGACACGCGACTCGCTGTTGGTAGCTTACACACTTACACAGGTAGCTTAGTTCGTGTGGCACCCACATACCTATCTAGCTTTTTTATCTTTCCAATTTGACGCAAGTGCATCAATGTTGTTTTGACACTAACTCTAAAGAGAAGAGCGTTTTCAGTAGATATTAATAAGCAAACTTTAATATTTAGGTATTATCACCAGTTTCTGGTTTGTTATATTGAAGTACCTAATACTTTAATAACGTAAAATTTAATTCCGTTGAAGAATGAATCTGTTATTTTTATATGAGAAGTTATGAAATCGTGTCTCAGATTTTCAGACGATCTACATATAATTTCATATTAGATATGCTTACCTGTTCGTTATCAGTTTTATTAAATAAAGTTCTTATTCCATGCCATAGCGTCAGGGAGCCCGAGGAGATCCTCGTTGTAGGTAAATGGGGGTACTCAGATCTGAGTACGTACCTAGTATGAAGTAGCTATATCATAATACTTACAGCAAATAAAAAACATGAGCGGTGTCAAGGGACACCCGGATGGAACGAAGTTCCTTTCGATTTAAGTATTGTTTTGTTG
This sequence comes from Thymelicus lineola, assembly GCA_963932265.1. Taxonomy (NCBI): domain Eukaryota; kingdom Metazoa; phylum Arthropoda; class Insecta; order Lepidoptera; family Hesperiidae; genus Thymelicus; species Thymelicus lineola. Next base: position 7,191,869 of record OZ010701.1, read on the forward strand.
TACAGCGCCATCTCTGTAAAACTCTCTGAATCACTTCAAAAAAAGTGTCGTCATTCGTAAGAAATAAGAATCAAAAAGTGTCGTAATTTTCCGTCTAGTCCCCTTTCACAACGCGCGATAAGGAACTTCGTTCCAAAACGGCACTGACTCGATTGTATCAGAATTGGTTTTCTATGAATTGATGAATAAATCAATTTTGGACATCGGCCAGCGGCTTCCGAGTAACGCGTTTAGGAATTGATAGTATGCCAAGAGATTGATAGGTTCGCTAAAATAAATCACTAATGAGAGTGTAGTATGCAATGTAATCACAGATGTAATAGACATTATGATAGGCTGAGCTTTTTAAGCTAGCATTGTGGTTTATAAAGATAAGTAGCATAATTAGAAATATCTAGGTTAGGAACACAGATATGCGTAGCGTAAAAATAACTACATAGGTACCTACAAAGATGCCTCTTTTTAATATATAATATCATTGGGTACCTACTTCCTCTTGCTAAATTACTTTGTGTTGAGCAATGCAGTCAGTTTATAAGCATCGAATGTGAAATTGCACGGTAGTTCTTTGAGTATCCTTAATAGGAAGGTAGGTAGGTATATAAAATTATAGCGCATCTTGGCATCCGACCACTTACCATTATCACTTGCTTCGGAAGAATCTGAACCTGTTGTTATGTGGAGAGTTATTGGGCATGATGTATGTTGAATATTCATCATTATTTATTATAGTAACTTAATTTTTATTAAGTTAGTGCGCTCACCATCTTGGACCACTTACCATCAGGTGGGATTATGGTCAAGCATTAACTTATTTTAAGTAAAAAAATAATTGGATTTCTAAAACCAGAAGGCTTGAGGGATATTTAATAAGAATACACAAGCAGGAACATACATAGTTTTATTATTCAATGTAAATACACTGTAAACAAAACTACAGCACCAATAAATATCTCATTTTCACAAAAATATCAAGCTTTATTCTACATCTCATAACAGTTATACATTGTAAAGGCAGTTTCATCGGAACTCATCTTCGCGTACAAGGCAGACATTCGTACTTAAGTTAATGTAGTCTTAACATGTTCTCTCATTCAACAAGAGTAAGCAACACCCGTTTGTAGTCGCCCTTCGTATCATCCTGCAAAATTTTTCATTGTACTTAACAAAGTCAGACTTTGAATTGAATACATGCAAGCTTAACAAAATATTCCTTGTATAAATAATTTCTTTAAAAAATATAACTCTTTTGCAGAATTTAAGCACAAAGTGTGACTAGCACATTCCTGAAGTCACCGGTTAGGTCATCCTGTAAAGATATCGAAAAACCAAAACTATAAAGTTAGCCAAAAAATATACAATAGAAACTGGCCCATAATTCCTAAAAATGTTCACAGCGTGCATTAAAGATAACAAGCGAGATTTTAATCAATCACAAACAAGTACTATCAATATTTAACTTACAATATAAATTTAAAATGCAACGGTAAGTATTTGTACCCTCGACTAAAATAGGGTGTAATAATTGTATAATTTATAATAATTATTAGATATATTATGTAATTAATAATTCACACCACACTTGTACACAGCGTAATGGCGCTCGGATAGTGAATTATTTTCTTTCTTAGTAACACATCGCTGATAGGAGTTCCCCGAGCGGACCTCCTAAGTCCTCCTGAAAAAGCCAACAACTACTTGAAAAAAGCGACCTTCACACTCACACCAGGCCCCATGCACTCACACAAAGCAGTTAACTACACTGTGCAAAGAAAGTTACATGAACATGAGAAACGGAAAGCAAAATATACAGATCTTCAAATAAAATGTACACCCGGCATGGAGAACCTAACTGGACGCATTGGAAGTAAAATCATTCTGTTCAGATCTATACGGTTTGGTTTGAGACATTAGTGGATGGACGAGTCCGCATGCTCGATTTTCAAGTAGTTAGTTAGAAGAAAGTCGCTATAAAAAGCTGTTTGAGTTAATTGTTGCGTTTTTCTTTTCTCGATAGGAAAGGATTCCTAGATGACTCTTTATCGAACATGCATCACATCCTACGAATGTTTTATATCCAATGCGTGTCAGGTATCCTAATAACTTAACAACCTAACAATTGACAAAAATAACTTATTTCAATGTACGTGGTTCGCTGTATCCTGTACATCGGGACCGTGTTTACTCAACAATGGTCAATAAAGCCTTCTTGTAATCCCCGGAAGTGTCATCCTGTAATCAAAACGCATCACTATTCTAGACGCCTTTTCATTTAATAGCAAATTTACTTTAACTTATCGAAATCAATTAAAATATTAACGATCTTTTCACTTTATTAATTTGTACAAGAATTATTTTAATTTAATCTGACAGATTGTTAGCAAGTGTGACAAACGCACGCATTATTAATCACATAATAACATTATTAAGTATATAATAGTTTTCAATTTAACATCGTTTGTTTGAAATAGCCAATGTACGAGATCGACCAAATTCTAATAAGTATAAATAGATCTGTATATGTATAAAGACAGATGAAAAATCCAAAATAAGTAATAGAAAACAGAATGGTTATAAAGATTGTAGATAATATAGGGTTTTGCCAATTCATGCTTGTGATCATAAAGAAGCATAATTATTATTTATCACTTCTTCAGAAATTATGGGTCAGTTTCAGTTATTTCTTAACTTTTAACGTTTAGGTTTCCATGCTGTTAGTAAGCCGTTAATATACACACGAACGTTTACAATAGCTATTGATTAATCATCTAATTAGTCACTAATAATGGAAGTATAATATTTATTTATTAGTAATATAATGAGGTGGCCGTATGTATCGATAAGCCATGTTATAATAAATTATTTTGTATTGATTAATGTGATTATGGAATGTTCATAAATAAATAATATAAAAGAGTATTATGAAAATGCAAATACATATGATAGTGGTCATAGTGTTAAGTGCTACAAAAATAAACTATACATAAAATACGTATTATTGTTATAATACTGGTAAGTATTGTGAAGTCCAGACATATCACGTCAACATACTAGTATTAAGACAACATCGTATGGTAGCTGTAACAGGTAAGTACTCACGAATATTGTGTATTACAACGATGTTTCGACATGACATGGGTAATAGCCATGGCGGAACTGATTCGATTGAGTCGAAATATCGATTTAAAATACAAAAATCGTTAGCACCCCTTGCTGCAAAAGTACTCACAAATCTCTGTAAGAATTCGACCACAGACTTAAAAAAGAACAGACGGATTGTCAGCAACAAATTCAGTGAAGCACCCATAGTAATACCAACTCCTCTATTCATACTAGTATCACACGCACACATTAACACCATGCTGTTATTAATCGGCCGCCATTACCGCGTCGGATTGGTCGGACTGCACTAAAAATTATGCACACATGGTAAACGGGCGGCGTCACTCTCTCTAAGACAAGGTGACGTCTGACGTCTGGTTCTTTTTTCAAGTCTGTGAATTCGATGTAATTTTGTGGATTCTAACCAGTGATTTGTCTGCACTCCATGTCAAGTAAAATGTTTAAATTCATTTATTATTTTGAAACTGATTGTAAAATTACTTACAGCAATCCAGCTGTCCAAGCTCTTTCCATATTTCTCAAGGAAGGCCTGCTTGATGTCTCCGAGGTCAATCTCTGAGCGGCTGACCACGATTCTGATCAGGGTCTTGTCGTTGGTGCCCAAACCCTTCATGGAGTAGTAGAGGCGCTCGGCGAAGAAACCTACCTTGCTCTTCACGCACTTAACTAAAATAGGAAAGTTATATAAGAACATACATGCATAACTGATCTATAAGTAGCATTAGCACAATGTTATCAATCATGTTTATCAAAGATAAGTCTATGTAAATACAAAATGATAAGGTATTATTGTTTTGTATCTAAAAATAATCTCATAAACATAACATAAACATCCTTTTACACAATTCGTGATATGATAACTTAATGCTTAAACTACAATCACATCTGATGATCAGTGGAGATGAGTAGGTAAGCAAATATCGAGAAAAAAATCCAGGATAACTCTTTTCTTGAAGAAACCTACCAACTAAATAATATGGTTATACTATTAAAGGAACCACGATTAAGTCCTGACTTCCTGAGACACCAAGGCCGAAAAATATATCACAATTATTAATCTATTAGTCTCAAATGTTTTTTGGTGAATGCTAAAGTGGTTAAGTCAGATAGCTCGTCTAAGATAATAGTGGTTCCGCTATAAAAACTTCCAACGCTGATTTACCTTCTATTGTACAAGCATTGCAAGCCGACCTTGAGGCTTTGAGTGATCAATTCATGATTCATAGTTCATACAGATTCATTGTACAGTAGCTCACCTGACCGGCGATAGCGTTTAACTAATTTATAGCGCATTCCTTGCATCGTTGACGGAATGAATAAACAGTAATCATCATTTTAGTTATTAAGGAAGCAGTTAAAATATATAATAACTAGTACATTCATACATCGTGGAATCAATTGAGAGCGCATATGGCTGGTGGCGTCATCGGATGTGCAAAAGAGGTACAATGGGTGGACTGATTGCATTATTTGCCAACCCTTGATAGGTCAAAGCAAGGATATCAAAAAATAAAATGTATTCTTTAAGTAATTTTGCTTAATACTTTGTAATATTGTAACGAAATTTATATAATAAGTTAAAATCTTTAACATTTTCACTTTCAAACTCTATACCCTCAACTGACTCAGTGAATTTTCTGGCTATAGGTATTATTTTCAAGAAAAAGCCAAAATTATGACTTGAAAATTGGGATCATTATCTCCATCTTGTATCTATGTAAACTTAAAACAACATAGGTTGGATAAGAATACTTCTTTCTTATAAAATTCTAGTTGTAAAAGTACGAACATGCAAACAAACAAACAGACACTACTTACCAATAGCAAGCATTCCCTTCTCCACGCTGCCAGAGAACTCCTTCTTGATGGACTCCTCGATGTCCTTGCCCGTGATCGCCTCGTATTCAGCGAAGATCTGGAATCATTTTACATACATTCTTAATGTTTATTATAAGGGGTCCATAGTTTCCATGGATTGAAAATGCCAGTCCTTATTTAACAAAAAATGTATGTGTGAGCGATGCCGTCAGTTGAAAGCATATAATTCATATTGTAAATGCATTACAAAGTTTAAGTTGTTTACAATGGAAATTTCAGCAATTTAAAAGCGATTTTTGAGAAATGTTTCTCATACAATCTGTAACATCAGATGAAGTAAATGAAATCCTGTTTAACATCAGGGGATTTCTCTTTCACCTAATTACAAATGTTTTGTAAAATTTCATGCATCTAACCTACTTGTTTGGTCTTTAGGCTGGTTCACTCAATTCAGTTATCATAAGTAGACTTCCTCACCTGTCTCAACTGCTGGTACGAACGGGTGATGAGGATGGAGTTGAAGACTGACTCATCAGTACCCCACTGGCCTTCCCCAGCAGCTGCCAGAGCCTCGGCATCAGCCTTGGCCGCTCCCTCATCCACACCCTGGTTCTCATCACGGTTCGCCATACACAGAGACACGCACAGACGCTTGAAGTGCCCCGATGTGTCACCCTTCAGGTCAGATTCGAGGCTCTTGCCATACACTGGGAAATACAATGGAAATAGTTTGTTGTTTTAGGCAGGTGTTTTCTATAGTTAGTGTTAAGTATGGAAGAATCGGTCATGGTAAATTTTATCGGTATATTTTACGGTCTAATTTCCTATCAATAATAATCGTTATTCTCCGGAATTATTCACGGTTTTATTTTGTGAGATTCAAGAAACCTAAGAGTTTTCCATAATGTTTTCAATGGTGCGTGAAGTGCTTTGCCTGGTGGAATAGCCTGTACGCCTCATGTTTTGAGATGAGGTATTCAAGTAGATGATTGAGGTAAGGTAAAGTAATGCAGTAACATTAAAAGTAAACTGACCGCATTTAAACTATGATCACGAAAACTAAGCTTGCAGTGAACTAAAAATGGCCGAACTTAATTACTTAACCATTAGACGATGCCCTGCCCACGTCATGAATACTAATTATCCACATGCAAATAACCTTCGGATGACCTCATGGGCTGAACAACCATTAGTATTATTAACGCACCGTATCCAATAAGGGAAACCTCGTTTCCGGTTATAAATACTTTTGTTTTTAATTGCTATTGCATTCATTAATAATGGAACAGGATAGATTCCTATCAGGATGTGATTAGAAAACAATAAATGGGTGTTCTAAATATATATAAGCTCTAGAAACACAGCCATGGCAATAACAAAATACAAAGACAGTCTTTTTCCATTGAATTGACCCCAATAGATAAATGAAATGTCGTACCAGCACGCGATTCAAATGTGTTTATTCGTGCAGAATCGATCGTCAGCATACGTGCTCATTCCATAAATTCAGTTCTAACTTCTAACTAAATGCAACGGTTTAGGAATGTAATGGAAGTTCTAAATAATTGATAATTTTAGCAAAAGAAAGAGAGCTACCGATTATTATATCTGGTCCGGGGTCGGGGTCACCAACTATTACGGTGTATAGGAAGTCAATAGGAACATTTTTTTTTCGAAAACTGAGTTGCAAGTAGATTTAATGGATGTAGAATTTAATGGATCCCTGTGTGGGAGACGGACACTCAAACCTATTGCCGATAAAAAAGGAAAAAGTTATCTTTAATGATACCTAACCCCTTATCCGAAGATACAAAATTAACCGTAGCAAAAGGTCCCAAAGAACGCCAATATAGATATTTTGTATGACACTTACATTGTTCATAGAAGGCAGAAATAGTACGGATGCCGTAGTTGGAGAGAGTGCAGAGGATCTCAATGATGGCTTCCTCATCAGTTCCTACAACCGCCACGGCGTCGTGAAGCTCCTTGGCGTAGAAGTGGGGGAGGGGGGTCATTAGAGCGATGATCACATTCTCCAAGTTGCCTCCCAACTCGCTCTTCAGTTCGCTGATCAGGTCCTGTGGAGGAAGGTTATTATTAGTGTCACGTGTTTGTATACTGAGTAGTACGTATAATATATTATGTATGTACTAGTAATACGTAAAGGCATGGTAAAGTAAGCAAACCTGCTTATCTATGTATGTATTCAGATAAACAGTGATTTGTTACAATTTACATCTGTTCAGTAGATTAGAGGAAACGTATGGTGATATTAAAATTAAAAGTCGATGCCCAAGTTTATTTTGAATCTGTCAATCTGTTCTGTACTTTGTTTTAAGAGCCATATGTATTATGAAGAGCTGTACCTATCTAAATATGATAATTATATAACTAAACATATTCTATGTGGTATGTTTGTAGTTAGGTAACTTGCGAGTAATATTATAGTAGTATTAGTAGGTTCTTGCCATTATTCATTGTGGTTTTTGTTCAACCGTTCAGAGAACACGACCCGTTTATTGCCAATTGGAGTTTTCCTCTAATTAAAGTTAACGACGGGTCAGTCATTGAAGACATTGTTATTTCAAAAATGAAACACTTATCCAACAACGACTGCAGAGAGCCGACTGTAACGCATCAGTGAGCATTAGAAATTTATGAATTTGGTGAAAGTTCTGCCTAAAAGAGAAATTTAGGCGCATTGCTGTTAAGAGGTTTTGTGACAAAAATTGTACCACAATGGAAACGTTAAGTCAGCAAAGTTTAGCAATGGGGGGTATAAAATTGTCGGCGTATGAATTCCGTAATTTCCCATCCACATCATATTGTCAAGGATCGTCTGGATTAGGTTTATAGAATATTTATTCTCAAAATTACTGGGAAACGAACGAATCTGACTATGGAATAAACTAGGTACATATTTAATTTTTTCTTAACCGTTTCTTCTGTACACACATGCGTCCTTTATGAAACTAAAGTTGATGACAGATTTCAGTGACCACTGACCACTAAAACCCAAATACGGCTTCTACGGTGCATGCTTGCTACTTCCACAAAATCAATAAAAATATTCTTTAAAATATATTTTAAATATGAATATCATAACATGCTATTTCTGTTAATAAACGGTACTTACATACATAGTAATGACTACCCAGTTAGTTCTATGAAATTAACATGAGGAGTATGTCGTCACAAGGAAAAATAACTTGCAAGTTCCGACTCGAATAAACTACGAGTATTAGTCATTCTATCAATGTTGATATAAATAAGTATCTATTCATCAAATGCACTGAACTAAAACATATCAGTATTTAAATGTCTTAATTATGATATTTAAACAATGTTTCAATTATCATAAAGAATAATAGCTGTTCCGCGCTGCTTTGCATACGGAAATCTTTTATCCTGTTTTCCCGGGAAACCTTTTAATTTTCCGGGATGAAAATTTGTCTAAAATATGACCCAGGGTATCAGTAACAACTTTACCAATTTTCATCGAAATCCGTTCAAAGGTTTTTATGTGATGGCCGGACAGACAAACATACACTTTGAGTTTTATTATAATAATAGTATAGATTATGAGACAATGTAACAAGCATAATATAGAGGTAGGTAAGCATAGTAGGTAAGTCCGACTACAAACAGAAGAATACATTACTGTTACTTATCGAGATGCTACGACTCGAAAATATTATGATAAGAAACAGATGCACTGGTATGGAAAATAATGTATACCCACAGTGGCAAACACCGATACCGTAAAACACTTAGCCTCAATAACAAGCCGGTAATGCAAAGAGGTGTTACAAATGTATCAGGGCGATTTCTTGCTATGCGCTGAAGTTAATTCGCACCCTCAGTGGAAAAAAAGCATAAAAAAGCTTTGAATTTTAGTTATTAATATGATGGAAAGAGGGACAAAAGCTGCGTATGCTCATTTTTTTCAAAATTTTATCATTAATCTTGACGGTTTTATGCAAGAAATCGTAATGCATATTCCTTTGACTACTTTTTTGCTCTCCTATAAAATTTCAATGTTCATGTTAGATATGCCTTTTTCCACTAAGGGTGCGAAATTTTCTCTCACATTTTTGCAAATTGCTGCCGAGCTTCATTCATTATTCTGATGCACTATTGTGTCTATTGTTTCTTGTAACCATTGCAAATCGTGTCAACATTTTTATTCCAAGTAAGTAGGTACTATCTACCGCACTGAGCTAGCGTATTAGGACTACGCCCCATTTTCCTGTCATTAAAAGAGACTTGACCAGCTTTGGGAGAGTAGTTACAAGTTACAGGTTACGATGATAGAGTGTATTAATCTTTTTGTCTCATAAAATTAAAGTCGATTAAACAGGTATCATAATAATACCGGATTAATACAGCAATTCACTTTTTATTTTCCGCAAAAGTATCCGACCGTGCACGCGTTATTTTTGGTAGACGCTGCGCCTACGTAACCGGACAATTTATTATTCCAAGAAGCCGCACTCGACGCTACATTGTTTACATTATTAGCTTACATTCAGTGATTGACATGGAGTTCATTTACGTTAACGATATAAGTACTTTAATGGAAGGTTATTATGCTCTATAATATTGAAGTTTTAGGAACTTCACACGTTTCGCTCCACGAAACATCTTTCAAGTTTTCAAACCGGTTGTTTTATACGTTTTTCATATGGTGGTACCTACAGATCCCTCCGTTTGCGAGTTTGTTTTAAATTCCAATTTTTATATTGTTATGCAAGAACAAATGTATACCTAGAATAGGTAGATGTAGAAAGGATTCTAAGTTGACCAAAGTGTCATGACTTCTACTTATTTATGAATTTTCCAATTTTATATACATGCATGTATACCTGCGAAATTTAATTTACCCATCTAATATCTAAGTACCTTCCTATAGCTACATGTTTATTTATAATATTTAAGTATTTTGTTCGTGGATGTAGTAATTATACGTATTTATGTTTTAGATAGCCCATTACTCTTTGATTACCAGTACCAAAGTTACGAACCACTTACATAATAAAATTCATACTGCATTAGTTTTATGAAGTCGCTATTGCTCCTGTATTGGGGTCACTAGCCGGTAGCCCCACCTCCTTTGACCATCGCCTTAGTATCGATTGCCTTGCGGATAGAGACTGATCCCGCTGTCCGCAGAATAAACTCGTAACATTATACTGTTATTAACATAATGTATTAATTAACTTGTAATGTTTTATTAGTCTTAATCCAGGCGACTTCGTTGGTGATGAGTTATATCTTTGTATTTTTTTCTTCAGTTTTTCAGCTTTATATGTATAACAGACTAATAGTTATTTAAACACACAATTTGTCTATACAGAACTACTTACATCCTTAATATAACGTGCCTACTTCTATTAGCAGTCTGCTAACAAATGACTTTTAAATCGCCTAGGCCCGCCTAGCTAGGGCTAGAACTGAAAAAGTTAATAAAGCGATAAAATCGCATGACTCCATTGAGCAAATGTATGTCAATATTAGGTACCTAGGTTCTTAGGTAACTATCATACTAAGATACATAAAGCTTATTTAAACACAAATACATTAATAAAATCATTGCAAAATGCGTAGGTACTTACATATTTTGATAAAATATTGTTTAGGTACTGTTTAACTGTTTTAATTAGTAGATTGATATCATACTTAATACGCTACGCTAATATTATTAAGCTTACTTAATCAGTTTTGTATTAAAAATAATTAGGTATGTAGGCACAGAGGATTGTAGGTACCTGTTATATGTATACAAAATTAATGGCCTACGTTAATTATAATTATATTATGGTATACTACAATGATGGTAGCCTGGAATGTAAGTTTCATAAAACTTACATTACATATTATAAAAAATTTTTTTTACTGAGGTAAAAACGCAGGTATCGTGAAGGCAAGCCCATCTGAATTTTTCTTAATCCAGGAAAATCCGAAACTTTTTGTGTCCCTTTCCTACACTAAGTGATGCTGAAATATTTTTTCTCCTTTACATTTTTCTGTTATATTTACCTAAGTGTACGTGACAGTTCGATTTCGTGAGTGCCTATACAGGGTGTCTCGTACAGATGACTTTAGGTATAAGTGGCACCGTTTTCGAGATTTTTGACCTTTGTTTAACATTTCGGTAATTTAGCTCCATTATCCTACTTTTTACTGTTGAGTTTACCTAACGAATCCAAAATTAAATGTATAATCCAATTACTTACTTACCTAAGTATAGGATAAAATATAAAGATATCATATTTATAGAATAGATACAAGATAAAAGTAATTTATTACCTCACTTTGTATGTGTGATGTATTTTAATTTTCCATTATGCTTTTACAATGATAATATTATCGTACAAAGCAATGATGACACCTAGCTAATCATTGTGGAATGTAAACATGAAAATTTCTGTGATATCAGTTAGGTATAATTGTTACTTCGCAATTCTCTAAGATAATCCACACTGTATTATGTCATTAGATATCTGTATTTTTTTTATTTTAAAAAATTGAGTTGTACCAAAGTAGGGTAACAGTAACAACTACGGACGTAGTAACAACTCCGTAGTAACAACACTAAAATATTTATGGTCAAAGTAGGTACGTAGGTAGTTTTTGACGTAATAACAAATTATGCTATCGGAGTTTTAACGTGTAGGTAAATGTTAGTGAGTCATAAGTCATACAGCAATCAACCTTCAACCACGCTATTTTGTGCTCCAACTGACATCACTGAAATGACAGGAAAAATGTAACGAGGTCTAGGTCGACAGTTCTTTACCTAGGTAGGTATATGAAATCCCGAACGAAACATTAATTTAAGTATATTCCTAGTACCTACCTACCTACCTACCTACCTACCTACCTACCTACCTACCTACATACCTAGTACCACGGTAATGATATCGCACCGATACATAAAAAACATAAATACACAAAAAAAGCATAAGTCGTCTTACGTTGACTTTTAGTTACTTAATAATATGATTGGAAAGAGGGTTAAGAGCTGCAAAATAATGCTCATTTTTTTTCAAATTTTTATCATAAATCTTGACGATTTTGTGCAAGAAATCGTAATGTAAATTCCTTTGACTCCTTAATTTTAACAGATAATGTTTTAAATTCAAATCGTAATTTCTTTTAAGTAGGTATGTACCACCAAGGTATCTAATAATTTTATTTATCTGTCTAGATATTCACCTGATGTTATGTAAATAACAAAGATAATTTGATTGATAGATTGAAAACAGTCTTCAATAAGAGTTTAAATTACGAACCCTGAAATTAAATAAATAAAACGAAAATAAATAAAATCAGACAAAATCTACAAACTAGGTACCTATTCTGTGATTCAAACCTCAAAACCTATTCGTAAGTACTATGCAACGTGATACAGGGTAACCAATAAATAGAAAGAAAAAAGCTGAAAGTGTAACATGAAGAATCAGAAGAATCTATTTTCAACTATTTCCTATCTGAAAATGCACTTCAAACCTCAAAACCTATTCGTACTACGTAACATGATAAAGGATAGGTAAATGGAAAGAAAAAAGCTGAAAGTGTAACATGGATAATCTATTTTCGACTATTTCCCACTTGAAAATGCACTAAACACACATTACACTCGCACATTATCACTCGCTATTAGACTAATTTGCCATAATAAAGTATGTAAACTATTGTATTATATATTATATGTATTACATATGTATGTATATAGATATATATATTATATTTAATTGTATGTATGTAAATTTGTATGTATTGTATTTATAAAAGTATGTATTTATATATTTCTTTTAGCACCTACCGCAAATTTTAATTATCACCCAGGGTTGACTGGTGGAGAATGCCATATTAGGCATTAAGTCCGCCCATTGTTATCTAGTTTTTAGGTTAACAATAAAGAGTAAAATAAATAAATAAATAAATAATAAACACGGAACACAGAGTCCGTGATCGCAAACGTCTGCTAACTGCAGTAAATAAACTCGAGTTAATCTACGTTAACCTAAAACTAGAACGTTGACCTTTGCAGGTATTTGAAAGTATGTAGCCCATTCAATACTAACTTGTGAGATTGTAAATGGACCTACCATTTACTACTTATATCCATAAAACGTGTATGATATATAATTTAATTTCAAAGACTTCCACTACATACCTCATAATTCAGACATTTTTATCAGTTAATCTGTGTGGTACAGTATAATAGTTCTTTAGGGCATTTAATTATTATTACTTAATCATATTAACCATCATTGCAGACTGCAATCTAGTTAGCTGTAGGTATGTAGAATGTATTCATGGTAGGTATTGTAATGTAACGTTTTGTTATCAAACAGTAAATTAATAACTACTACCTACTTATGAACAATACCTTTAGGATGAGTCATTAGTCAGCAGTCACTTACCTTTCCATAGTTAGTCTTGAAGGTCTCCGCGATCTCCAACCTCTGCACGATGCCACGGCGGGCCAGGACGTCAATGATGGCCTTCTCATCAGTCCCGAAGCCTTTCATTGCCTTGCGGAGGGTTTCCGCGTCGGCTGCGGCATCGAAGGGCTCCGCAGGGTACACGGTGGGAGTGCACTATAGGGATCAAATACACTTATTAAAATTTTACCAAAAGTAATTGTGAATGCGACTTTGATAAAGAACCAGAATCAAAATCGCAAGAATATGAAAAATATAATATGTTTGATGAGTTCCCTCTATTATATTATCTACTCATGAATCCTATCATCAGAACAGAATGTCGATAAACATCTTAAACTTAGAATAATAACGCTATTCTAAGATCTTAAATATTTCTCCCATACCCAGAGTGACAGTATTTTATCCTTTCAAACAAAAAAAGGATTTTTAAAATCGGTTGATAATTTATGACGAGTTCAGAGGTAGCAAACATTTTAAAAAATATAATTAAATTAATTAAGACGACCCGTGTGGCGCAATGGTTACCATGCCGGATCGCCGCGCCAAGGGTTCTGGGTTCGATTCCCAGCGAGGCGGAAATTTGAATGATGAGTTTGAATTTCTGTTCTTGGTCTGGGTGTGAATGTCCTTGTCTTGTGTGTTGTCCATGGCACCCACGACACAGGGAATCCTAATGTGGGGCTATGAGTGTGAAGCGTTATTTATTTATTTATTTATTTATTTAAATTATGAATTCCTTTTTTGTAGTCAGTTAAAGTTAGTGGCTGAGTAAAAGGTTATTGTTTTATTAGCTGTAAAAAACCGCACTGACGTATGTCTTGCAATGCACAAGAAGCTTAGCATATCTAATGGCAATTACTCAATAAATGTGACCGAGCTCAATTTTGGAGCTGATCTTATAAGTTGATCCTGTCTGACCTAAGAATTATCGATTAATGAATCTAACATTGGTAATTCAATTGTAATTATAACACCAATTTAAGAGCAATAAGACCATTCCATTAATTTATTTGACAGCTTATTCCTCAATTTACAATTATGTCTGATTATCTGGCAAAGCGCTGTTAAAAAATGCGATGGGTCTTTGGGATCGTAAAATAAAAAATCATGGGAAAGCAGTTTGACACGATACTAAATTAACGTGTTCAGAATTATATTATTTTCTTTTTTTGTAAATAATTACTAATAAATAATTTTATTAATGAAAACAATTGTTGCTAAATTTAGTTTTTAATAATTAATTATGTAAACAACGTTACTGAATTTTACTATCGTGTATTGACAGTGCAAGTAATCCCTTAAAAGAGGGTTAAGTTGATAGTCTTGTTATGTGGCTAGAGTTACAAGTACCACTTAACGCCCTATTGTTTTAAGTGTACTTGTATTAAGTGGCTATAAACATTCGTATTTTTCTATGCTTATTTTTCAAGTAGTTTTAACTGCCAAATTATAATTTAAGGCGGAGTCTTGACTGTTACCTGAAATGGTACATATTGCTTGTTCATTTAAAAAGTATTGTAATAAAATTAATAAACAAGAATGAAGAATCCTATAGTAATTATGGCTGTAACCCTGTTTTTTTACTAATATATTATTACTTTGATAAGTAGGTAGTTATATTTAACCCAAGTAAACAGGATTCGAACCAATGTAGGTGCTCGAACGAAAATTACGACACGAAGTGTCACTTCATCGATCTTGTAAAAAAGCGAAACTGTATCGTCTTGTAAAAGCAATTGTTAATGCATTATAAAATGTTTGGAGTTTTGAAAACTTGGGTTTATGTTTGCTTTCCAAAACTAAAAACCAAAGTTAAGTTTTAAACGCAAACTACAATTAACCTTGCCAAGTAAAGATGACATCATCTCGTGAGAATCGATGTTAGGTAGGTTGTAGGAGGAAACTTACCTTGTACGGGTAATATTGCTGGCCGCTCATGTTGAGTTTTCTAGAATAAAAGGATACTGGTATTAAAATACAGTAAAAATAAAACACTGGATCAAAAACACTTGGGTAAAATTCCTCTGCTATCAACGGAGACCGGCTTTTACCGATTAGCAAACATCAGGCGGCGCGCGCCGCGCCACCGCCCTATAACCGCTATATCACTTAATTGTTGAAATTTACACCTAAATTAACCAAAATTAACACTGAAATAAAACATCGAACTATAATTCGTTATATTGAATAACTTAAAAATTAATAAGAGAAAAAATACATACTTTTTCTTATTAGATTCAGCGAAACACAACTGTGCTACAATGGAGCGAAATCCGAAATAAACACGACACGAATGAGACTAGTGAGTGAGACCGGCCGGATTCATGGCGTTTTTGTTCGCCCTCTCACTCGCTGCGATGCGTCAGATGATCTCAACATTTGGTTTGAAATTAGACCGAACAGTAAAAAAAACAAGTATGAAGTAGGTGCAAGTACTTCCTCTAATTTACCTCTGGCAAGCCGTTCTAATGCTTCAGCACGTTGGATGCTTATTTTGAGCGAACGGCACGATTCGATCGACTTTGTTACGCGTTGCCTTCCTTGCTTACAGGTGTCCTCAGTACTACTGATACAGGTGGCGTTATTGGAGATAAGGGGGTTGGGCTCTGGAGTTTATTCCATTTCCTAAGCCATATCTTAATTATAAATAGTTCACGCTCACCACTAGCAAATACAAAACATAATTACCTATTATCATCACAAAATACTATCTTGAAACAAAAACAATACTGATAAGAAATACAGTCTCATAGTATGACAATATTTTTACAAACACTATTCTACACTACTATAATACCTATAGTTATACTGCCTACTATATATTATAATTTCTGCCATCAGCTTCACCCACGTAATAGTAGAAATCTTAAACATATACACGTTTAAATCAAGGGAACATATGAACGGGATCATCAAACACAATACCATCTCTCTGCTTAAATATCTCCACTAGCAATCACTTTATAATTAATCCATAAAAGCCAATTATTGAATTTAAGTAGCAGATGGGTGATACCCGGCTCAAAGGACCAAAAAAAGTCGTGAATAAAGTAGCGGATGGATGCCGCATCGAATCACAACACCTATAATACATAGGTCCGATTAGCGCCAGTAAGGGAACCTATATCTGATCGACAGAAAAAATAGCCGTTTGAAATATTCTCCGCATAAAACAGTTTCGAACCCCTGAGCCACGTAATCGGCAGGGTGATGTCATCTGGCGACGCTGCGGCCTGCTGGCCTGGCTGCCGGCTGGGAAGCCCGCCCGGCCCGAGCACTTGACCAAGACAGGTTTGTCATACAGAACATACCGACGTAAATATTTTGGTTTATTTTCATTTTAATTGGCCTGCAAGCCTGCAACACCGTAGTAATATTTTTATGTAAGTAAGTATGAACGAGTAGACGAGACAGAGACACCTGATAGTAAGCGGTTTTGCTTCGGAGAGTCGGACGAACATGACGAAACTATAACTCTAAAAACGATCCCATAAAAACATGAAATCTGTACTAATATTATAAAGCTGAGGAGTTTGTTTGTTTGGTTGAACGCGCTCTCAGGAACTACTAGTTCGAATTGAAAAAATCTATTCCCGCCAAGTCCGTAGGGATAACAGCACCGATACGATAACGTTTGTTGCCGGTCAATAAGAAAGCAAGAGATAATGAATCTTCATTATCATACCATGAACACCAAAGGAGAAATCAGACCAGCGATTTTTGCAAAGTGGTAGGTAATTGTTGCGAATGTTTTATTGTTTTGTAAATATCTCCAATGTTATAGCGCTCCAGGAACACCTGGGAAAGTATCTATGTACAAAGCACATGAGGATAATACCTCATTTCAGTGTAAATATGCGGCAAAAGGATTCTTGAAGGGATCTTCACCATATCTATTGGAGATGTGCATAGAGTTCAGGACTTGCATTATTTAGCAAACGGGGTCATGGTGAACATGAACATCAAGTCAATGAGTTCGTCGGATCCCTTCAGATCCAAACAGTTTGGTACAAACACTTATCCACAACATTGTCTTCCACTTAAATTAGGTCTCGAACCTGTTTTATTCGGTCGCCGCTCGAACCTCATTACTCATTAATGACCTTCCTTCTTTACGTATTACTACGATATCTCGTGAATTGAATTCTTTGTAGCGTATCTTAGTATTTTCTCAGTCGACGTCATAAGCGTTGATTCGTCATTGATCTTATTCATGATCGGTTAGATCATCAGTTAAATGAGCTGTGTTACATGTTATGTGTCACCGACTATTGACATCGTGTCGGCTCGTATGATTTTAATGACCGGTTGATTCTACAAAATATAACTAAGTTTTTTTAATATCACATACTTACGTAGGTACTCTGAAGCTACTACAATTCATATCCAATTTTTAACATCATATTTTTTTGTTGGCAACTGCTCCCCTAGTAGTAACAGTTTATATCTGAATTTAAAAGCCTTTGCCGTGCAGTTTTCATAGAGGAGGCAGATTGTTCCAGCACTTCATAGTTATATTTAAAGCCCCCTCTAAATGCTGCTGGAATATACCGTGGTCTCCCGTCGCCACGCGCTAAATCTCAGACTGTCTTCCCACTCAGTTTGCGGTGATCCCAGCTCTCTCACCGCTGGGAGCTTGTATTGTATTATACCTCGACCTACGTTTGTGCATAAAATTACTCCTGTTTCCTTCAATAAACCGTCCTTATATACTTATTTTTTTTTACTTTATGTAGGTATATTATATGCATAATCGGCAAACGGGCACCTGGTTGGGGCCACAGTCGGTTGGCTCATTCCATGTACACTAGCTAACAGCAAAGGCATCATTGACATAGCGAGCCAAGAGACAAATGAGAATACCACTAGCTCCTAACTCTTAGCCATATGCTCTTAGGTTAGAAATTTTGTCTTTACCCATTATTCAACCAATCAAATCTTGTTTTTTTCCCAAGCAGCAAAATTTAAATGGGTCCCGACTGTTAATCCTTTTATGGTGTAGTTGTTCCTTTATTACATTTAACAACAATATAAACTACTGGGCTTGTTTTTTTCTTTTTAGCTTTTTTACGCAGTCGTTCAAATAACTGCATTAAAATTCACAATTTAACGGAAAAAAAACGGCAAAAATAGGCAAAATCGTCCTTACGTAATTGATGAATGGCCTTTTAGCCAAGAGCAGATGACAGACACGACTCGTTTGGCGGCTGACTTGAACAAGAGGGTAGTCCACGTGACCACGTCTCTCTATCTAACGATGTTTTTTTATGGAAATAGCCGGCAAACGAGCTGACGATCCACCTGATGGAAACCATTCAAGATTCAAGGATAGATTTCAATTCATATGTGCGGAGTGGTGTAAGCTATATGCAGCGCTTCTTTGTAGTAGAAGAGCCACAGAGTAATAGCTACCCAGGCAGGATTTACAAATAGTACCAGTAATATTAATGACTTCATAATACAATAATGATAAAGAAAATATAATTTTTATGCATACCTCTACTGTGTTATTAGTGTACTGAATCGTTATTACAAAAAAAAACAAGGAATGTATCCTGGATTAATATGTTACCTATTTAGAATATTTTTAACTGCATAGCTATTGTACTACAAAGGGGCTATATTTATATATTTATGGTCACTTAACAAAAAAACATAAGTCTATTTAAATTGTGTATTATTTAGTACTTGATGTAAAATTAATAGACTGGTTCATAAAATAAATATGCAACTGATAACTTTCTTCTTTAAGAATCTGTTAAAAAACTGAAAATGAGGTTGTATAAAACTGATTTATTACAGTAATACATTATTTGCAATACATAGATGGCAGGCCATCACAGTTGTGACAGAATACATTAAGCTTTTCAATATCCATTTTATTAAAATAGTAAATACACAGAGTAATGTCTTAATCTTCCAGAAAGAAATACTGGCCAGCTCGTTTCTGTTCTATGTCCTGTAAAGAAAAATGTGTTTTGTAAGATTTTTACTTAAGGTTACTATGTTACCACATGGCGCTAGAACTGTGGATTTAATTTTATTTCATTCCACATGTAAGTTGATTCTTATCAAATTTATGAATATTATCCTCATCGGTAAAACAATATCTAATATTCTACATTATATATTTATAATAATTATATGTATAAACTTGTAAAATCTAAAATTTTATTTTTACATTCACAATTTATACATTCATGGCTTTATTCATAAGCGCGCAATAAGCCTATTTTACTGTTATGTTTTATCTTTATCGTTTTTCTTACGAGTGAAAGGAACAAAACACTTTTTAAGCCTTCTATATCTTTGCTCGTTTTTATGAATAAGGCGGTATGTCTTTATTATTTCGCAGCGGTTAATAGACATGTGCTTATTGTATTAAAAAAAATTGTAAAAGAAAAGGCCAAGATCGACTTCATGAATGTACCAAATGTGTATATTGCATTGTAATATTGAACTCAAACCATTTTCACATTATTGCCTTTCAAAAAAAAACCAGTTTCAGGCATGTTAGGATGGTTTCAAATCTATGAAGGCCAGAAACATTTTTTGTTTTATTTATAATATATAGATTGCTCTATTAGCACAGATGTAAGATGACACAAATCACTAATCTAGTCTTGTAAGTACTCTTTAATATTAGCCAGGCTATATTCTTTTATCAATCAATAATAGAAAATCTAAGATATAAAACATAACAATTACCTTTACAGAAGAATGTTTGTTGATCCTCGGTCGGAAGTTGTTAGGGTCTCGTCGGAATGTAATACCCAGGAGTTCAAGGAACTTGTTCATGCCATTCAGCAGTGATTGAGGAGCATGGGCAGTGGCGTGTGAGGATGGTGTACCTTCAAACACAATCACCCGGTCTGCCAGATATGTTGCCATGATAAAGTCGTGCTCTACAACAAAGCCTGTCCGTTTCGCGTGGAGAATGAACCTAAAAAGATGAGAATAGTATCATTATTTGAAACTACAACTCTAATGTCATGGTTGAGGTATGGTAACTCATGGCTATAATTACAATATTGTTTAATCAAGACTGTCTGTTTTAGCTTCAATAGCAACAGATGAAGTACAATCATTTCCAATCAGTTGTATAGCAAAAACTCACAACTATAATAGTGTTATTATTACTTGTTATTATTTCATCTATTAATTTTTCCAAAGATTCAGGAAAAATAGATTACTGATAATGGCAAGTTTTCAAGTTATTAACAACTTTTTCATGTTTATAAATGTTTCATAATTTACTATTTTAAATATTATGAACTCTTAATTCCAGCCAAGTTTCAGTGTAAACACACTTTTTAGCCAATCACTCGTCGTTTAAAGCCCGAGAAATGAATTGCCTGGAACATGGATGGTTTTATTAAAGTTCATAATAGGCCCACTGGACATCGGAATGCATTTAAAAAAAGCCGCTGGGAACAAATTTCATGTATTGTAGCCTAAAACATGATTACAATTTAGGATTTCATTATTAAAGTTGTGAAAAGTAATACTCTACCGTTTTATAACTTTAGCTGCAACCAAACGCTGCTCGGAGTCCAGATAGGCCGACGGCTCATCAATGAGGTAGACATCAGCTGGTTTTCCAAGGCAGAGCACTAAGGCTACTCGTTGCAACTCACCACCAGATAGGTTTTGGATCTCTTGGTCCATTATCTCTTCAATTTTCATTGGTTTCATTACATCGGTTATAAACTGAAAAAGGAGAAAATGTTTATAAGAAAGTTGATACCGAATTTTTTTTAACATTCAGTCTGTATTTAGATTTCTTTTTGGTAAACAATCTTGGCACTTCTTTTTATTGCAATATTCATTTATATTAATGAAATACTTAATAGTAAACATAATTTAAAATTATATATTTACTAGCTTTGCCCGCAGCTTCGCACGCGGAAACAATTTGCAATAAAATATTGCGACTATAAATTGAGATGTAAGCTATCCTATCTTTCAAGTTGGATCAATCTGCACACGGTGTGCAAATTTCATTAAAATCGGTTAAGTAGTTACGGAGTCGCGGACAAACAACGTGACACGTAATTTATATATATTAAGATTGTTAAACTGTTTTCATTTTGTCTTATTTTTGAATTACAAATTACGATAAAAGATACCATAAAATTGTTTACAAACCAAGGCTTTGTCTAATAAAGCAGATTAAACTAACTTTAATCATGTAATTAGAGCAGTTAATCCTAATTTATTTATTTATTTAATCTTTATTATACCTAAAAATGATGGTATAAAAGGCGAGCTTAATGCTAAGAGCATTCTCTACCAGCCAACCTTTGGGCGAATCGGAAAACAGCGATGGCGGTATTAAATGGTAAGTACATAATTATGAGTTATATAATTATATATATGTCGGAGATCATAAAATGTGTATTCGAATTGTGAAGATGGCAACACTATGCGTTTAACTACTGTCATCGTTGAAGTAAGATTATGAGAGTGAAACGTCATTGTCACTCTGGTTGAACGTCAAACGAGCAGTCATCTGGTGGCAACCATCAACTGGACACCATGAGTCCACGAGAGAACCAAGGAAAGCTATTGACTTTCCAGCGACGAACGAATATTCTGGACGCCTAGACAAGAACGTAGTTACTTGAAGACGGAACGCGACGTGTGAATTGTATTGTGATATCAGATTGACGAGTAACAGGATCAGACGATTATGCGAGGCATTGGGGTGGCTGTAAGGGGTGATGGGAGGCCACTGGGCCGTCGTGCCCTATTATTTGTTGGCTGTTACTCGGATAATTGAAGACAATCAGTTCTAATGGCGTGTTAATTATAACCAGTGTAAAACCTGTGTTAAATGAGTTTCTGACTAAAGTGATGTAAACGCCCACTATTGTTATTATTTCCGAACCACCACCCAACCAGGCCTTAATCTCCGTTATCAGAAGTGGCATGTAGCTCAAGCCCCAAGAAAAGGCTATCTGACAATACCTACTGCAATACCTACGGACCGGCAAACGAGACCCTGACGTTGGTTTGCAAAACATTACGAAAAGTTTTACGAAGAAGTACATCAGCGAGTGTAACATCGATAAGTGAGTTTTATTATTGAAAACACGACGAAACAATTCGAGAAAACTAATGTAGGTATTTGAGAATGGACACGAATGAAACTTGACGAGAATAATTGCACGATGGAATACCTACAGTAGCCCCAGTAAGAAAGAACTTCAGCGAGTTCCGTGACCAAGACAAAGTTATTCACCGGTTCTCAAATCTCTGGCAATAACGGCTGACGGTGGTTCGGATGATATTTGAAATGAATTGGTTGCAATGAGAAACGTAACGACAGTAAACGCGAGTAAATGAGAACCGTGGAATTTTACAAAGAAAATAGGTGAACCTACCCCCAGATATTCGCCTCACGCAAGATGTCGATTTTAGTCGAGTAGCAATTATGGTGGAAGTGAACGGTGGAACGGAGTGCGTTACTATTTGAACACAGAACACGAGGACGTGTTCAGTTTGTCAGAGATGGCCGAGGGAGTAATAGCATCCAAGGCACCAAAACAACACAAGACAACAAACCAAATAAACCAAAAAAAAAAAAAAAATCATTGCATTTCAGGTTTTTCAGATATGATGTTACAAACGGTGGACGGTGAAATTTCGAATACAAAGTATCGAAATAATCATTAAGGTTTGAGGTTATAAGACAGCGATTTGGTATGGCATATTTTTCATTATTCTTAACAAGATTGGATAATTCGATAGTGTTTTTGTGTAGTAGGTATACACTCGAAGTCAAGCAGTGTAAATGGTGCCGTCATCTTGAACTGTCAAAACACCTGCTGACAGAATGTTCAAAGTTAAGATTTGATGAATTTGTGTTTAAGCTTGTTTAAGTAAAAACTATTGTGCTTCGAAATCCTGGAACATGCAAGGATTTCCTTAAAATAAGATTGATTAGAAAGAACTGGTTAGAATGGTGGTTTGCGTAAACTACAAATCGATTCGTCGTATTTGTGCTTGATTCAACGAAGTATTATAAAGTCATTGTACAATATCTTTCAACGTAATTATGATTAACAAAGTTATTCAAAGTCAGTGCAAGTATATTGTTTTGTGACACCAGAAGCGTTCTGTAAATGAGATCAAGAATATTCAATTTTCAAACATCTTGATATCGTGTACCCTCAGTTCAAAAAAAATAACAATTAGACATTTCGTGTTTTTGTCTTTTGTTTTTTGTGTGTTTCAGATAAACTAAGTGATGATGACAGTTGTATGGACATGTAACCTGTGAATATCTAAACGGTGACGAGAAATTACATCATTGCGAGATAAGTAGGACTGGCGTCAACTACCTGCATTTAATTTTGTTGATAGTGACGGGAGCGCATCGTGGCTTACATCGTAGCATCATCGGTGATTGTATGGCGACATGATATAACAGGTGATCTGTATTGATTCTATTGTGTCTTATTTTGTTTACTGCTCACTAACAGTAATTATTCCTTGACGAGTTTGTGCTGATATTAAGTGATGGTAAAAATTGGACACTTGATGAGTAGTAAGTAGTATGCAAGTCGCTCAGATAGCATGCAGCTCCAGTCATTCGTAGGCGTAGGCGTAAGATCGGGCACTAGATTTCCCGCCGCAGTGCGGCCACGACTGTGAGTGGCGTGCGTTTGGCTTGGAGCTGTAAGCAGTCGCTGATCAAATGATGCCGCTGGTTAAGCGATGCCGCTGGTTAAGCGATGCCGCTGGTTAAGTGATGCCGCTGGTTAAGCGATGCCGCTGGTTAAGCGATGCCGCTGGTTAAGTGATGCCGCTGGTTAAGTGATGCCACTGGTTAAGTGATGCCGCTGGTTAAGTGATGCCACTGGTTAAGTGATGCCGCTGGTTAAGTGATGCCGCTGGTTAAGCGATGCCGCTGGTTAAGTGATGCCGCTGGTTAAGCGATGCCGCTGGTTAAGTGATGCCGCTGGTTAAGCGATGCCGCTGGTTAAGCGATGCCGCTGGTTAAGTGATGCCGCTGGTTAAGCGATGCCGCTGGTTAAGTGATGCCGCTGGATAAGTGATGTCGCTAATTAAGCGATGTCGCTTGTTAAGTGATGCCACTGGATAAGTGACGCCGTTGGTTAAGCAATGTTGTTAGGTAAACGATGCCGCCGAACAGGCGATGATGGAGATAAAATTCATTACCTTATTAATTCAAATTGTGTCTTATCGAGTTAATGGCAAAGTTGATTTTATTAAAAGTAACTGTAATCTAAATTATCTTTGAGTACCATGAAGCCTTTCTTTTTAAAGCTAGATCGTGTTATCAGATTGTAGTTCTTGGTAATTTTATCCCGTTCTGGCTGCTACATATTATGTTTTCATTATGAAGCCTTGAGGCTTGAGGTCAGGGAGGCCGAGTGGGAAACATTTACTTTGCGAAGGTTATGTCCTTTCCAGATGGTCCCCTGCTGCCTCACCGAGGACGGTGAGATCGTCACGATGGCCGTGTCGGAGATCATAAAATGTGTATTCGAATTGTGAAGATGGCAACACTATGCGTTTAACTACTGTCATCGTTGAAGTAAGATTATGAGAGTGAAACGTCATTGTCACTCTGGTTGAACGTCAAACGAGCAGTCATCTGGTGGCAACCATCAACTGGACACCATGAGTCCACGAGAGAACCAAGGAAAGCTATTGACTTTCCAGCGACGAACGAATATTCTGGACGCCTAGACAAGAACGTAGTTACTTGAAGACGGAACGCGACGTGTGAATTGTATTGTGATATCAGATTGACGAGTAACAGGATCAGACGATTATGCGAGGCATTGGGGTGGCTGTAAGGGGTGATGGGAGGCCACTGGGCCGTCGTGCCCTATTATTTGTTGGCTGTTACTCGGATAATTGAAGACAATCAGTTCTAATGGCGTGTTAATTATAACCAGTGTAAAACCTGTGTTAAATGAGTTTCTGACTAAAGTGATGTAAACGCCCACTATTGTTATTATTTCCGAACCACCACCCAACCAGGCCTTAATCTCCGTTATATATGTAAATAAATATGTGTGTAGAAATATAAAGGGTTAGATACTACAATAAAATATACGATAGAAATAAAGCAGACTATTTAAACTAAATATAATCTGAGGGAAAACAACGAACTATAAATATATAATATATATTATATACATTAAAACCAATTAATTATATAATAGCTAAGAATATATGCATAAACATAACAATTGTCTAACTTTCCAGATACTGGCTAAGAAAGTGGGAAGCAACACTCTTTTTAAAGGACAACCTGTTTCAAACTTTCCTTAATTCAACCGGAAGAGCTTGCCAAAGCCGAATTGCGCTGACGACGAAGGAATCTGACATGAAACCAGATCGGTGAACGGGAATCGAAAGTACGAGAGAATCAGACGAGCGCAACTGACGATCATGGGTGTCACACAGAAATTTAAACTTTTCTTTAAGATACGATGGAGTAGTTTGTTCAAAAAGAATGTTAAACAAGGTGGTAAGTAATCGTACCTGTCTACGTTCACGAATAGGGAGCCATTCAAGTTGGCGGCGATAGGAGGAAATATGATGAAATTTACGTAGACAGAAGATAAAACGAATAGCATTATTTACGAGACGATCCAGCTTATTGAGTAGGTCCATACTGATATCGGAGCAGCACACATCGGCATAATCAATAATGGGTAAGATAAGGGACTTCACTAGAGTTATCTTGACCTGAGTTGGTAGAAAATTCCGGAACCGATTTAAGGTGCGCAACCTGCAGAAAACTGATCGGCTAACTTCCATGACCTGTACAGACCAGCTGAGTGTTGTGTCCACATGCAGTCCAATGCTTGGCTTGCGCATAAATTTGCAAGTCGTCCGCGTACAAATGGTAAGAACAGTCAAGTGAGTAGGTGAGAAAATTAATATAGATCGAAAAGAGCAAAGGGGAAAGGATACCACCCTGAGGGACGCCGGCATCAAGGTCGCACCAGTCAGAAAGAGACCGACCAACACGAACAGCTTGTCGGCGTCCACGAAGATATGAGGAGAACCATTCCAGTGTCGTGGGCGACAGCCTGAGGTGCTTAAGAGCGGCAAGGAGAATGTCATGGTTTACCATGTTAAAGGCATTAGAAAAGTCAATGAGCACCAGAACGGTAACCATTTTATCCTCCATGCCCCTCCGGATGTCCTCAATGACTTTCAGTAGGGCAGTCGTGGTGTTGTGTCCTGGTCTAAATCCTGACTGAAAAGGGCTAAGGAGACTGTTACTGAAAATAAAGGAGGAGAGCTGCTTGTGAACTGTAGCCTCTAAGATTTTGGAAAGGTATGGGAGTATCGAGATTGGTCTAAAGTACTTGAGTTCACTAGGGTTTGTCACCTTAGGTAGCGGAGTGATGTAGGCGCCACACCAAATGGAAGGAAAAAGCCCTGTTTCGAGAGAACAATTGACTATATGGGTTATGTGGGGTATTAGTTGTTGCGATATCAGAGAAACCATAGGTCTGCCCACATCGTCACACCCAATAGCATTTGATTTAATGGCAGAAATTGTTTTTGCAATATCGCCCACTGACACCGGAGAAAAGCAAAACATACTAATTTCAGGTTCGGCCATGGAAGTTATTTCAGAAATTGCCGAATTGGTGTTAAAACTAAGAAGACGAGAAGAAGAAGCGAAATGAGCATTAAACTCATTGAGTGAAAAAGATGTAACGTCAGTGTTGGCGTGACATTTACCAACGCCAAGTGAGTTAACAAACTTCCACATTTCGGCAGAAGATGTACTAGACAACTGTTCAAAGAAGTACCTTCGCTTGGCTGCTCTTACCATTTGATTACACCTGTTGCGAGCGGTTTTATAAAGACACCAGTTCTCGTCGCACCTGTCACGTTTGAACCTTCTAAAAGCCCTATCGCGTCGTGACATAGCAATACGGACACCACGTGTGATCCATGGCGCCGGAGGCCTTTTTACCCTGATAGGTTTGAACGGCGCGTGCACGTCATATAATTTATATAAATTAAAAAAAAAAGTGGTAAAAAGAAATTAGTAGATAGGTAGATAGACTCTTTATTGTTTGCACACCACATATTATACAATCGTACAAGAAAAACAGTTAAGATGGAAGTACAAAACAACAGACGGCCTTTCACTACATAGCCGTATTGGGGCGGCTTAGAATACTAACCCCAATCCCACGCCGGAAGGGTGTCGTAAAAGGCGACTAAATCCGGCCCGCTGGTGGTAGGGCCCTCGGAGGGATTATATTGGTAATATTGATTTTCATTTTTAATTAGGTAATACCATTATTACTATTATTATTTCTCCAGGGGTTCGCCTGGATAGCTACCACCCTCGAGCATGAGTCAGCCGCCAAACGACTCGTCGTGTTCCGGCTGGGCTTAGAGTAATAATATATACTATAGAGCGCGAGTATTACACAAACGGCATCGTACGCATCGTAGGCAGATGATCTATAGATACGTATATCGATGCGTGTATGACATATAGGGATGTATCAATTACGTGCCGATCGGCAACGAGGTATCGATAAGTTATTTCGATAAGTTATCTTATTTCCTACTATTAAACGAGATTTTTTTGTATAAATATGTATGTTTATTTGTATATTTGTTTCTAATCACTTTCTCGATAACAGTACTAACGATTTCGATTTTGCAATGTAATGGTTTACGAGGGCAACTAACCGATCTAGCTAGGTCTCATATCTGGGAAAATTCGTTTTCTCTATTTTCACATAAGCAAGCTCATTTGCCCAGGTACTTATTACACCATTTGTTGTACTACAGTACATTAGTTATACCAATGGCACCCACAATACCAGATTCTCCTAGTGGTGGGGCTATGAGTGTGATCTATATTGTTGGTTATTTAAAATACGAAAGTCACTCAGTTTTTTAGTTTTGCACGAGTATTCTTGTTATTTAGATAGTAAATTTTTATGGTACAAACAACCGAAGAAAATATAGACATAGACTCAATTAAATAAATGAATAAGCAGTTTAGACGTGATATTATTATATAACATTCCATAATTTACGTTTACGCTAGAGATAACGATACCGATATTAATGCTGATACATCGGCCGTTATATATCAACCGATACCGTTATCGAAAAAAGTCTTAGAAAAACGTCTTTTTCAATGCTGCCTCATACTAAATGATTTACAGTTCGTCTGCAAATAATTCAAATAATCTTTGCTTTTAAAAAATAATGACGTTATGTAGCAAATTGATACTTCCTTTGATAAATATTAATATTTTTTTAATAAATAAAATATAATTCATTTTATTTTTACACTCTTATTTGCTGTTTAGAGATTAGGCAAACCTCTTTTTATCCTCTAGCAGTTAGGATCATTTGATATCGGTATAGCCAATAATTTAT
Organism: Thymelicus lineola; assembly: GCA_963932265.1. Lineage (NCBI taxonomy): Eukaryota > Metazoa > Arthropoda > Insecta > Lepidoptera > Hesperiidae > Thymelicus > Thymelicus lineola. The sequence continues at coordinate 7,220,683 of OZ010701.1, forward strand.
GGCAATAATCGCATCGGCAAAATCCGTTCCATACAAAGTATATTAAATATCGACTACAGCGTTAGTCACGTACATCACTAGAGTCTCGCGTGGGGAGCGCTACGGGAGCGTGGGTGAGCGCGGTGCGCGGGCGGTCTTGTGCTTGCCCGCCCCTCACCCCGCGATGCGAGATATGTTTTCATAAAAATAAATACAAAAATCAACTTACCGATGATATGTGATACTGGATTTCAATTTTGTGTGTTTCCTACTATCGTTTTTGCAAGATGGGACTGCACATTTGACCATTTTGATAGGTAAATATTTAAAAATCTCTCTAGAACCGCACACCGCTAGCATTCAATTACGACTACAAGCGCTCGCGGCGGGAACGTCGTGTTGTTCTCACCCGTGCCTACTGTTCCCACTTCGTTGCTCGCGCTCTATAGTATATATTATTACTCTAAGCGGCTGGGGGCTTGAGAGCCAGTTCTTTCTTTCTTTTTCTTCTTTCTTTCTTGGCCGGCAACGCATCAGTGATGCCTTTGGTGTTGCTGATGTTCATGGGCGGCGATAGCCACTTACCATCAGGTGGATCGTCAGCTCGTTTGCCGGCTATTTCCATAAAAATAAAAATAAATAAATAGCCATTTCTTCCATTAGTTTTGCTGTTAATTTATCTTTAAATTATTAAATTACAAATAACGATGAAATACAGTATAAGTTAGTTTACTAAATAAGACTTGTCTAAAAAACAGAGTACAGAGAAACAAAGTGATTATTTACCTGTGGATGTATATATGCATCTCTGATCTTGTCATGCAACATGGTGCGGACCACGCCCTGTGATTTCGGTGATATCTTCTGAGGCTTGTAACTGATGTGCAATTGTGGCAGCTGACCGGAACCTGGCAAGAAAATTATTAAAATTGGGTACACAATAATCTAGCATTTTTTTTCACCATCCAATCAAATGTTGAAAGATTTATGGGTAGTTTTAATTTTGAATATTCATATCACAACAATAAAACTTTGGAGGATAAAACATTGTGGACATGTACATAAGATTAACATTCTTATAATTGACTAGAAAATCACTCTCGCTTCGCTTCAGGAAAAATAGAAAAAATAATTTATAATATAGCCTATGTCACCCGGGGATAGTGTACCCAACAGTGAAAGAATTTTTCAAATCGGTTCGGTAGTTTCGGAGCCTATTCAATGCAAACAAATAATCAAATATTTCCTCTTTATAATATTAGTATAGATAAATTGGTGAAGCTTGACATTGACCTTTTATTTGATGTTTTTTTTTGTATAATTTCTATTTGTAATTTGTAAATTGTATGCATTACTTAGTATAACTGGCGAAGCCGTTCTAATGGAATTCAAATAAATAAATAAAACTTGGGTACACAATTATCTAGCATAATTTTTTTCACCATCCAATCAAATGTCGAAAGATGTACCCATAGTTTTAATTTTGAATATTCATAACACAACAATAAAACTTTGGGAGGATAAAACATTGTGGACACATACTAAGTAGACTAACATTCTTATAATTAATTATCAATATTAAAAAATTAATTGATATCAGGGTAAATAAATTGTTTCATAACAGATCTATGATATATACCAACGATATGAACGATAACACACGATACAAAAAAACGACTTTTTATGTTAAAAACATACGAAAGTGTGTCAAACCTTCGGCGGGCATGGAGGATTCGACATGTTTCAGGCACTTTTGAAAGACGGGGTGGAAAAAGAGATCAAACAACTCAGTCCGAGCCATAACAGGAACACTAAATTCTGATCAAAATCATCAAAATGCGCTTAGATCTACTATTAACCTATAATCTCAATACTGGATCATCTACATTGTTTGTCACAAATATAACACCAGATACGTAACTAATCTTCAAACAATGGAAACTATGGTGTTTTAACACGCAATTAGGATTAGAAAATCTGTTTTCAACGATCTTTGCACGATTTTTCACATTTACAACAATTGACAAATTCCGCAATTGACATGACTCGAGTTATTGACATTGACAGTCTGCTAAGTGTTGCCGTTTTTGTCGATCGCGCGTTTGGATAAACGGACTAAATTATTTGCAATACCGGTATTGAAATTCAAATACCAAGTACCGGTACTCAAAAAGATAACGGAATATCAAATATTTCGTATGGAAATCTAAATAAATATGTCTTTTATAAGATTAGTTTAATAAAATACTATATCAAATTAGGTTCATAATAAAAGGGAGCATTTAAATGCATACTTGGAATACACATTGAAATTAATAAACTATGAAAATTAGTGATTTTATCGTTGATTGAATACATGGCTTATTTTGGAAGAAGGCGCTTATATTATATTGGATAAATTAAAACATTATACTCCAAATTACATTACATTATGGTTAACAACAGAGGTTTTTTTTTATATTTATCAAAATTGGTAAAAAACGATTTCATGCATAGTTGGTGATTTTCTTATTACCTTCATCAGGTTCCAAGTTGCCAGCCAACATTCTAATGAATGTGGTTTTTCCTGTTCCGTTTTCTCCGAGCAATACTAAAATTTCCGAGTCCGAAAATTCACCAGGCATCACACGTAAACCGAAATCACCCATGTTCTTGGACATCTCTGGGTACTCATAATGATTCATTCTTTTTATCTGAACAAAAAAGAAACTATGTAATTGGTATCAAAATCAATGTATGAATTTTTGTAGTGTGATTCAATGATCACAATGTAAGGGTAATTTATGTATACACTTACTTCTTCTTCCGTAGCTGATTCAGCTACTTTAAATACTAAAGATTCAGTTCTGAATCTCATGTTCTCAGTAGGAACAAATCCATCTAAGAATATATTTATACCTGAAAAGAGAATGAAACGTAAAAAGTAAGAGTTACTAAAAACTGTCCAAATTTCAAACCAAGCAGCCTACTTGTGGCTTACTTTGTTGAACAACAAACTAGGTACTCAGGCAACTAGGCAAAGCCCTAGGTCCATCAAGAGGTTGCTGACTTATGTACCAATTGAATCCCAACATTTCTTAAGTGTATAATGGTCGTAGTAAGTTGTGAATAACTAAATCATAGCATACCTTCACGTACAGAGAAAGGCATAGTAACTACGCCATAAGCACCGGGCACACCGTACAAACAACAGATGAAATCAGATAAGTAGTCCAACACAGACAAGTCATGCTCTACCACTATGATGAATCTGAAACAATGACACTTTATTTGTAGGAGGCCAACAGGACCACAATTCTCATGCTGTAGACATTATCTTGGATTTTAATAAATCTCGCCATGTCTACAGAAACCTGATTTTCTCAATCTTGGGATGTCATGTTCGAGAAAATGTCTACGCCCAGCATAAAGATAGCAGACATTTTTATAGAGATTTAGATTTGGCTAGATTTAGATTTGCCTAAGTTCAACATCTCTAAGGCAATAATTGGGCTTGTGGTTTTTAATTTAGAAACAAGCATGTATACTGCAATGAGACAAAAAGTATGCGAAAACAGGCCTGGCACACTCCGCACTTTTGATATGATGTTACAAGTACGGGCCGCGTTTGACGCGTCGACTTTCGTAATCTAGAATGTATGACACGGCGTGGCAGCCCTTTTGAAATCGGCCCGACACGTCGAACGCGGCACGTACTAACATCATACCAAAACTGTAGAGTGCGGCAGGCTTGGTACTATTATGTATTCTGTGGCAAAACCTAAAGATGCTAAAGAAATGAGGTATAAAATAAACAAAATGTCAATAGCGGAGGTTACACGTACAATCATTATTGTCAATCAACAATCACTCAAAATATGACGGGCTTACGATGGGAGTCATTAGTAGGAACCCAGGCTATACTGGGTTTCACATAAGTCTACACTTTCCTACTAAAGCCTGGGTGACAAATGACATCCATCGTAAGCCCGTCATAATTTGAGTGATTTTTGATTGCCCATAATGATTGTATGTGTAACCTTCGCATTTAATTTACTTGTCAGGGTGTATAAGGGAGCGGATTGTGCGAGCGGCATTGAGACGTTGTTTGACATCGAGATATGAAGAGGGCTCATCAAACATGAATATATCTCCGTTCTGAATGCACACCATAGCACATGCGAAACGCTGAAGCTCTCCTCCCGATAAAGCGGCGATTTCACGATCGCGAATGTGGGATAGTTCTGAAAAATACATTTTAAGGGTTACTGTGTCATTTTCTCCAACAATTTTCTTTCTTTCTTGGCCGGCAAAGCATCAGTTATGCCTTTGGTGTTACTGATGTTCATGTGCGACAATAGCCACTTACCATCAGGTGGATCATCAGCTCGTTTGCTGGCTATTGCCATAAAAAACACACTAGGCCTCTTCAAGAGGAGAGACATGTGCTCAGTAGCAGGCCATTAAAGGGTTGAATTGAAGCCACTTAGTAATTTAAGGATCTGTGAGTGCCGCCGTCCATAATAAGATATAACTTTTATATTTCTATATTTGAGTGAGTTACTTTTTTTTTTTTTTTTTTTTTATAAATTATAAGTTAATGCTTGACTACAATCCCACCTGATGGTAAGTGGCAATGTAGTCATTGTAAGCGCATTAACTTAGTAAAAGCCTATTCACTCTTGCCTTGAAGACACTCACATTATAATCGAGCGGAAATACCGACGCGGGCAATTTATTTACTTTATTTACTTGATTCAGATGAATTATAATTTACGTAATTCAAGACCAACAGTAAGCATTTCTTGTCTCTGTGATATACTTAATTATTAAATTTTGTGACTATAATTATAATGCCTGACTACAGTTCCATATGATGGTAAGTGGCAATGTAGTCTTGGGTGGCAAAATGCCCAACGAAAAATATTATACATATAATAAAAATTATATATAGCAACAATATGTCATTAACTTACCAAGCATAGCACATATTTCAGTTTGGTTCTTTCTTTCATCCTTTTTATCCAATAAGAATCCCACTGTCCCTTTCACAGCCTTTGGAATTTGATCCACATACTGTGGCTTTATCAAAGCCTTTAAGTCATCTTCGAGGATCTTTGTGAAATAGTTCTGAAGTTCCGATCCACGGAAATGAGACAAAATCTCTTGCCAGTCTGGGGGATCCTATAGTGAATGTATAAGTTTTATTAATAAGGAAAGTGTTTCTATAACACTCAGTATTATTGAAATAATAACATGTCCAAATTGTATGTTTACTATAATCACTTCTAAGTAAGCAATAATTTTATTCTTGGAGAAAATGATGTCATAAAATATGCTGACAAAAGTATCAACATCACATTTCTATGAAACAAATGAACACATAAGTTAAATGAATCCAGATGGCTAAGTATTAGGTTTAATTAATAGATAGCAAGTAATTTTGTTGAGTAATAAGTTTTATTGCAGTAATGAGTTTTATATGAAGTAATGAACTTACTGAATATCTTCCTAAATTAGGCTTTTGTTTTCCAGCAAGGATTTTAAGGGCAGTTGATTTTCCTATACCGTTCTGCCCCACTAGCCCCAAGACTTCACCAGGCCGAGGGATTGGCAGTCGATGGAGCTTGAATGAGTTCTTGGAGTATCTATGAGTTGTCTGCTTCTCTAAATTGGAAGGGATGTTGATGATTGTAATAGCATCAAACGGACATTTCTGCAAATAAAGATACATACATTATTAAAATTTCACAATTATTTTAGTTTTAAATTACAAATATAGGTATTTCTAAACTGACACATACACAATTTAATTTTTATTGAAATATTTGTGAGAAAAATGTTTTCTAATTTGCTTTTCAAAATACCAGTACAAAGCTTCAGGTAAATACATTGACAATTATTAAATAATTCACACAGACTACAGACTCACCTTGACACATATACCACAACCAATGCAGAGTTCTTCGGAAATGGTGGCGATCTTGTCGTTAGGCGTCACCTCAATACATAGCTTGCCCATACGCACCACAGGGCAACTCTTTTTGCATTCCTGCCTGCATCTTTTGGGCTTGCAACGATCAGCATTTACAATCGCTATACGTGTAAGCTTATCAGTCTCCTCGAAGTTTTTCTTGCGAGACATAACTGCTGAGGAAGAACAACACGTATACACCAAAAATTAACATAAACCCATGTAATATTGAGTCTAACTTTCTTCTATTATGTGGCACTGTGTAATACTAAATCATTTGCTTAAAAATTGAGGTTATCAAATCATATGGTAGCACGTAAACGATGACTTGTAACTTTTTTATAATTAATGGAAGTCGAAGAATAATTTTTAGACCCTTTTTATGACAATCTTTAATCAAAAAAATAATAAATACCTGATAAAAGAAAGCGAACGTTGGCTAAAGTTTGCCTACGTTCGCGTGTCCTTTTATCGCGAAATGTCAAAAGGACAGAAGTTGCCTGAAGTTGGACACAGATGAAACAGACAGACGGTAGTGTTGGCAACATGAAAAAAATATTATTTTAAAAATAACAGAGTAACATAATGTTTATGATTAATGTAATTAATTAATTTATGTCTATGGTATTTTGTAAATTATTGCTCACAAATTAGTCGTTTATTTATGTATTACTTTAAGATTCAGGTTCACAAAGCATGCTACTTTTAAAAATTAAAATCAAATATAACGTGGACAAATGATCCAGCCCCGGATATTTATTCAATGTCATGTGAGTGATCCGTCTTCGATAAGTACATCTAGCATGCTTGTAGTTGTAGATGTAGTTCCAGTGGCGGCCTTAGTCATTGCGAGGCCCAGGGCAGCAGATCCTTGCGAGGCCCTTGTCCGTTCCGTAAAATGTGTGTTTAGATTTGATTTGAGAATTTTTTATTTTGGCCAACCACAATGACTCCATCACCTGATAGAAAGCGGACAGTACATTCCAAGTATGGGTCAACGCCACGAGTACCTACCTAATGCCGCGATATTCGCCCACATTACTACTGCATGTGCACATGTCATGCTTTTTCGAACCCCGCACGCCCGTGGATTTAATGAGGATTGGATTGCAATATGTCAATTTTAGTCTGCGTTAGGTTTTTAAAGGTTTCCCGATCAACATTTTTCAGATATTAAAACGCGGATTCACGTAGGTCATGTTCAAACTGTTTTCTTTTGAGATATTATTAATCGGGTTAGTAATAAAAAAATGGGCAACTCTTAAAGGTAGGTTATATATGTATACTCAGCCAAGCGGGGAAATTATGTATTTGCGAAAAAATATCTTAACTGGCGATAGTGAATATTCGTTCATAAGCACTTGAAAAAAGAAAATTCACTTCTGAGTGTGAAAAAATTATTGTAAACCATTGAACTACTATTACTTCGTATATAACAGACACCCCGAACATCGAGTCGGAGAAATGCATTGCAGCCAGGTGGCTTATTTCATTCACTCACTCGCTTGTCACTCACCTCCGCTCATTGCAGCCGCATGCCAAAATTGTTTAGTAACAAACTGAAAAAATGCCGTCTTGCGTGATAAGAACCTGTCACAATAATTGCACGTAAAAAAACAAAAAACAAAATGGTATTACTTATCATCAGTAACAAAACAAAATATTAACTTATACTCAAAATTATCTAAGAACGCATTAATGATAGCTGCCATTTATTAATATGAACCAACCTTGTACGTACGTCTTTGAGCAAAATGGAATAATTATTTAAAAGACACAGTGTTGCAAAAGTTCCCGATTTATCGGGAGATCTACTGATTTTGGCTATCGTCTCCCGATATCCCGATTTAGCGACCATTTCTCCCGATTTTTTGCATTTTCTAGTAATAACATAATATTTAAAGTTAAAAATAGAAAATAATGATCTAAATACAAAATACAAAAGAAATTAAGTCACTCAGTGAAAATACAGAAGAATTTTTGGCAAGCGTAGGTAGATGTAAAGCATAAAACGTGGTGATGGCTCACACAGTCATGTTCTGAAACATTTGTTCAAACGTATTCAAAGTTTTGAGTTTGCCATATCAGGACTATTACAAAAAAAAATACACAAAAAACCTGACTGCGTACATTATATAATACTATAATATAAATGAGAAAACAAGCCCAGTAGTTTAGTAGCGACCCATTTATATTTCACAGGGCTCTTTGGGAAGATGTAATTGGTTGAAGAATGGGTTCCGACTGCTTAACTACTGGGCTTGTTTTTTCATTTTAGTATTTTATACACAGTCGTGTTTTTTGTGTTATTTAAACTTTGTTCTAAACTATTATTTAAAAAGAAAAATTGTGAGAGGAACCTAAATATCATTTTTTAACACCTATTCAACGATATCCCACTTAGTTCGTCACTATAATTTTTTCTTACATTTTGACAATTTGGCATGGATTAAGATGATTCGATTGACGCAAGAATCATCAAAATCGGTCAACACGTTTGGTCTCTACAATGCCACATAAGAACAAACATACATAGACTGATAAACATATTATTACCCTCCCTTGGGTCACGCAGTCGAGTAAAAAGATGATCAAACTTGTTACAATTTTTATATAAATAAAGACATGTTTGCAATAATGGCTAGTAACATGGTGCGAAGATGTAAATGAATAATGAATTATTTTTATAAATAAAAATTATTGTGATAATAACATAAAATAACTCTTGCTTTATTCAGATTAAGAATCTCCCGATTTCTCCCGATTTTTAGCTGGCAATGCTACCGATTTTTGATATTTCATTTTTGCAACACTGAAAAGACATGAATAGTTACAAACAAAGGATTTTGCCAAAATTTGTTAAAAATCCCTATTCTTATTGTATCGTATTCGTATTGACGTTATTTATAAATCATATTAAACGTTATAATCTAGTAAAAATCCCATCACATCATAATTTATGCAAAATTGAATAAAAGAATAAGGCGTCGAATCAATGTTATATGAAGATGACAAAATCTACACTGACGTTAAGTGATGTGACGGCATGAAACCACTTATAAAATCATAATAATCGATACATTACTATAATCGAAACTTAAAATAAAAATGAATTTATTTTATTTCTTTCTTTGTGTTTAACAATTAAACAATTTCATTTCTTCTCTTCTCTAAGAACATGACCAAAAGTGTTTATTACGATAATCTCTAACCGCAGCCATTTGAACTGATTAAAATACGGTTAGAATATTCATTATTCAACCGAAACCCAAATTTCATACGCTGGATGCGGCGCGGACGAATTAACAGTGAGTTTTTTAGGAAAAAAATATTTTATTATAGTCGTAAATACATAATTATTGAGCGTATAGGTATGGTAAAGTAACTTAATTAGCTCAATGGAGGCAGTAGGTATCAATCCAGTTACTTGTGGATATCTAAATGTTTTGGTTTTTAGAATTGACAATTTAATTATTGAATCGATTAGAAAGTCTTACAATTTTGAATCGATTTGTTGCAAAAATTGGTTCTTTCTTGAATCGATTTTTTTTGTACATCTCTAGTGTCACTGCGATGACAAACGACAAATATGCATTCTTAGTTCATGGGGACTATAAATCAACTAAAACGAATTTATTTCAATTATTGTGTAATGTTCCCGCCATTTTTGAATGAAAAAATCATGAGGCGGGCTTACACACTTGGCAAGCCGTAAGCGTGTTAATGGACAAATAAATAAGCCCGATGAGAATGACTATAGTAGGTACCTACTCATTGGTAAATAATAAATTTTGTGTATTACATTAATCAGTGAATTCAATTTAAATTAAATCAAGCATTAAATCAAACATTTGGAAGAGTTAATGATTTGGAGTCGTTGACTGTTTGTCGTGGTTCAAAGTCAAAGTCAAAGTCAAAATATTTTATTCATATAGGTATCATTGATACACTTATGCACGTCATTTTTTGGCTTTTCGGAAGGTGCTTTGTCATGGAGGAGAAGAAAAGCCTAAAGAAACTCCTCAGCACATCTTTTAAAAAAATATTACAAAAAAGATATTATCATACAAATGTTTACTATTCTGAGTGGAACTGGTTGCAGAGCTAATCATTTCCATGCGTCTTTGTCATTTAAATACTCGTTTACACTATAATATCCCTTGCCTAACAATTGTGTTTTTACACGTTTTTTGAAAGATTCTATTGGCAAGTCACGTATTATTTTTGGGATTTTATTATAGAAATGTACACCAAGCCCTATGAAAGATCGTTGCACTTTACTTAGGCGGAACGAAGGCGTAATTAATTGATACATTCTTTTTGTTTGGCGATTATTAATATCAAAATTTTGTTTATACGCGTTTATATTCTTCCTTATAAAAACTACATTATTGAAGATATACTGGGAAGCTACTGTAAGTATACCTATTACCTTGAACTTTTCACGCAAAGATTCCCGAGACTTAAGTTTATAGATAGCCCTAACAGCCCTTTTTTGGAGAATGAAAATTTGTTCTATATTGGCTGCTTTGCCCCACAGCAAGATGGCATATGACATAACACTGTGGAAATAAGCAAAATAAACTATCCTAGCAGTTTCGACGTCAGAATACTGCCTTATTCTCCTAACAGCATAAGCAGCCCTACCAAGTTTTGTCGCGAGATTTGTTATATGTGGGCCCCATTGAAGTTTACTATCTAAGGTCACCCCTAAAAAGACCGTTGATTCCTCCATATGCAATGTTTCATTATTTAGTTTAAGAGATTTGCTGACTTTTTTAACATTAGGTAGCACAAACTCTATACATTTAGTTTTTTTTTGCATTTAAAAGTAAGTTATTGATAGTGAACCAACGCGACACATGCGAAAGAGCACTATTTACGTCGTCGAAATTTACTTTATTCCTTTCACACTTAAATATTAATGATGTATCATCAGCAAATAGTACAATATCCGCTTGGTTCTTTACATAATGTGGTAAATCATTAATATATACCAGAAAAAGAAACGGACCCAATATAGAGCCCTGCGGTACACCCATCACAGCCGGTGACCCCGATGACTTAATATCGTTTATGCTTACTTTTTGTATTCTATCACTCAAATAAGACGCGATCAAGCTAAGGGCCTTGTTTTTTATACCATAGTGGCCAAGTTTAAGCAGCAATGTTTCGTGCTCAACACAATCAAATGTTCGGCAAGTGTCTTATACAAAGTTACTCTATGGCAAGTGTGTAAATCGCCTTCTAGAGTTAGAAAAAAGAACGCGTCATCGCGGTTTCGGGACACACATTTTGTTCGAGATGTATGTTCTATGTCATTATACTTCAATGCTGTAAACTAGCATATAAAATTTAAAAGGGAGGTTTAGGGAGCGATGCCCCCTACCATGAAAAAACAGAACTCAAATCTTAGGTTATATTTAGTTCAGTCAATATAGTAGTTGTAGAGTGCGTGAGCGGGAACCTAAGCGATTTCTTCAGAAACTTATTCAGGGTGCTTAGGGAGATAACATACTAAAAGTCCTGGCGTCTAGGAGGCGAGAAATAAGAGAGATAAGTCAGAGGAGGAATAAGTTTCTGAAGAAATCGCTTAGGTTCCCGCTCACGCACTCTATACCCTCTTTTGAGTCATACCTTGACTGGACTATTAGGTTGAATAATTTTATTTTACGCATAAAATTGTGAGGGACCCCGCAAAACGTAGTCAGACTAAATATATGCATTTTGGATATAATATGAGTTGTCCAAATTTCAATACAAACTACACAAAGTATTTTCAAGTCACCGTTTTTAATACTTAGTCGCCACACTTAGAATTTCAGTAGTAATTAATAATAATTATTCAGTTTTTTTAACACTTTAATTTGACCTTGAACTCGCTCGTATAAATTTACCCTTTTCCTTTGAGAGCTATTCGAACTGCCCTATTTAAATTTTCTTCCAGAATCAAGATCACGTAAATAATCATTTTATTACTTCTAATGTGCACATACATTAATCATTAAACACGCTTTGGTAATTTTAATACGTAAGATTCACAAAAAACCAATGATATTATATATTAAAAAGAGGCAGATAATAATATGTCATAAGCACGCGCGTTGTGTGACTCAAAAAGTTCCCAATTGGGAACTCTTATTCAGGTGAAGAAAGAGATAGCGATGTAGTTTTGACGCGAGTGCAATAAAGACGTGCGATAAAGCAATAAAGCGTGCCTTGCGGACATCGGAGCAGATTTTTCGGTTGATTTGTAAGGGCATAACGTATCTATATTTATTTAAACATCATTGCAAAAAACCTATTACGATCACGACAGAAAACCAGAGATAAACTAAAATTAATACTAGAGGTACGACTTAGGTGCATATTGTAAAGGTTTCGGTTTTGTTATATGTATGTACAGACAAATAACAAAAAATAAACATTGTTATGTATTTTTATTTTTATTTTGCTGTATATATCGATCTGTAATGCACCTGATCGAAGACTGTATATCATAGTATTATATTTTTGTTTTGGTCTACAAAGTTTTTTTGAACTCGGATGATAGCGCGAGGCCCTTGCAAGCGCGAGGCCCCGGGCGGTGGCCCCGTTCACCACCCCCTAAGGCCGCCACTGTGTAGTTCTAAATCTATGATCAGTGGGCGTGCGATTTTTACGTGACATAACGGGCTCGCTACGTAAATGCGAGTTGGCTATGCTATTGGCTACCGATCGGCGGCAGTGAAAATAATTTAAAAGAAATACATCGGTAGCCAATAGCATAGCCGACTCGCATTTACGTTAGCGAGCCCGTTATGTCACGTAAAAATCGCACTAAGCCCACAGCTTTAAGTTCTCTCATCGAAGTTTGAAGTCGAATCTTTATAGGTCTTGGACTACATTTTTTTGTGTTGTTTTACACTGTGCATGAAGTATAGAGGGTAAGGGCTCTCCTTACCTCTATACTCTAAGCAAAGATTCTGTGTCATTGTTATGTCATGTTAAATGACATGACATTGACATGACATTTTATTCAATGTTGACAAAACTTTTTTTAATGCGGCATGAAGTTTTACACAATGCAGTATTTTAAATCGTGAGAGATAGAATAGATAACTTTAGTACAAACTACAGGTAGGAAAGATTATAACTGATACAATTATTTATATTTTTAATTCAAAACTTATACTGCTTCAGTGCAATAGGTATTAGATAATGTTATCTCTAGACCTATCTATCATAATGAAAATTATGAAATTTAATTGAACAGTGGGGTTGCAGTACTTTTCTTTTTGTTTAATTAAACACTTACAACACAAGAGACAAAATTTAAATAGATAAAAAAGTGTACCTAAGATAAGATTCCTTTTCAATTTCAAACACTTCATAAATCATAAGTCCTTATTTCATCAATAAATAAAAGAATAAGCAAATTACTCTATATAGATAATATTAGAATAGATACCTAAATCAGCCTGCTATGAACATCATCGTTGATAATCTTACCAGGATAATTTAATTTCTCTTTCCAGAAATGTTGGAAGTATGTATAGATAGCCTCGAGTCTGCAGTCAATGCCATTCATGGAGGAGCTGATGAGCTGGAGATATGTAGTTCCTTGCCGGAGGGTGGCCTCACTCCGTCTCCTGGATTGGTCAAAGAAGTTTTGAGTCTGGTTTGTGTATAGTTCTTATTATTAGAAATTGTAACATCTTAATACTTTTTATTCATGCTTGCTTAATTTTTTTTGTGCTTACAATAAAGGAAAATAGCCCTCTCTCAGTACTATTTTACTTGATTAGCCCTAGATAAATGCCCTTTGCCAGTACATTTTCTCAATTTATTTTGATATGGGACTAATAAAAAATGAATTATATACATATGTAAATCATTTATTCACATAGCTCTCCTGTTTTATTATGCTTATCACGTGATATACAATGTATAATTATATTATGCATATCTATTATATAATTTAATAGGACATTGCAATAAAGATAACTGAATAACATCACTACAAATAATACATCATCTGCTATGTATTTTCCATTTTAACCATATTATAGCTATCTATGCTGAATAAGCTTGTAAAAAGCATTGTATTATTATATTTGAAGCTTTTTTGGCGTTTTTTCATTCTAGACTATTGCAATTCATTACATAACCATTCTCTAAACTCCAGCAGTGTAAACTTTAAATATCTTTTGAGTTTGCTTATTTGCTTTTACTTTTCTTTTAATCTCATCATATATTTCTTCTAAATGGAATAAAATGATTCATTTGCTGAAAACTGCTTTGTTTTTGAAAATGTTTTCTCTTTACACACACATTGTGATCTTTTTCTTATCTTTTTTTACCAAATATGCATGCTAAGGTAACATATTTTATATAATAAATGGGATGACATTACATGAAGCGCATATCTTTTATTCAAATATAATAATAGTTGAGTATGCGCGTTTTGTACCTTCCCAATAATTCTTCTAGAAATATTGTGCTTAAATACATTAATTGTTTATTTGTTGTTAATTAATGTTCTTTCAGGTAAATAATGTAGCAAGTGGAAAGCCTATGTATAAAACCTGCTCTAATTGCAATTGCCCAAATATAGTTAAGGTAATTATTTATCCTGTCGTAATTTTCCCACTCTCAAAATTCTACTACTCCTTTTTGGAAAAGACTTCGGCCACTGTTTTTAGTATGAATAGTTTTGCAATCATATCTTATACATAATGATATGTCTTTTGATTTCCCACCTTTAGCCTTAGGCTTGATACAGACTTCTTTTTAAAAAAACAATTCGTATGTTTTACATTCACTCAATTTCTATGTTCCAAAACTTTGATGTATAATATTTTGCAGAGAGTGAAAGTAAATATTATGATTAGATGTCGAGCTGGTTCGGATTTCTGCTACACGCAAGAGGAAATGGATACCATGTTATCTGATATAGATACATATAAGGCAATGAATGTCGACAGATTTGTTTTCGGAGCTTTAACGGATAAACAAGAATTACACGAAGAATATTGCGCTAAGGTTATAGAGAAGACCTATCCTGTACCCGTTACCTTTCACAGAGCTTTCGATTTGTGCAGGGAACCTGAGATAGCTCTGGAAAAGATAATTCTGATTGGATTCAGTAGGGTTTTAACCAGCGGTCAGCAAATTTCAGCTGAGAATGATGAGGCCATTCAACTTATCGAGGTGCTACTACAATTGTATGGAGACAAGATAGAAATAATGCCCGGTGCTGGTGTAAACATATCTAATGCGAAGATATTTATTGAATTAGGATGCGAAATTATTCATAGTTCGTGTAAGAGTGTCAGACAATTGGTTCGCGTTGAAAATGAACTTGGAATGGGGACCAGTCAGCTTTATGTCACAGATGAAAATGTTGTCAGGAATACCAAAGCGATTATTAGATGTAGATGATTTTGTCTGTATAATCCTAACAAATAATCCGTCTCCAGCTTAATGTAGTTTGCATTTTCCAAAATTCTTCCAATTCTATTATAGTTGTAGACATTTTATCACTATTCGACCCTTCCTTTATGACATTCCATCCACTTGTAAGTAGGTAATTAAGTAGAGTCGTGAGGACGACTAAAATTTCTTTGACAATGTAGAAATAAGTAAAATTTTAAATATTTTTAATTATGTCAATTAAACCTAAATGCCTTTACTATTTCGAATATAAAGTTTTATCGCTTATTAGATAAGCAATCTCTAGTAAAGATTTAAGTATAAATAATTAGTATTTTAACTAACCTTAATAGTAATTCAAACGCACATTCATATTACAATGCTATTATGAAGATGAATTCAATCGATTAGGAGAATGGAAGTAAAAGTTATTTTTTTAGACTTATGCTTCTGTAAAATATCTTAATAAATATATTGGTATTACCTACATGAATTGTTTTCTTTATTGCCATAATAACGATACTATTACGACATCGATAAAGTATTCGGCTACATTAAGCGCTATTTACAATATAATACAACACAATAGGGTTCATTTAATGAGAGACGAAAATAATATTGTCGCTCCCTTCGAACAACTTTAATATCCTTTTTTACGAGGCTATTACTGCAAATTTAACGTTGATAAAGACGTATAGCTACTGCACGTTCTTATATTAAAGTCTCTTTATTATACACATCTAGTTATACCTTTAATGTGAAGCTTAGGCGTATGTGTCGCACCTTCCTAATTTACATTCCATAACTCAGTTTGACCTATATCGAGTACCGAATGAAGCATTTTGCTTCGCTTTTACCCATCTGTAATGCAAATCTTTTATGAAGTAGATGACGATACGATTTGTCACTTGAATGGCGTTGTTTAAAGATTGATGATGACTTGAATTTTTTCAAAGATTGCGAGAGTTTCGTTTTAAATTATACTTTGCCTCATTTAGCCTTGCATCAATCAAAATAAATAACGAACTCCTATATAGAATATAGGTACTTTGAATTTGTTTCAGATCTTAAATAGATTCCAATTTCCATCGCCAATTTATCTTAACCGATTCGTTGCTGATGGCACTACAGGTGTGTCATCAATTTTTTTAACTTGTGGCTTATGACACGATAGGCGTGTCATTTTTTCATCGATTGTAACACCCTCAAACATTGCCCTCAAATTAAGTTTTAGAAGAGTCTGTCTAGAACAAAACTATCAAGATTTTGCACGTAAGCCAAGGCTGTTATCTTAGTTTAGTCATAGAAAATTTGTTCAAAGTCATGGCGAAAAGTTTTCGAAAATGGGCGCCGCAACAAATCGGATGAGGTACCTATTGTGTAGGTAGGTGTTTTACTATAACATGTTTAACTGTTTTACTATAACATCAATAATTATAACCATTCAATTGTATCTGCGGTAATATCGTATCAATATCAAGTACATACAATATTTAATACTTACCTGCCCGATTATTAGTGGCCGATATCGCGTCGTGTTGTTTAATTATGCATGTATTTGGGGAGCTACCACCCACAAGCAAGTGGCTGCTTTTCAGACTACCGTAAAAATAAGAATCATTTCGTTCATTCTGTGCTGTAAAATGTATTTAGTATTACATATACTTAGTATATTCAAGTTTTTGGTTGCCTATCGAGAGAATTTTCTTGATATTAACTTATTAGCATAGTGTCGCATTAAGTTTGTCTTAGGAGCCTCCCTAATAATGTCAAATGGTCTCTTTCCGTAATGACTCTTGAAGGCAAGGCTTGTATTATAACTTAGTATGCTAATAGCTTTAAGTACTGTTTTTAGGTAATTTTTTTCCCCAACGGAAAATCTTTCAAAGATACTCGAAAGATACTCGGTTGAAGTTTATGGAATTCTACTAACTAAAGCTCCCTAGACAGCCTATGCAGCCATGTATGGGATGGTTCCGAATCTTGAACGCACCGGTGAATTTCATAAGTAGCTTAGACCCCGTAAGACCAATGCCTCCGCAAGTTAATCCTCACGGGACTATTGATGGAATAGGTATAATAGACGAAAACATAAGTAAATAAAAAATGTAAAGACCTTATCAGCGATTTTATGTACTTCTTTATTCATTTATTACATTACAATAAGTTAAATCTATTTAAATCTATGGTACAAAATAAGGCTATACTGTGAAATGTGAAGACGCTTACTTAAGGCAGTTCTTGCTTACCTTGTGCAAAGGTTTTACACATTATTATTTACAATTATCCTTATACATAGCATCTAAAAGATAGTAGAAATTGGTCAATATGCTCGAGATAAGTACTAATTATATTATAAGTTAAAGCGTATCATTTTCGAGATGCAAGCATATATGTCAATTAAAATCTTTTGAACTACTTATTTAAGGTATTTCCCAATATGCATTATGTGCATTTTATTTACTACATTATTGATGTGTATTACGTATTTAGGTTTCTAATGTATAATATTTTTTCTTAGAATATTAAAGTACATTAGCAACGAAATCGGTAGCAGTGCCCCTGGTGGACAAAATAGGAACTAATTAGAAATTTTACAGAATATGTGTCGATCTCAAAATCGTGGGTATTCATATTTGTGATAAGTAGCTTATTAGGTAATTTAAGGACATTTTAGTCAGTCAATTAGCCTAGCAACTAAAACAATGAGTTTTAGTTACCAAAGGATGAGTCACGAGAACAGTTTCTTTGTTTTGTCTTATTTGCCACTATCGTGCCAGACGCGGCTTAATATTTTATTGCAATTTTTAATGTTTTAATGCAAACATTAATTAAAGTGATATTTGATGAAATCATATTATGCCAAGCTTGCTAGATCAGACTACTTTAAATAGGCTTAATTAAGCATAAATATTGTATACAATGTCTCATATTTTGTGTCTCATAGGAATCAATAGATACTATAATATTAGACTAGGTTCAAGTCCATACAATGTGACAGACCTATCTGTTGCCTAAAGGTTCGTGTACCTAATAATATGTTTTTACATAAATTATGGAATAAAAATTTTCATTTTTACCGTATCTATTACAAGTTGCAATGGGTAACAGTCATGGAGTGGACAACTAGGAATTACATATTTATTAGTGTTTTTTATAAACGCAAATTTAACATTTCTTTGCAACTGTGTAAGGAAGTCACGATAAATTGATCTAAAAATCCTAAACTACATCATCTATGCCCACGAATTTTACAAGCGGTTACAAAGTCCGCTGGTAAAAAATTGTGTCGACAGTCGACACATAGTTTTTTGAACCATACATCCTTTGGAGCGCTTATACATTTTACACTATAACAGAATGTCTATTAGTCTTTTTGTCGGGGGCATAAGGTTCAAGTTTGGCTGGCTCGGTGTTGAGGGCGCTGTAGTCGACTGGAAAAGGGGGTTGGGGCAGCGAGTCTTTGGGCGGTACGAGCACCCATTGTCCTGGTCCGTTGGGGTTCTTCCCCATCAGCCAGTTCGTGAAGCAATGCATGTAGGTCCCGTAGTCCAGAATGAGGTATTGGTTCTAGAAAAAGGAATAATTTTAAATTCATTACGTAGTTTGATAGCTGTTACCTACTTGATTTCTATTTCGAGCTTTTGATGCTAAGTTTTATCGATGTGAAACTTGTAGAAATTCGTTGCTTTTTCATTCTTCTGTCTCTTTTAATATTTGAGCCAGAGTTAATTGTTAATAGGATAATTTATATTTTTTACGTGTCGTGACGTCAGACCTGTATCTATTCAAATGCCTTTGATACATCGATAATAACAGAAAACGACTGCTTAACGAGCCCTACAAAACACTAAAGTACCCTAGAAATGTAGCTAATGTAAAGATCACCAAAGAAGTCATGGCCGCCCCGGATAAAGCCTTCGTGTTGGTATTAGAGATGAAAATTCCCAGAAAAGTTTCCATTTTTAAGAAAGTAATCCTGTCTTCCAAAACTTCCGGTAACTTGGAAGTTTTGAGTAATTGCAACTTCGCTATATAAATTCTGCACCAACAATAAATTTCATAATTGTAATGATATTTAAAAACTGGTGTGAGTCGGTCTCGTACACGAAGGGTTTCCTTTTGATACGAGCCATAATATCTGCATTAAATAATTAATGAAAAGTTAATTGTGTTAATGATTACACTAGTCATCCGATCGTAAGCAGTGTCAATGATTTCCTCAACGCGACTCGCGGACAGCCCGATCACGGAGCGGTAGAACGCTGCCAGCGCCGGCTTGGTTATCTCTCCCGCACCTGAAAGATAGATGATATTAACATCACAGTTTGGGTTCAGGACTAACGCCCTAACTCAGAGTCACTATCGCTCCTTAGTACAGAATCATCATAGGTACAAAACCTGTACCAAAGGAGCGATCGATAGTGTCTCTGAGTTGGGGCGTAAGACAATGCAATGTCTGAGAATGCCATTTATTTGCTAGTGTTGTATTTTTTGTTGTATTTTTTCTCTCAGCTATTAATACCTACTTGATGGGGTATACTTTTATACGGTATAGGTATACTTTTTTAAAAAACGCATGAAATATCATGTGTTTCAGACTGATAAATTAATGAAATAGATACCCATTACCGTAGCATTTATGGTTATGATTTATAGGTTGGTTTATAAAGAGTTCCCTGAGCGCTAACTCACGTATCAGTAACTAAAATATCGATAGCATATTATACTGGGTCGGTCTCTGTGGGAATACTAAAGTAAATTACACGTAGTCGGTCGGAGTACCTTGTAATGAAGAATAATTGCACTTGGGAAAGATGGATACGTGACTTGTTCACGGTGCAGAGTTCAATATGCAAATAACTTATGATGCTAAGTTAGGTAGCTGGCAATTTAAAGTTTATGACGTTATTATATTTTACAAGAGTTCCTTCAAGTATTCTTGGTAACTTTGAATTACTTTTCTTGCCAAAACCCGTCTTGATAAGTTTTCAATTGGATATAATATTTGCTCACGAAATAAATTGAAAATGTTGTAAATTTCGAATTCCACTTCAACTCGGAAATGACTCTTTAGAATCTTATCTTGGAACTGTTGACAAAAGGTATGGCATTCAGTCTTCTTTTATGTGTTTGGTATTTGAATACCGTGAATGAAACAAAGAGCCGTCGAAGCGGATGTAACGAAAATTGGACGGAAAGTGCCCAGCGCGACGGGAAAGGAAATTCGCTCGCTTTTGGCTCCAGGCACAACATCAAGTGCCAACTCTTAATCCCCTTGGAAAATAACCAAATTGTAAAGACAACGAATATAATCCTAGACAGCTGAGTACAAATCAACAGATAGATACCGCAGATACCAGTCATGTTCACTCTGAACGTCTGAATTAATTAGTTAAGTAATTTTGTGTTCAATCGACTTGACAAGGGAGGGGAGGGTCTGATTTAATTTTGAACAAGTACCTACCAGAAGTAGGTAGGTTCGAGCCTCTATTCTTTAAATATTTATTTTCAACCTTTATTGTGCTTTACAGAAGAGTAGAATAAAGAAAGCCAGTCTTAATCCATTCTGTTCAAAGCAGTAAACGATAAAAAATAAACGAAGGTGCAATGCTTAGGCTTCATTCACCTAAGTTAATTACCCCAGATGATTCAGGTGTACCTACTGGTCTAGATAAATCAAGGAAGTATACTAATTTTGAAGACTTAAACAAAGACGAGATTTTAAAATCAGTCACCGTTTAAATTAGCTTTTCAGGGTTCACTGACCTAACCGCAAGAATTGCCAATCATTTTTAAAATAAAGTTGGATCCATCCGGATAACCGAAACATTGCAGTAGGTAGGTACACGTTATATGCATTTTGTAAAGTTTAATGGAATTTTTATTTTTAATGGAAAATTCATCTGTAGGTAACTTGGAATTACTTCACTTTTTTATGGAAATTATAGCCGACAAACGAGCTGATGATCCACCTGATGGTAAGTGGCTATCGTCGCCCATGGACATCAGCAACACTAAAGCCATCACTGATGTGTTGTCGGCCAAGAAAGAGAGAAGAAAAAGAAAGAAGGAACTGGCTCTCAAGCCCCCAGCCGGAAGACGATGAGTCGTTTGGCGGCTGAATCATTATTAAGGGTGGTAGCTATCCAGGAGAACCCCATGGAGAAATAATAATAGTAATATTATAACAAATAAAATCAATATTACCAATACAATCCCTCGAGGAGCCCTACGACCAGCGGGCCGGATTTAGTTGCCTTTTACGACACCTATCCGGCGTAGAACTGGCGTTAGTATTCTACGCCGCCCCAATACGGCTTTTTCTAGTTAGAAAAGTACCTTTTACTCTTAGTTTAAATTTATTTAGAAGGTAAGATACATTTCCATTTTCGTAATTACACTTTATCAAAACCGCAACGTTGCAGCTTTGGGCAAACATGTATGAGATAGAACTTTGTTCAGGTGCAGAGATTATTATGTAGGCGTAAAATAAACCTGTCAATTACATTACAAATTTTAGCTTTATTGGGGTGGCTTAGGATAGGTACTACGCACAAACCCACTCCGCCTCGCCGGATGAGTATCATAAGATGAGTATTCGGAGGGATTGTATTGGTAATATTGATTGATAGTTCATTAATACCAATTTAACTATTATTTTTCTATGGGGTTCGCCTGGATAGCGACCACACTCTTATTGAATCAGATGCCAAACGACTTTACTGGATGGATCGTCAGCTCGTTTATCAGCTATTTCCAATAAAAACAAGCAGAAAGGTGCCTCCTACATAACTTCCAAAAATATCCTATATATTTTGGAAAATTTGGTTCCGTATTGCTCCCGTAGTTTTAATATTAACAAGTTATTCGTTATTCTTATCTTAGGTAGAATTACAGCAGAAAAATGTATGATTGCGTGAAATATTGTTACTTCAAATGCTTCAGACTCTGACATTTTTGTAGCATCTAAATATTTGAACTGACCAATGATTTTGAATTGAAATTAACGACATTACATTCGACGCCATGACACGTTCCAGGATAATCGCACCAAAATTAGGTAGGAACTTTAATCGAAGCGGGATGATAAACATTATTTAATAAACATTAAATAAGCTTGATGTATTAAAAAACATTAAATAAGCTTGATGCGTATATTTTTTTTTAAGTTCTTAATGAGTGAATGCTAAAGTGTAAGTAACTCCTATTTATTCAGCACTGGTCGCCGTAATCTATTAAATAATGGGTTAATAAAATCATTTAGGAATGCAGGAATATGGTTTGTACCTATTTTAAATTATGAAACGGTTGTTATTCCCATTAGTAACAAGCCATCAATCAACCGACCCACGCAGATGTTGCCTCGCTAAATCTTTCAGAGAAATTCCTGAAACAGATTGTTAAATACCTACTGAATTATACCTTGTTACCGATACACAATACACAACACAAATACGTTTGTTCGTCTACCTACTGATTGCGGGTTGTAAATACAATAGAGATTCATACTTGTGATTGCATCGTGTCTCAGCGACGCCCCTCCTCGCTAGTGGGATGCGGGATGGGGATTAGGGACGCCAATGCCTTTGCAAGAAGGAATAACAACCATCCAGTTTTAACAGGAAACGGATAATAATATGTACTACATACTTATAAGTCGTCCGGATTTGTCACGTAGACTCTTGAATTAATATTCCCATGTTACCACTTAGCGATGAATGGAAAATCCTGCATAATCTTCTTCGTACCAGTTTCAGAAATCTTATTAAAGTAGGTAAATTTTTTACTCTTAAGTACCATGGGACATGATTTTATATCTAAGGTACCTACCTAGTTATAGAATATTAAGTAAAATTACAAGCAATATCTGTTGAGATAATGAAAAGATGCAATGACTATGAATATGATGAATCCAAGTAGAAGAACCCCATTTGTCGTAGCACATTAGTTCCAGAACATTCCTTTTAACATCTCTAAAAGCATTGGGATCCTTGGTGTCGACATTTCGAATGAAGTTCAGTTTCGGGACCACTTTGTTAGTAAGGCCAAACTAGCCGCAAAGAAATTGGGAGTGCTCAATAGAGCTAAGCAGTACTTCACGCCTTAGCACAGGTTGATGCTCTATAAGGCGCAAATTCGACCACACATGGAGTACTGCTCCCACCTTAAGCCCCAGCTGGCCAAGTGGATCCGTTCAATCGAATTCAACGGCGAGCTATTCGTCTTGTCGACTATAACAAGCTTACAGACGGATTAGAATCGCTTGAGTTGAGAAGAGATGTAGGCTCCCTCTGCATATTCTACCGTATGTACAATGGGGAATGTTCTGAAGAACTGTTTTTTCGTCACCGCACATCGCGTACCAGGTTCCACCAACACTACCTGGATACATGGCGTTCGTCCACAGTTCGGTTCTCACGTCATTTTCTACCTCGCACGTGTAAACTGTGGAACAAACTACCTGCATCGGTGTTCCCTCTAAGCTATGACATGGGGTCCTTCAAGAAGCGGGTCTATCGTTATCTTCTTGGCCGGCAACGCGTTGGTGTCACCCCTGGTGTTGCTAATGTCCATGGGCGACGGTGATCACTTACCATCAGGTGACCCGTCTGCTCGTTTGCTTGCTCTAAGCATAAAAAAAGTAGAGATAATGTAAGATATAATGTAGAGATAGGTACTCTTTTGAAAACGCGTAGCTAGAGATACTTAGGAATGATCTTACTTATGAATTGGGGGTAATCTGTGGTTGCCGGCCAAGAAAGAGAGAACAAAACGAAAGAAAGAAAAATATTTTTTTTCTAATGACTGTTATATTAACCGAAATCATAAACTCGAAAATCATAAAGATTGAATCACTTACAAGTTCTGTCCACAACATGGAACAGAATCTTGCACATGTACTGCAAATACAGCGGGAGGTCAGTGAACTTCTTCATCTCTGCTAGAAGAAGCGCCCACCTCGCCAGCCATCCTTCCAGTGTAGTGCGACCCGGCATGCCCCCAGCTTCAGGTCCGCATACTCTTCTATAGTACGCGAGTTCTGCATACCTGAGAAATTAATCATTAAAAATAGCAGGTCATTAGTTTAATTGGTCAAGGTTGCAGTTTAAATGGTAGGGTCTCGACTTTTTGCTGAGTATCCGTTCTTTGCAACTGAATGTAGGTTTACAACTCGTAATTACTATAATTAGTATAAAGTTTACGTTGCGAAACCTCGGAACTAGAATTGCATTTTATGAAAATGTATATTGTTTTTATACTTTTCTTTTAGTTTTTAATGGTAAAGCAAATTTTCTTACATAATATCAATGGGAATAAAAGAACGAAGAAAATTCTTTGGAATTTTTGAGCCATGTAACTGTAATGTTGGTGTACCTAGTGTGTTATTTTGAGCATCATTTGATTCTTCCCATGAATACCAACAACAACCACCAACATAGAGAGCTGAGTAAATACTCTGTTGAAAATAGCTTGTGCTTGTGCCAAAATCAACATGAAATCTGAATTGTCTTTCATCGTCCTATTTATAGTAGGTACGTATTAATACAACACATACTACTACTAAATACTATGTTCGTTGTGATTTGTATTGACAAGGTGTGTTCTACCTGCATCGATTGAACTAGTTAACAATCACATCCAGTATGTAAACAAATAGAATAGAAGATATAGGTAGGTATTACGTATATAAGCTGGAATTGGAATTTCAAGCAGTGTGGTCTATCCGTAAAGCCACAGAATCTGCAGAATGTAGTACGCCGCATAACGCTAGCCGTAGCGTGTTTGTAATTACTACAAACGGGTTTTGTAATTATACAGAATGTTGGCACTACTGCAAATTATGAGTTTACCCCTTCTGTCCACGTCATACGCACGGTATAGTCAATTGTCGCTTGCCTACAGCTTGCTTGCATCTTGCGTAGTCAGTGTTGGTTTTAGAGCCACTGACACCCCAGGCAAGAATATTGTGGCGCCCACATAAAAAAATTTAAATCGAGCTTTTTTGCTTGAAATTTTTTTTGCTGAACCAATGGGAACGTTTATTAAGAATTTTATTTTTCCCTTTGACGTGATAATCTGATGGAACTTGCTGAAAAAATAGTTTAGTTCAGAAGTTCTAGATGGCGTTGTAGTATAAAGATAAAAGTTTCTAATTATAAGTTAATTTCCAGAGATAATATTATATTCGAGCATTACTTCATCAATGTTTTGTCATGACGTTGTCACGTTAAACTACCGTCTGTAAACCGACTTTACGGACAACCATTTTTTTGCTCACCCCAAATGTGGCAGGAGTGCCAAAGGCGCCCTAGGCCGTCGCCCCACCGCGCTTCCCCTAACGCCGGCACTGTGCGTAGTAAAAGTACGAAATCTGTCCACGGAGCGGCAATGTCGTGTTTGCCTATTGTATGTGTCATTATGCAGCTTGCAATTGACAAATGAAGCGCCGTGGACAGTAGACCTAAGAGGCTCTTTGTGTCCCAACAACTGTTAGAAGAGATGTGCCAAGTGTTGAACCAAGGGGGCAAACGAAAGGTTTCTGAAGCGACACGAGGGCTTTTAGTAGTAAAATTTGGTACTTTAAATGAAGACACCTTTTTTAAGAATCATAGGGCTTATTTTATTGCTCTTAATTTACAAAAGTAGACTCTAATGTACATTAATTATGATAATCCTCTAATGCGGCCGCTGCGGGGTCAGCGTCCACGTTATGCGACTTTACATCCTAATATTTCTTACAATGAGATTTCCATGAGATACAGTGTTCATTTATATGGATTACGTGTTACGTATCTCTATAATATAACGTACTTAATTCACGACCAGAAAAACAATATCTATCACATGAATATCTATGCACGCCAGTCAGGAATTATAATCGTTCTCAGTGGTATACCTACTCTTTTTATACATACAATTTCATTGATCGTTCTGCACTTACTACAAAATTCGCTAAGGTTGCGAAAATAAAAGGAAAAAAATCACTGAAAAAAATGAATTCTAAATTAAATAGATAGGTACGTAGGTACTTTATTAGTACCTTCACTGCCAGGGATATTTCAATGTGTGCTTAGATATATTTATGTAAGAACGATTATAATTGTTATAATTCTTAATACAGCTTACTACTTAATTATATATCTTAATAATAAACTTCTATATTTGAAATAGATCAAGTTGGGTCAAAGCTCGCTCGTTATGAAAAACCAGGTCTCAGGCTGATTGAAATAGATTATGGATCAAACGTAACTGAATAGGATACAAATGTCTGCTACAAAGTACAATCTCATAAACCGTAAAAGAATTCCAGAGAAGAAATTGTTGAGTACTACCAAACTTGTATCTCAATTTTTCTTTTGCGAAAGTAGTTCTTAATTCAATCGAATGAAGATAACCTAGAAAAGTGAGCAGTCCATACTTCTCGGCTTATCTACTTACTTAGAAGGCAACGGGTTGATGAAATGTTCAATGAATTCTCTCTTGACCTCCAGTAGAATATGGAATTCGGATGAGTTGGTCGACCAGTCGGCGAAGTGTGCCAGCTTCTGTAAATTTAGTAGGGAATTAAATTTGATTGTCCTCATTTCTTACTCTGGCGCTTGCATCGTATCGCAAAGCAAAGTGGACCGCCATAATTTCGTAATTATTCTCGAGTTGTTTGCAACCGTTGTTACAATGTTGAGTTCGTTGGCTTTTATAGATATTTAAGCAAGTTACAGTTTATAGAGCTTCGAATTACTTCGGGCAGCTGGTCCGTTTTCAATGCGGGTTTATGAGAATACTAGCTAGTGCGAGTTCGTCCTTCAACATTGTAAATATTTCTTGATTTCTTCTTAATTTATTTTTATTCCTACCTACTCATACAAAGTTTTATTCTTTTAGAGAATGATATTCAAAAATTTTTTTGTTTTTGTACCTATAGGTATATTCAAAATGAAAATACTTGTACGCGATTTTAGAATAATACCTACTATACATAACTTTACTCAGATATATCAATATTATTAGATACAATATGTCAATATTTTGACCGCATCAGTTTGAAACTTCTTCTGTAGCATGAAGTAAGTAACTAACGCCCCAACTCAGAAAGGTTCCTTTATTATTAGCTGTAAGGAGTCCATAACTAATTGACATTAAATATGTTAAGTATCGATTCCTCTCAGAGTCATTTTATTAACTTTAAGTAACCCTAGTGCGGAACAACGTCTAATAACCTTATCGATTATCATATCGATAGAGTATTAGTGTAGCCACATGTAAAATACGTTGAGAACACATAAAAAATAATACTTATTTCAGTGCTTTTAGAACGATGATTTATACTAATATAGTAATAAGAAATTCGTTTACTGTGTTTTCTTACTTAAGAACATTGCAAAGTAGCTTTTTTCTTTAAAATAAAATAAAAAAACTCGCAATTTTATGTAACGGCAATACTATACCTAGTATTACTGTAGTATCTGTGGCAGTACACTGTACAGTAAATGTCAATTGTCAGTCAATTCAATGTTGATATATTATTATTGTTGGTTTGATTTCAATCTGAATTGAATTGAAAAATTTCATTTTGTTTAATATCGCCAACCTATTTATTATATAATATTATCATGTACATGTAAAGTACCTACACTTTCAAATTAGCGAATATGATAATAACTTATGTTAATAAATAAGGGGCACCAAGGTTGTGAATTGTAATCAAAAGAACTGTATCGTTTTTTAAAGGATATGGAGTGTAAAATACCGCGAAAAAGAGTTGCAAATGGTAACCTCTCTTTGTTAGTTTCGTTAGGCCTGGCACCAGTATGGGCAATATAACCGTTTTTACACATTCTGCTGTATCGTGCATAAAATTCTTGGACCGAGTATGTTCTAGACGGATCAGAGAAATCTCGCAAATGTCGCCTTGGCCCCACATGTCTATGCATTCTAGCGTAATCAACAAATTCAATAAAATCGGCAAAATCCGCGAAAACAGACATTTTGCTTGTGAAATCACTCAAATTGTAAACCTAATGTCAACTGAACGTCAAAATCAATCCTAAGTAGAGTTTAAGTATTGGTATTTGTATAATTAACTTTAATTGCCATTAAGGGCCTATAACGGTCGATTAACTGACTCTGGGAGTGACTAATTGTGATTCTGTACTAAGGAGCGATTTTAATGACCATTAAGTGACTCTGAGTTGGGGCGTAAGTAACTAAGTAAGTAACTAAGGTATACTTTAGCGTTAGCATGAACACCAGCGTACATTAATACGAAACTTCAACTCTAGCTTGACCTGTTTCTAATCTCTATGACTGCGTTATTGCGTACAAATGCGATATAAGTCAGGATATTCCATTACAATAAAATACTTTAGTCTTACCTCAAAAAACCCATCAAAGTCCTGGTCACAGATGACGTCATCGCGGTCGTGATCTAGCATTTCAGTGAAGAAGAGGGTCATCTTATCGGTCTGCACGGAGCTGAGCTGGGCGAGTGGCTGCTCATCCTCTAGGTCCAGGCAGCCCAGGTCCTCGCTACACCGGTTCACCCATGTTGCTGGGAACACATTCATAAATATCTAAGGGTGAGAAAGAAAAGAAGAAAGATAAGAAAAAGAAGAAGAAAGAAGATCTATAATTTTTTTTAATGGAAATAGCCGGCAACCGAGTTGACGATCCGCCTGGTACGTGGCTATCGACGCCCATAGACATCAGGGACACCAAAGGCAATCACAATCAAACACCAATCACTGATGCGTTGCCGGCCAAGAAAGAGAGAAGAAAACGAAAGAAAGAAAGTGCAATTAGACTTGGACTTTGTACTTTGTAATTAATTTAGGACCATTATTTTGGTTCAGATAATTTTAAGTTTGTGCAAAGCCCACCTAAGTATGGTTCACAGATTTCACACTTAGACAACCTTAAAACAAACAGGATAATGTCATCGTAATTCATGAGTTATAAGTTATGAGTCTTACGAAAGTTCTTGTAGCCTGTAGGACTCTGAGTAATTCCACAGCTGAAGTAGACTGTTTTAATGCCGCACAATTTTAAAAGGTTTGGATCAGAAAAATGGATATGTTTCAAAACAAAACATTTATGACGCCAGTAATGTCAATAGGCAGATATTTATTAAAATCAAATGAACACTTCTGCATAAGTGATGCTAAGCTATGTTATTATGTTATTATATGTTATTATGAGTGTAGAACTGCTGGGGTCTTGTGTACGGAAAGCCATAAAATGTGGGTCGTATTCTTCACCCTTTTAGGAATATTTTGTAAAATTTTCTCGAAAGTAACAACGTACGAAATCTCATCTCTCTGGAAGATAACTTCACGGAAGGATGTGGTAATAACTTTGAAACATTAGAGGCACATATTTTACGACCCACTGTAATACCGATATGATTCAAACTAAAATATGTTATCCTACACTTAGCTGAGCTCAAAAGAAAATGTTCAATAAAACGGGAATAAACGAAGGTAATAAAGCGTATTGCGTAGATACATAGAAAAGCCAAAAACTGTCTTCACTTTCATGCACCTAGTTAAAAGATCAATTTATCTTTCTAACTTCGTCGTTAAAAATAATATGATTTATTTGAGTTTCTTCAAAATTCAGAGCGAAACACTTTGCACGTCGAGTAAGTTGCAAAGTTTGTCATTTAAAAGATTTACAATCTGTTACAAGGATAAGTACTCTACTTGATAACCGCAAAGCTTTGAAAACTTGCGCTATAAGTTATAATAATGTTAAATCAGAATGATACAGTATCTCTGAGCACATTGCAGATCTAAATCCAATGAGAGACAGGCTGGATGATGAATGATGTGAAATTTCTGAGTGCATAGCGGACACAAAGATTTCAATATTTGTTTCATCCACTTTGGGATAGGGCTATGTTTATAATTACAATCAATAATAATAAAATCATCAATTTAATAATATAAAATCTCTTGTCAAGGTGTTAGTGGTTGCAATCCTCCGAAACGGCTCGTCCGATTTTTTAAATTTTTGACAGAAAATTTTACATATAATTTTTGGCAGAAAATAATTAGAATTGTAGTGTAAAGAGGCGTATATTGCTCATAATATTATGTTTAATAAGGCTTTCGTATTTGTAAAGGTGGGTTTAGTTAGACAAAACGAGCGAAAGGTCATACTAGCTATCTTTGTTAGACGTTAGTAACGGTCAAAAGATTAAAAACAACGGTACAAATTATCATGAAAGGACGTTCCATGTACCCATAAGATAAAGCGATATAATTGTAAGCCATTCTCGTATAATGAATACCAGAGGGAATAATAAGTCTATGTAACTAATATTTGATTTATTAACTTGAGATAGGCTCTTGTTTTCCACTACAATTAAATAGCGTTACGTTATTCCAGTATCGGGCGATCGAAGCTTCAACATTGTTTGTGTATTCAAGTTCTGAACAATCAAGAATTGAACAATCAGAGCACGACCGCTCCCAGGCATTACGTAGCTGGAGGGTGATATCCCTTTGCTAAAGACGTGCCATGACGTAAACTTACATCAACGATTACAGCTCAAAGGGTCTGCTAAGTTTGTAAGGGTATACTAATAAATTCAGAACTTCTGACGTGTAGGTACCTATATGGACAGGAGAATGACGGCGAGGCTACGAGTGAAATCAAAAAGTGTTCGGTACAATCTTGTCCAATAATATCGCTTTGTGTTGTGAAACAAAAGAGTTCTCAGTTAGCATGACTGTAGTATGATTACAAAATGCGATGTTTTATGTCCTAATTAATAATCATATTTCTTTGTAAAAACTACTATTTAACTAGTATTCCTTGTGTTATCTGCAATCACAAAAGTAACAATTTCATGAAGTAAAAGCCTTAAAATTTGAAATATTTTAAATTGTTTGTACCATTAGGTTAATTTAATTATTGTTTGTAGCATTAGACTTTAAATTTAGCCCCAATCGGGTTTGGGGGAATATTCTCCGTCTCTATGATTTAAGAAAAGGAATTGCTAACAG
Source organism: Thymelicus lineola (assembly GCA_963932265.1). Classification (NCBI taxonomy): domain Eukaryota; kingdom Metazoa; phylum Arthropoda; class Insecta; order Lepidoptera; family Hesperiidae; genus Thymelicus; species Thymelicus lineola. The sequence goes on from OZ010701.1 coordinate 7,252,039, forward strand.
TGGGTGAGCAACCAGATATGTTTTAAATTTGTCTACAATGTAAATTCAAAATCAAAATTACTTAAGAATAACTTCATACTTATAAACAACACGCTTCAGCCCGTAGCTTCACCAGATAAAGATGAATGTTATTATTTATTTACTTAACGTTAACCACATAATATCGTACCCTCAGTGGAAAAAAGTGAAAAATTATCATTATTTGGATCGAGATAAAATCTACCTATATGTATTATGATCTTAACTTGAACAAATTTATCTTACAATTAATCTTAATAGCGCGTTTAGAGTGTTATCAATAAACAACAAACAATATATCCTCACAATTGTTAATATTAATATTGTAGTATGTAACATGTAGAATGAAACACGGGCTTACTTTCTTGCAAAGAACAGTATTGAATGTCGGCAGGCACGTGGTTTCGGAACTGTTTATTTGTGAGGCACAGGGGGATCGTACACGTTCGTGTTCTGAATATATGCAGACGCGTTACCTTTATCATTATGTATGTTGATACGTGAATGTTACTGCTTTGTTAGATATGTTTTTTGTTTGGGCAAAATTGCCAGAAACTTGGTACAGGGTCTTCGTTAGAAGGGTCTGTCTGATTCGAATTTGGTTTTATCCTGGCCGTCCTGCTCAAGCCAAACGAATCCGGATTCGCCTCAGGCTGACATTTATGTGACAGGCAATTGTTTTGGTCCTTCGTAATACATATTTGTGTTTATCTAAAACCTTTTTATTTTTATGCCACGCGAGAATCACGAAATTTTGATAGCATTTAGATATTTTCCATCCTTTTGGAACTTTTGGAAGTTTTTCTTCAAAAGTTCATTATTAACAAAGTATGATTAGCAAATATTTGAGGAGCTTGTTTTCATTTCTAGATCCAATGTGCTGCACTGTGAATTAACTGTTTTGTTTGCAAAATTATTTTGAATACCTTTTTATGGTATTATACTGTTTAGAACTTTAGATTAACGATAAATATTTTCCTAATTGATCTATTTTAGAAAGGTTTGTCAATTTGAGGCGGGTGATTTTTAGCTTATGACCTCGAACTTTGGCTGGGATCTATTGCCACCATTTAACATCTTATTAGATATTACGAGTATATTATCATCAACTCTGGAGCCAATTATAGGGTAGCTTACCCATCAGCCCTTGGAGATCCATTGCTAGTTACAGGGCTGTCTTAACTTGAGCCCAGAGTGTCGATTCTGAGCCTTCTGAATTCAGCGGATACTCATTGTCTTTTTCAGTTCGGAAATAATATTCGGAAATTGAGTCAAATCACTGAAAACCCACATATAAATATTACAATTTAATATACGAAGGAAAGGCTCTATAGGCTCTAAGTCTAAGTAGCCTTTCAGTGATGTACTGTGGGTCACAGTGCGTTCTGTGCTATGTTTTAATAGCTTTTAGTAATCTTGGGTTCTATGTTGGAGCATAGTCATTATGTTAATGCATTTCTTATACATATTAACGCAATCTCCTTAAGTACACGTTTGTTAAATACATTGACGGAGAAAACCAAAAACATACAATGAAAATGAAGATGTTAAAAAACCATTAATTATGTAGAGATTAGAGAGAGAGAGTTCGTTTAATTTCAGATTAAATATAAAAATGTGGTCGCCAAGTTATATTACGCTTTTCGACATTGATGATCAAATGTACCAAACTTATTTATATACTAGGAAATCGCCCTCGCTTCGCTTCGGGCAAAATAGTAAAAAAAATATAATATAGCCTATATCACTCGGGGATAGTGTAGCTTCCCAACAGTGAGAGAATTTTTCAAATTGGTTCAGTAGTTTCGGAGCCTTTTCAATGCAAACAAACAATCAAAACTTTCCTCTTTATAATATTAGTATAGATTACATAGTTCAGTTTAGATACAACTAATGTAAAACAGAATATGCAATACAAAGTTTGTTAAACAAAGTTAAGGCAGAAGTATTAAAATTTTAGTAGAAGCAATTTAATTAACGTATGACAATGTAGAATTAATTAATTAAACTTACATGAATTTTATTGTTATTGAAACAAGATTCATATTTCAGGAAGTCTGCAAAACAATCAAATTACTTGGTAACTTCGTGATATTCAAAACAACTGGTTTAATTTCCTATAATGTTTCAAGTTCCTTTCTGGGTGAAAATTCTCTTGCAATCCGCTAAAGCTGCAAGAAGATCTTTTGTATTTATTTCAATGTCGGTTTCAAAGTACCCACCGTTCAAAAAGTGTTTAAGAGAATTCTACACGTTAGTTCTTTAGGTCTTTAAAGAAAGTAAAGCTCTATGTTTTTAGGGTTAATGCAATGAAATAACAAAAACGATTATCCGCTGTGTTTCTGCATTTTAAATTGCTTATTTCAATTAAAAACAAACATTGAACTTGACGACTAAGCTTTAAACTGTAAAGAAAGAAATACACGAAATATAAATCGTAAAGAAAATTAACATTCTAAAACTAAAATCTAATTCTTTAAACTTTACAGAACTCGGAACATATTCCTACCTAGATAAGGCTACTTTATGGAATCGTGCCCCACGTGCTACCGAGGTAACTAATTATATTTACAACATGATAATAAATAATATTACGCTACCGCATACACTCTTCTTCAGATTCTGTGCTACTTACATTCGTTGTAGAATGGAGTTCACTCTCTGAATTAAGTTTTAAAAGAAGAGCAAACGCAAAGTTGCGTAATTTGACTAGCATACCACTTCTGATCTTCATAGGCGGAAGATCAGTGGGTTTGGAAAAGTGCACTGCTTTTAAGAACGGGTTATAATATTTTATAAAGGAAACTCATAGCCCCATGGTTTTTCTGTGTCGTAGGTACCATTAAAACACACAAAGACAAGAGTACACACCCAGAACGAGAACAGAAATTCAAACTCATCATTGAAATTTCTGCCTCTCTGGGAATCTAACCCAGGATTCTTCGAATGGCGGTCGACATAGTTACCATTACACCACGGGGCAGGTAAATAGATCATGTGTGATCATCACCAGTTAATCATAGCTATATCAATTGATTTCATCAATATAATAAAATGCTAAACTATTTCTTCTGTCTGCTTACCCTCTTAGTTTTATTACTATGTCGTAATGCGGTATTGCTAAACAGAAACTTTCTTTAGAGAAGGTTAATGTTACATTAAAAAGTATGAGAGAAATTTACCACTTAAAGTACCTAATGGGTGAAGGAAACCGCTAAGTAGTATGAAATAAATATAATTAAATGTTGATTGCTGTAGTACTAGTGTATACCTCAAATAGTGCTATTTTTAAACAACTTCAAAAAAGGAAGATTTGGTTTAAATATTTGTTTCGTTTTTATTATTTGAAAAAGTACTTTTGAATTGGTCTAATATTCATAAAATTCAGTTTCGATTATAGCATCCATAAGGAATTGAGGGAAATTCGCAAAGTATGAAATTACTGATGTATTTTCAAAATATCAGTTTTCTTTAGATATTGTGAGTATAGGGCAAAATATCGCAAAGGTTGAATTGCTAGAGTCGATTCGTGCTCAAGCAAAGGAATAGGCCTACAAATAAGGTCATCGGATTATCACGTCGCAATGCGGGAACTTGTGAAAAGTTAAATTGGATACACAATATATTGAAGGTGTCAGTCGAAACTTCGGATATTGTAAAATTTTAAACAACTTCTCATCTTATGATATTAGTTGGAGAGTTTAGGTAGGTTTATAAAGCATTGTTTGAGCATGTAAGTAATGTTGTTTAAGTTATGTTAGCGCTTTTGTTGACTGTAAATATATTTGATGATTACGCACCCTCAGTGGAAAAAAGCATAAGTCATCTTACGTTGAATTTTAGTAATTAATATGGTCAGTTATGAATGTTCAACCTGCTTGTAGTTTAAACACTACAAACGTGTGTAATCTAAATGTAAATTAATTTGTCTAAATGTAATGGCCATCCTACAAAGCCTTGCATCACCAAAATAACTATTACTTTACTATACCTATAGTTTATTATCTTAAGATCAAAATGAATTAATTAATAAGTATTGTGTTTGTTTAAAGAGGCGCTATTAGCCTACGTAACGTTTATAATTCTTACGATTGTATTTGCAATATTTATAAGTTATTGTAAATATATCCTGTAACTATTTTTGTAAATAAAGATCTTTTAAAAACAAAATATGGTTGTAAAGAGGGACAAAAGCTGCATATATGCTCAATTTTTTTTCAAATTTTTATCATTAATCTTGACGGTTTTGTGCAAGAAATCGTAATGTAAATTCCTGTGACTACTTACTGATATTTGAACAGTTTTTTTTGCTCTCCTGTAAAATTGCAATTTTCATCTTACGCCTTTTTTCCACTGAAGGTGCGATTATTTCTAAACATTTTTATTTAGCTTACCCTGTTTATTTATTTGGGCCAAATCTTGCAAGCTTAATTAGATCTACTTCCTCTTATCGTAAGGAGTTGAAATTTTGCATGCTGCTGTAGTTTTGATGACAATACATTTTTGTGATAAGTATGATCTGATACTACACCCAGGTTCGGCTCCAGGCGAGGGAACTCCTTAATGGTTAACGTCACAGTCACAATTTTTCTTTGGTAGGTTTGACATTAACTCTATAAAACCGTGTATTTAGATTTTAAACTATTAACTGATGATTGACGACCTGTGTGGCGCAATGGTTACCATGCCGGATCGCCGCGCAAAGGGTCCTGGGTTCAATTCCCAGCGAGGCGGTTTGAATAATGAGTTTGAATTTCTGTTCTCGGTCTGAGTGTGAGTGTCCGTGTCTTGTGTGTTGTCCATGGCATCCACTATGCTCCATCCACTATGCCACATGGCTCCCCTGACTTGCGCCACTCTGACCGGTCCTGAGCCTTCTGAATCCAGCGGATGCCCGCTGTCTTCTTCAGGTCGTCGGTCCATCTTGTCGGGGGGCGTCCTGTACTCCGCTTTCCGAGACGCGGGCGCCATTCAAGGACCTTTCTTCCCCAACGGTTATCGATCCTTCGCACTATGTGGCCAGCCCATTGCCACTTCAGCCGGCTAATTCTTTGAGCTATGTCGGTTACCCTTGTTCGTCTACGGATCTCCTCGTTTCTGATACGATCACGTAGAGAAATATCGAGCATAGCCCTCTCCATAGCCCGCTGTACTACCCTGAGCTTGTGGATTAGGCCATTAGTGAAGCACCACGTCTCGGATCCGTGTGTCATCACTGGCAACACACACTGCTCGAACACCTTCGACTTCAGGCACTGAGGTAGTGTTTTAGACGACAAGATATGACGCAGTTTCACGAACGCAGCCCATCCGAGTTGGATTCTACGAGTGACTTCTTTCTCGAAGTTGGACTTACCCATCTGGATCACTTGTCCCAGGTAATTGTATTCGTCTACAACTTCGAGAGCAGCGCCGTCAACAACAACCAGTACGGGTGTGACATGGACATTCGACATGATTTTTGTCTTGTCCATGTTCATCTTAAGACCCACCCGTTGTGAGGCGCTGTTCAAGTCCCCGAGCATTGTACCTAGTTCCTCCAGGGATCCTGCCAGGATGACTATATCGTCGGCATATCGCAGGTGTGTGATGTATTCGCCATTGATGTTAATGCCACGTCGTTTCCACTCCATCAGCTTGAACACATCTTCCAATGCAGCGGTGAACAGTTTTGGGGATATAACGTCCCCTTGCCTGACACCTCTCTGCAATTGGATGGGGTTCGTGGCTGTGTCGTGTACTTTGACGGACATAGTTACCTACGGATTGTTTAACTTCAGACATAAATTGTAATAGAATGTTACAGGCGAAATTTTTAAATCTCAAATATGTGAAAGACTACAATATCAATCTTGTATTCTTGTTTCAAAACAATCGAATAAATATTTTGGTAAAAGTTTTTTGTTTTACACATAAAATAAAGTAACTGAAGGTACGGTAAAGCGAGTCATAATTAAGATACTATTCGGGTAGGGTTTTCAATAAATTTTCAGGATAGTGGCTTTCTCCTCGCGTGACCTTTGTATAACATACATCTTTATTATCTTACTAATACACTCATTGTAGGTACCTAAAAAATATCTGTATGCTACAGATTTTGTGTATCAAATTATAGCTTGCCAAGTAAAATTACCTGTTTTATCATTTGATTTACCTTCACGTTAAAGGTATGTTTTCCATTATTACGAACTTCTATAAAAAAGAAACGTAAATTTATGTCCGAAAAATAAGTGGCTACTGTATTGAAACTTGGTACGAATAAGAAGTTAATTCAACAATTTCAAGGCTCATTGCACAAGGCAACAATACCTTCCAATTACTATTTCATGAGCGGAGCTCAATCTAATCGCGTCTGAAACATTGCCTGCGAGCTGGGTGAGGAGGGAAAAGAATAAAACATGACATCGAATTCTCGCATCGCTCTGGGTTTGCGCTGATGCGCTGTGAGTTTGTTATTAACGGAAAATACAATCAGAAGCAAAATATTTATCGGCAGATACATATCTAATTATCTGTGTCGAAGCGCTCATAATATCTTACGATAACAAAAAAACCCTCGGACGGCATGAATACTTCCGACATTTGGGTTGGCCACTTACTGCATTGGAACAGCATGGTGGAGCACTAAGCCTTCTCAAAAGTGGAGACCCGTGCTCAGTAGTGGGCCATTAATAGGTTAAATCTATCCAGCCACATATCTATAACACTACTGGTACAACCACAGACATGTATATTCTTGATATTATGTCTGTGGGTACAACCATTTGACAAAGAGAGATCTCCCGTCAGGCGAGGTGGTGTTGCCTGAGGGGCGGCCGAGCCCCGATAGATGTTGTCAGAGCGTTTGTATATATGCCAGTGATTCAGAAAACTTCGATAGCGTGATTCAGGATGGCATGACGTCACCGTCTGAGGCATGTGTGCTGTCGCCACAACTGCTACGTTGTCGACTAAGGTGCACTAGCTCATTGAGGTCTCTAATGCACACAAGAATGCACAGATCCACCACCCAACATGAACTGATTTGTAAGAGTTGCCATAAATACCTCATTTGCTAAGCCTCCCCAATAAATAGGATGTTAAATTTATTTTCCTCTAAGAGTAAATACAGCAGAATAAATTCTGAAAGGAATTGGCAACGTACAAATACGTCGCCATTAATGTGTCAAATATCGTTTACCCGGGCGTAAAATCAATCGGATTATACCCCTGGGGGCTGTATACCGCCTGATTTTGTTAAGTACCTATACTTTCTGTTGGGGCAAAACATGTGGAATTATGTGGGAAAAAATATTTCTGTGTTGGTAACATGAAAATCAATAGAGCTTGAGGCAACTATTAAACTTGTTTTCGTAAATCAGTTTATATAAATACTTGTATCCAACCTAGACAATATGCAATAAGGTAATTCGTAACTCTACGACTTTGTTTTATACTAAGTAACTAAACAGATATTGTCGAAACAAAGCGCTAAATGAAAAAAAAAACGGTAGCGAAACGAAACAAGTATACAGCGATTAACATTTCATGAATGGAGCTCAAACGAATCAGCCATGAGTCGTTTAAAATATTCCTTTACGTGCAGTAGAGTGGAAAGGTAGGGAATAAAACATGGCGCCGACTGCCCGTGGAGCTGTGTTGCGTCACTGATAGATTAAATATGACGGATTTGTTCAGCTTAGTTGCCAAGCTTATTTTGAAACGCTCATAGCCCACACCGCTTGTGTCCATCAAGTCAAACGATTTAAACAATTTAATGTGAGCGAGTGGTAGAAAACGGCTAATGGAAAAATCTAGCCGTATTTGGGCGGCTTAGAATACTAACCCCAATCCCACGCCAGAAGGGTGTCGTAAAAGGCGATTAAATCCGGCCCGGTGGTGGTAGGGCCCTCGGAGGGATTATATTGGTAGTATTGATTTTAATTGTTAATTAATACTATTATTACTATTATTATTTCTCCAGGGGTTCGCCTGGATAGCTACCACCCTCGAGCATGAGTCAGCCGCCAAACGACTCATCGTGTTCCGGCTGGGGCTTGAGAGCCAGTTCTTTCTTTCTTTTTCTTCTTTCTTTCTTGGCCGGCAACGCATCAGTGATGCCTTTGGTGTTGCTGATGTTCATGGGTGGCGATAGCCACTTACCATCAGGTGGATCATCAGCTCGTTTGCCGGCTATTTCCATAAAAAAAAATCTGAGCGCTTATTTTGGAATCCTTTGGGTCAAGTCAAGTGTCCAACTAAAGTTATGTTATTTTACATCAATTTTAAATTAAATAAAAGAGTAAAGTTCGCTTTTTAGGTCTGTTTTTTTTATGCTTTGAGCAGGCAAACGAGCAGACAGGTCACCTGATGGTAAGTGATCACCGCCGCCCATGGACATTAGCAACAGCAGGGGCATCACCAACGCGTTGCCGGCCAAGAAGATGACGATAGACCCGCCTCTTGAAGGACCCCATGTCATAGCTTAGAGGGAACACCGATGCAGGTAATTTGTTCCACAGTTTACACGTGCGAGGTAGAAAATGACGTGAGAACCGGACTGTGGACGAACGCCAGGTATCCAGATAGTGTTGATGGAACCTGGTACGTGATGTGCGGTGACGAAAATTAACTGCAGGTAGTAAGCCAAACAGTTCTTCAGAACATTCCCCATTGTACAGACGGTAGAATACGCAGAGAGAACCTACATCTCTTCTCAACTCAAGCGATTCTAATCCTCTGTAAGCTTAGGATCGTCAACAAGACGAATGGCTCGCCGTTGAATTCGATTGAACGGATCCACTTGGCCAGCTGGGGCTCCGGCCCAAAGGTGTGAGCAGTACTCCATGTGTGGTCGAATTTGCGCCTTATAGAGCATCAATCTGTGCTTAGGCGTGAAGTACTGCTTAGCTCTATTGACCACTCCCAATTTCTTTGCGGCTAGTTTGACTTAACTAACCAAGTGGTCCCGGAACTGAACTCTGTCTCTGTCTCTGTGTCTGTTGCTTATTATTAACTCCATACTAACAAGTACTACATTATTCATTAGTACAACTTAAGCAACGTGATATTTTCCTGGGCAGTGGAAAATCCACTGTTATCAAAGGAACTTAAATGTCGTCATTGCTTCATTACGTTTATGCTTTGTAGAGCTTACCGACTACAATCAATACAATACCCAAATTCATTATTAAAATTATTTAATAACAATTAAATACAATATTAAAACACGTTTGCAAGTCATTAGCTCACTTAGTCACATTTCTATTATTACCAGCACCTACTGACTTTCCTTTAGCACTGTGAACATTCAAACGTTTCTTGGGGCGTTTGATCACCTTTCTATTGTTTGTTTTTACTTCTTGGGCTCGTACATTTCGGATAACCATATTCTTATATTTGTAAAAGCCTTCTTCCTTGACATTGCTTCTTCTAGTATAGCGATCACATATTCCGGATGATGTTGCTATTTCTTCCTGCTTTTTTTCCTTCTCTTTTGTTTGTTGTTTTTGTATTGTCTTCTTCGTATCAGATCTCATTATTTTCTGATTAAACAACGTTCTCAGGCATCTGGTCGGTCAAGAAATATATTGAAAAGTTTATAACACCGGACCTACAAGATTTTAAACATTTCTGATTGTCAATGTCACTGTGGCATTGGATATTGGATGGTGGATGTCGTTATTATATTCGTTTTTGGTAAATATATTGGTCATCTTTACATTTTTGTTTGCCGATCTAATTCGCCCAGAGTCTTTTTATCCTGCCGTCTAAATAATTTTATAAATATCAAACTTTCTGGAACTGCACTCCAAAGCACTAAACTAAAATATGAATGATAATAATGATGATGATTTGAATAAAAAGGCTATAATTTGTCATATTTAGGTTGTTAAATTTATAAACAAAATAGTCAGCGATAACCGTTTCTGAAGTATGTAAGATGATATTCATCTGTTATCACTTAAAGTTTTAATAGCAGAGCGTGGTAAAAGCTTACTTAGGTTACATAGTAGGCTACTAAATTCTAGATCTAATCGTCTTTGAAGTTCTAGAAACTTAGAAGGTTAGGAAACATAATCCTTTGTTTATTAATATATAGTAGGTATCCGAACTTTAAAAAACATGTAATGTGTACTTATGTACATTTGTAAGAAGTTATACTTATTATACAACTCTTTTTTTCGTAAAGGAATCAGTTAGCAGCTAACTTCATAACGGTGTGCTCATCGTAAAAGGGAAACGAGACAGAATTATCAGCTAACTCGATCATGTCGCTTTTTGGCTGTCGGTGTGCGCGCACATAGTAAAAATTTTACTCTTTTTTTTAAACACGCCAATAGAAGTATAAATTCAAAAATCTTATCCATTACAATTTTTTTTGTGAGTAAGAATTTGTCACTCAGTAGTCTCAGTACATTGTGATTACAGCTGTTCTGCCGTCCTCAGACTAAAAGGCGGCTAAATGACAAAAACAGTTTTTGAGTTGGAGCTAAAAAACGCGGGATTATTTTGAAATCGATGCTGGTGATTTTCTATAAACAATTGTTAATGTTGTCATATGTCAAAAGATAGATATTTTTTTGTACTTTAATATTAATAAAGTCGTTTTTGTGAAATAATTAATATCAGGGTAATTAAGCTTCTTATTTTCCTTCTAATCTAGGAAAATCTAGGAAAATTCTCTCAACAGCACAGTACTAAATGGCGGTTAAAGGTTCTTAACTGCCTTATAGGTATGGATTCCTCACTTTACATAGCTATAAAGCAGTTATAATTTTTAACAACTCTTAGATTAAGATTTTTATTGATCTTCTCCATAACTATAAAACAGCTAAAGGCATATTGCCGCCTTATAGACAAGTAAGTGTTGGTTAACTTTTCTCCCATTGTATCGGGACTACTCCTTAATATAAATTTGCATCACTTAAAAGCGGTTAAATTACTAACATTTTTTTGTTACTGCTTTTTAGTCTTGTATGATCATCATTGATTTTTTATGAATCCTACAAAATTGACGAAAACTACAAATACAAACAAAGTTTAAAATAAGAAAAAGTCATGTATTGTAATAAAATCTCTTTGTAAAAACACGCAAACAGAAACTCAGTCATGTGTAAGGTTTTAGCATCACACATTTCACTTACGAGACACAAAACAACAAATAATATTGAACTCGGTTCCAAACAAGAATAAACAAAAATGACATATCAAATGAAGAAATTAAAAATTTAAAAGAATTTATTCATATAGGTATCACTGTTACACTTATGCACGTCATTTTTTTAATCTACCAGCTAACAACAAATGAGCAGATATTTTGATATATTTTTTTCTAGGAACTCTCAGAGAGTTTCTTTATAATATTCAGTTTGCAATTTAGTTGAAATTATCAGGGAATCCAGAGAAAATAGCGTCTACTTTGGATATTTTTGTTTTGGATTTTCTTCTACACAACTTTGACGCGAGGTGGTTGAAAAAAAATGTACTGGACGAGTATGGTCCATAACTTCAAAAACTTTTCTGTTATATGTAGACTCTAAAAAGGAAAAATTGAGGCTACCTTAATGAGATTTTTTTTTAAAGTTATAGCCATTTTAGTGTCAAAGGGGTGAATTTGAAGCGAAAGTTATTGTATAGTTTATAGTTTGTATACTGCGTTGGGCTCATCTTTTTAAATGTTTTAGTAAATCAGTGCTTTCGCTTATTACAAGATAAATTGTTAATTTTACTAAAAACTCATTTATTCAGTGTAACTTATTTATTGTGTGTCGGTAGCTCAAAAGGACCGATCTCTTTGCGATGTTATATCTATGTTGATCTATGTTGAAATCGATGCTCTCTTGTCATATGTGGATTAACTAATTATCGTGAATTGAAAAATCCAGGATCATCTGGTCAGTTGCGCAACATTTCCGTGCAAAACTCGGCACTCGTAATCAGCAGGCAACAACGATTGTACTTTTTGTAATCGGTATGAGTCACGGAATAGTCTCTGTATTCCGTGGTATGAGTACAAACTATTTCGTTTTAAAATTTTGTGTACAGAAGTTTTAGCAACACCCATTCTGGCCTAGGTACACTTGTAGAAGAATCTTCTTGAACGCTGGCAAGAACCTTATCTTCATTGACTGTTTGAGGTCGACCTCTACAATTAATACGTCTAGGAATTCGTCCTTCTAAATACGTTCATCAAAATTTGATTTAAATTCACCTCTTTGACATAAAAATGGCTATAACTTTTAAAAATCCTGTATTAAGGTAGCCTCAATTTTACCTTTCTAGAATCAGCATTGTTTGAAAGTTATGGGCCAACTTGTCCAATACATTTTTTTTTCAACCACCTCGCGTCAGATGTCTAACTAATATTATAAAGAGGAATGATTTGATTATTTGTTTGCATGAATAGGCTCCGAAACTACTGAACCTATTTGAAAAATTCTTTCACTGTTAGGAAGCTACACTATTCCCGGGTAACATAGGCTCTATTATATTTTTTTTTACTATTTTTTCCGAAGCGAAGCGAGGGCGATTTCCTAGTATAGAATAAAATCCAAAGCAAAAATATCCGAAGTAGACGCTATTTTCTCTGTGTTCCCTGATAATTTAAACTACATTGCAAACTGACGTAAAGCAACTCTCTGAGAGTTCCTAAAAAATTATCAAAATATCTGCTCATTTGTGGACACAACAGGAAAAAGTATGGTAAAAGAGCCGAATTTTCTAAATTTAAAAAAATTATCAATATTTCGAAAACAATGACACTTTTACAAGGGTAATTTTTTGACATTATGATAGATCAACCCTCAAGCTATCTGCCATCTTCGGTTGATGCACTACTTACAGGATACCCTGTATAATAATAGCTGTTCCGGCAAACTCCGTTTCGCGTGGAATATATAATTGCTGCTCCGCTCCTTTTGATCGTAGCGTCATGCTATTTAGCCTATGCCCTTCCTCGATAAATGAACTATCCAATACAAAAAGAATTTTTCGAATCGGACTAGTAGTACCTGAGATTAGCGCGTTCAACCAAACAAACAAACTCTTCAGCCGTTATGGTGTTATGTGTGTTATGTGTTCCGTTCAAACATTATTATTTTACATTATATTATGCTTTAATTATATTCCTTTTATAAATTAGGTGCACCACCAGCTTACAAAATTAAAGTTCGCCTTATACACCCTGAATGTCAAAACAGCTGAAGTGAGGCGAGCGGGCCTAAATAGCCGCTTTATAGCGAAGTGTTGCGATTTAACCGCTTTTTAGTTGAGTAAAGCATAGAAAAAATATTATTCTTTACTATGCATGCGGACTAACATGGCTTTCTATAGAAGCTACTATGTTAGAAACATAGTAACAATCCAATGCTTAAAAGCGGTTAAAAGTTTTTAATTGTCTTGTAGCTAGGCATTGACGTATGACCACCTTTTAGTTAAGTATGTGATAATCATTAAATTCTAAAAACCTAAATTATATAGCGGATAAGAAACTTTGACCGCCTTTTAGTGTAGTGCAAAATAATAACCGTTTTTAAGCTTGGCATTGACCGTGAAAATGCCGAAATAATCCAAATGTTAAAGTACTTTAGTGACCTTTTAGTCTAGAATTGTTAATTAACCGCCTTTAAGTTCTGTTAATATATTTTATTTTGTAAATAACCACCTTTTTAATAAATTTATTTTCGAAACGGTGAAAGATACAATAACCGTTCCTAGACAGATCGATAGAGATTTCAAAACATTATATAATGGCATTAAAAAGTAAAAATTGGCCAGATGTCATTTAGCCGCCTTTTAGCTTGAGGACGGCAGTGTTATTATCTTATGTTTACTGAAACATTTGTCTACTCGAAGTTGTTGATATGTGTACGTGTGAATTTAACTAAAAATTTATTATTTTTGTACAATGGGCGGAACTGATGCTTAAGGTTTTTTTTTTTATGCTTTGAGCAGGCAAACGAGTAGACGGGTCACCTGATGGTAAGTGATCACCGCCGCCCATGGACATTAGCAACACCAGGGGCGTCACCAACGCGTTGCCGGCCAAGAAGATGACGATAGACCCGCTTCTTGAAGGACCCCAAGGTATGAATAACCATCTTACAATTTGCATTTATTTATCGCAAAATTGCTTCTCTAAAACATATCATCTACTCAGAGTAACAAAATAAAAACACCAAGCACAGATAGGGACTACTCATATATAAAAGAGCGCAGAGAGTATATTGCGTTCTTTTCATACTGTGCGAGTTAGAAATTCTCGGTGAGGTTAATATGAAAATGGTTGCTTTGCGTGTTCATTACTCATATCAAAGGCTTAGGAGGAAATTACAGTGGATTATTTTCGATTTAGATAAAGGTATAGCATGTTTCTACACGACACCTTGGCGATTATAAAATCGATAAGAATAGTGGTAGTTTTCAATCTGAAGGTAAAATATTTCGTAAAAGTATAAATAGCGTAAAATAATGCTACTTTGTGCATGGTCGTGTGCTGCAAACTAGTACACATATGTATCACAGACATTAATTCACAGATCTTTGTCAGCGTCTGCGGAAAATTCATCGAAAAAATTCAGCGAAATACAATTCGAGGAATACAATACATCGAAAAACAATTCTTGGAATAACAATTTGTAGAAAAACCGGTTCATCGAATGACAGTTCTTCGAACTGCAATTCGTAGAATAACTAATTTATCGAATGACAATTCATGGAATAACAATTCGTCGAACTACAATTAGTCGAATCAACAAATCATCGAAAATACTTCATCGAATTACAATTCATCGAATGACAATTCGTCGAATTATATATTTTCATGTGATCATTAATATTTTTTTATTATTATTTCAAACGTTTCGTTCAAACTTTCATCCTTGAAAGGCAGCAGATTTTTTAGTAATCTGCATGATCATGGTTTAAATAAAAAATGTAACTACAGTCAAATTTGTTTAAAACACACGAAGTACTTAAGAACTACGTTTAAACAGATGTACCGTAAGGATTACCTAAACATTGTTAACGAGAACATTGTATTTCGCTAAATAAATTAAGAAGAAGTTAAGGAGAGCTATTATAATTTCAAGGAACCGAGATCATATTACAGGAAGTTATTATGTAAATTGTTTCGGGGCTCCTAAATTCATGGTTATGAAGACGTTATGAAAAAAATAAGTGCTTGACGATATTTTGAGGCTCTGTAGATCATTTTTATTAAATCATCATTTTAATTAATGATCATTTTTATTATTTTTTTATTTTCATATGAAATGTTATGTTTTGCTATAATTATCAAGTATTCGAAACCAACCTCGCTTTGCTTCGGTTTTCGTAAAGATCCCTAATTTTTAAAAATAAAATATAGTCATGTTATTCAGAAACCATAGAGCATCCTATTGGTGAAAGAATTTTTGAAATCTGTCCAGTAGTTTTTGAGTTTATCCGTTACAAACAGACAAACAAGCAAAAAAAATTATATAATAACTTGAAAGTAATGTATCTGGCTGGCTGGCTGGCTTCAACCCATTAATAGCCCACTACTGAGTACGGGTCTCTCCTCTTGAGGAAGTATCTAATGTGAGTATCTAAAGTGTCTAATGACGATAAAATATCCCTTAAAATGTTTAGGTATACTTACTCCAAACATGCACACTCCACCCATGATGCTTCTCCTCGTCTCCTGAAGGTGTCGCTTGCATCTGGTCTTCGCTTCCCTCAGCCTCTGGCAACGTTCGCCAGCGTTTCAACAACTCCTTGGTTTTATCCTTCGTCTTATCGCATGCTTGTTTCCAGTTCGTGAAGTATTTGCGAGAGACCTTCGGACTTAGCGAAGTTAGTTTTGAATCCTGCCTGTGAACAAATCTTTAGTTCAGAGATGGTAACTAATTGGTCTTCTTAGTTATATTTAAATTGCAGTTTATTTATTTATGTACGATACAAAAAGTATAGAAACAAAGGCGGACTTAATGCTAAAAGTATTCTCTGCCAGTCAACCTTTGGGCAATAATAAAACAATGGCAACAACATTTTCTTCAGAGCTTTAATTTAAGTAAGAAAATCATATAGATATGCAACAATAATAAAATCATTATCATCGTCGCAACCCAGACTGCTTCTATTATGTAAAGATGAGCAGGTTTCCTCACAATTTTTGTCATCATCGAATCAAGTGACGTTTAATATAATTAATTAGGTTAACACTAATTTTATTTCAATCGTCGATTCAGAAATAAGGAGTAGTTACTATTATAAAATAAACATATGAGGTCATATTATAAAGACATCATAAAATAAACAAAAAAGAACATTTAATAAACGAGTGTGTGGTGCTTGTTAAATATTAATTCTACTTGTTTAACTGGACATCTGTTTCAACGCGGCGGACGGCCATATTGCTCTCTGCGTGGTTTTGTCGCTCACAACTTTTGTTACGTTTTGTATTTCCGATGAGTAAATTTTAAATAATCTTTTTTCAGAGAATTGTATTTCAAATATTCGTGCTGTTCAATGTCTTTTACTTTTTTAAGCCTAGAAAATTATATAGGTCTTTGTTGGTCCTCAATATGCAGTTTTATAAGTCCTTATAATTTTTAATCTGTGTTAATAAAAATAGCGTAAAATGAATGATATGGTTCCATTCACCTTTCTCGACCCTTTTATTTTTATCTGAGGGTTTTAGTAAGACAAAGCTGTTTTTCCCGAAACTACAGATCATATACTTACTTATCCTCCAAGATTATTCTGAAAAACAGTGCCTACGACATACGACTGCCTCTTGTAATTTACCACCTCACAGTTAAGCAATGTAAGATGGTATACACTGGTACCTGTGTTTGAATGTAAAGGAACAGTCTATGTCTGTGATCTAGGTACATCATTAATGTATTTGCGAACCGCGCACGGTAATACAACAGCTCGATTTGAATATGCGTAATCTCATAAATCATTCTGGCAGACTATGACAAACCAATTTCAATTACGGTCTAAATTATATTTATTAACCATTTATCAAAGAGTCTATTAAATAATGATCAAAATGAACGAATTTTTAATACAGTTGTAATTTAATGTTTTGGTACCCAGATGACCGAGCTTTGATCGGTTTAGTGTTGTTCAACAACGCCATCTACTGAAGTAGCATTAGTGTTGCTACTCGCCAATAGATGTCAGGATGAGTCTATTGTAGCAGTTTTTCATTGCCTGAAAACACGGATAAAACAAATTTTTTTAAAAAGGAATCCTAGCTAGATTGATTTATCGCAACGAAACTCCCAGCATACTAAATTTCATGAAAATCGCTGGAGCCTCTCTCCTTTAAAATGCACATAATATTGTTGAAATATGGTAATGATGATATGGCTTAATATGGCTATGATATTGTTGTCATGTGTCATCTCAAATAATTTTTTAAGGTCCATCTAATTTTGAGTTTCAAAAATACTTACGAGTTTAATCTAATATTTTTTTATATTTCTTCACTTGAGTGAAGTATGTACTATCTTGTAATGTAGAAGATATTTTGCAAACCGTAAAAACAGTTTATGAAGCACACAATATAAGCAAAATGTGTAAAGAGTAACTAAGCATTGCATGCATTGGCACGAGTGTAAACCTTAACACACGATAAACATAAAGTTAAATTTTCATTGGGTATCTCTAGGGGTTGGAGTCATGTCGTTAGTATGAAATTACTTTATCAAGTATTTACTATGCGAATATACTGTGAACATTTGTTATAAAAGACTGTCTGCTCCTTTACAATAAAATTAAAATTGTACTAAAATTGTAAGTTACTTTCTCTTCCTCTATTTACATTACCTAAGGTTTCTTTATGTTAAAAGTTAACAAAGTACCTACTTGCCATGTCTTTAAGTGGAATCTTCACTTCATCCGCCTCTAAACTAAACGAATTATATTAATTATTACGTCTTCACTTCAGGTGGGATTGTAGTCAAGCATTAACTTATTTGTGTAAAAAAAATGATACCTTTGGCAGGAGTATCTTATAGCGACTTCTCTAATGCGAAATTCAAAAAAAGATTATTAGGTCTACGAGTATAATGCTGTCTAAATAAATAATAACTATTACAAAGCGTAGTAGCTTTCTGAACCTATGACACATGAGACGTTAAAAGGTACATTTTATGTCCTCGTTTTCCTAAGGAGAAGGAAACCTTTTCCCAATATCAAATGTCGCCCATTTCCTTAGGTTGGCCCAACTGAGAAAGCATTCATCTTACAGTTTATTTAGTTCCTTATTTTCGATATACTAACAAACGTATGGAGTCAGTCATGGGTTAACGATGTGGGAGTAACCCCTTCCTATGTTATCAACTTGTACTATCGCAAGTGTTGGGCGACAAAATGAATGTTATGTCCCTTTATCAATATCTTTTTACATATTAGTACCTAATAGCGGCTCGCGACGATAAGATAATATCTAATACATTGTTTAGATATTTTTTACGCGTTATCCTAAATCTCATTATTTCAACACTAATAATATAATTATAATTATACTAGCTGTTACCCGCGACTTCGTACGCCGAAAATAAAGATCCCTTCATTATAAAACATGTTTTTCATAAATTGACAGCAAACTTGTCCATACTATGAAGAGAGGAGACCCGTGCCTTGTAATAGTCCATTAACACCTACACTTAGTACGTATACATATATCGTATTATGTAAATGAGTAAAATATTAAACAAATCTTTAGTGTTGATAATGAAATGATAACTACGATCTGATATTGTAGCGTGATTGGTAGTCAGCAAGATACTAAACTCTTCACCAAAATTACAGCAAAAGTGACATGTTCTTACAACCCATTAATTACCCATCGGGAGAAGCATTCATAGCCCGGGCGCAGCGGCTGGTGTCGGTTCTAATAGTAATCGATGAAGTTAAATAATAGCGAGCGCGGTCGGTAGTTGGATAGGTGACCGCTAGTGGCAAAAAATTCTTGAGCTCTCCGAGCTTCGGAGGGCACGTAAAGCTGTCGGTCCCGGTTGTTGTCGTAAGATAACAGTCGTTATGACATATTGAAGGTCCTCGCCCGGCGTAATGACTTCCGACACTTGGGTTGATTTCTAATCCCTCCATCAGTCCACACTGGAGCAAATTGGTGGAGTATGCTCTAGGCGTCCTCAAGAGTGAGTGCTCAGTAGTGAGCCATTAATGACCCACCCATAGGAAAGGTCCCAAAATAATTGAACTTTTTAGAATTTAGAGGTTTATCTAAGTCAGGGCCTGAGAGTTTTTGAATTTTAAATTTACATTGTAATTTTACAGAATACACAAAAACATATCTTTCTTTACTTTTTGGGCAGCAGCAATTCAGTGATTCCTTTAGCGTTGCTAATGTTCATTGGCGAAAGTGACCACTTACCATGAGGTGACTCATCTGTTCGTTTTACAACTTCTTACTCCAAACTTACTCTAAACTTACAACCTCTAGTTTTAGCCCTTAGGGAATGTATTACCAAACATGTTACAGTTATTTTTGTTTTATGTAAGATTACATACTAACTACCAACTTTCACAGTTTTAACTTAAAAAACCGGGCAAGTGCGTGTCAGGCCACGTGCAATATAGGGTTCCAAAGTAGTAAGTTTATTGACTATTACTCATTAACTACTTATGGTAACATAGCCTTGATAGTTTTCCTTATAAATTCATCGTATAACCTATTTTTGAGAATTTTTTCACTTGTCCAACTCCAACCGTTTAGCCGTTGGGGGGACACTTGACTTGACTTGGGTACCCAAAATTAGCACTTTCAAGCCAAATATACGTATTTCGCAAACGGAGCCCGTACATCCAAAAATAGTCTCAAAAGACCCATAATATTTTTGAAAAAACTTTTCAACTATACCCCACACTATAGGGATAAATAAAAAAATAATCCTCACGTTACCTGTAGTGGAGGTACCCCGAAAAAAAATTATTTTCAGTAGTTTATTCTACAATTTTGGAGTTTTAATAAATATGTATATCCATGCCAAATTATAGCTTTCTAGCACTAAGGGTCTCGGCGCTTTGCTTTGGACAGACGGACAGACTGACGGACGGATATGACGAAGCTATTAGGGTCACGATTTTACTTCAGAACCCTAAAAATGACGAAGTTTTGTATAAACATTCCCTGAATTAACCCTTTAAAGATTGATTTTTCAAATTATGTTAAAGTTAATTTTTGTTTATAAAAGTCGAACTGAGAACCTGTTACTTTTTTGAAGTTGGTTAAAAAACCGGCTAATAGCGTGTCGGGTCACTGGTAATATAGGGTTCCGAAGTTCTAAGTTTATAGAACTCAATAACTACGTATGCTAATAATATAGCCATGATAGTTTTCCTTTTGAATTCATCTTAATGGTATTGCCATGAATTTTTTTACGTGTCCAACACTTACGAATATTTCCCAAACTGACCTCTCTATCGAAAAATGGACTTAGCAGACCCATATTATTTTTGAGAGACCTTTTTCACAATACCCCGCACGTGCGTGACGGAAAAAAATTATCCCCATATTACCTCTAGGAGAGGTAGGTATCCTAAAAACATATTTTTAAAAATGTTATTCTACCAGTTTAAAGTTTAAATAAACATGTATAGCCTTGCTAAATTACAGCTTTCTAGCACTAAGGGCCTCTGCGCTATGCTACGGACGGACGGATGGACGGAAGGACGGACGGGCATGATGAAACTATGACAATTCTGTTTTGACTTCGGAACCCTAAAAAGAGTCATAAAAATCGCTTCATAAATAACGAATCTATCAACTACATATAACAAAATTTGACCTTATCCCTCAGGAACAGGTCTGTTTTCCGTGATAAAAAGTATCCTATGTCCTTTCCCGAGCTCAATTATATATCTGTACCAAACATCAAAATCGGTTCAGTTGTTTAGGCGAGAAAGAGTTATCCCTCAGGAATAGGTCTATTTTCCGGGATAAAAAGTATCCTATGTTCTTTCCCGAGCTCAATTCTATATCTGTACCAAATTTCATCAAAATCGGCTTAGTGGCTTGAAAGAATTATCCCTCAGGAACAGGTCTATTTTCCGGGATAAAAAGTATCCTATGTCCTTTCCCGAGCTCAATTCTATATCTGTACCAAATTTCATCAAAATCGGCTTAGTGGCTTGAAAGAGTTATCCCTCAGGAACCGGTCTATTTTCCGGGATAAAAAGTATCCTATGTCCTTTCACGAGCTCAATTCTATATCTGTACCAAATTTTATCAAAATCGGTTTAGTGGCTTGAAAGAGTTATCCCACAGGAACAGGTCTATTTTCCGGGATAAAAAGTATCCTAGGCCCTTTCCCGAGCTCAATTCTATATCTGTACCAAATTTCATCAAAATCGGCTTAGTGGCTTGAAAGAGTTATCCCTCAGGAACCGGTCTATTTTCCGGGATAAAAAGTATCCTATGTCCTTTCACGAGCTCAATTCTATATCTGTACCAAATTTTATCAAAATCGGCTTATAGGCTTGAAAGAGTTATCCCTCAGGAATAGATCTATTTTCCGGGATAAAAAGTATGCTATGTCCTTTCCCGACCTCAATTCTATATCTAAACTGAATTTCATCAAAATTGGTTTAGTGGCTTGAAAAAGTGATCCCTCGGGAACAGGTCTATTTTCCGGGATAAAAAGTATCCTATGCCCTTTCCCGAGCTCAATTCTATATCTGTACCAAATTTCATCAAAATCGGTTTAGTGGCTTGAAAGAGTTATCCCACAGGAACAGGTCCATTTTCCGGGATAAAAAGTATCCTTTGTCCATTCCCGAGCTCAATTCTATACCTGTACCAAATTTTATCAAAATCGGTTTAGTGGCTTGAAAGAGTTATCCCTCAGGAACAGTTCTATTTGCCGGGATAAAAAGTATCCTATGTCCTTTCGCAAGCTCAATTCTATATCTGTACCAAATTTCATCAAAATCGGTTCAGTGGTTTTGGCTTGAAAGAGTTATCCCTCAGGAACAGGTCTATTTTCCGGGATAAAAAGTATCCTATGTCCTTTCGCAAGCTCAATTCTATATCTGTACCAAATTTCATCAAAATCGGTTCAGTGGTTTTGGCGTGGAAGAGTTATCCCTCAGGAACAGGTCTATTTTCCGGGATAAAAAGTATTCTATGTTCATTCCCGAGCTCAATTATACGTCTGTACCAAATTTCATCAAAATCGGTTCAGTGGTTTAGGCGTTATTGAGTAGCAGACAGAGTTACTTTCGCATTTATAATATTAGTATAGATTGGGGTATCTTGGTAATGTACATCCACAGTGTGGATCACTCTCAATGCTTAGATTCAGTATTTCTCTCACAATCCAACCCATTTCTTTCTTACTGACAAGAATGCTGCTAATCGTCGTAAACTCAGTCGTAAAATCATTTGTAAACTCAGATTACAAAACAACAGATTTAATTTTGTAACCGGAGAGTTTAAATAACTGACAAAAATTTAAAGCATACCAGCTATCCAGCTTCCTTATGTATTCCTTCACCAATATAATATTCAAAACCATAACTGTTAATCAAAGATCTACTTAAGCCACTTGTACATTGACGTTTCAACTAAATAGCTACTCGTATACATTGAGTGTAGTACCTTAAGAATACGACCATTACCAAGAATGGATGGCAATTACCCGTAAAACAAAACCGTGTGCGGTTCAGAAAACGGTTATATGGAGTAATAAATCAATACAACAGAAGCAAAGGTTTTGTTCGTAAGTTTGTTTGAAAGCAATCGCTAGATTGAAAGAGTAGTAGCGTTGGCTGTACGTTTAATACTTTGTTTTATTCCTTGTTAACAACAAGACGAATAGTTAGAGTTGGACGGGGATTCCTTCCATCTTTTATTCCCCCCACCTGAGGTGTGTTATGGGGTGAAATGGGGGGAATATTAGAAATTACCTAGAATCTAGTACCCTGGCTGAGTTGTCAGAACTGTCGATTAATAATGCCGTACCTCAATTCGAAATAGCCCTAATATCCGAAGAGGATGTTAAAAGATCTGTGCTAGCTATCACTTCGACGGCTATCGGCAATGATGGCTTATGTTCGAGAATGATTACCCCACTCCTCCCTTTGCTTCTTCCTATCCTTACTCACATTTTCAATAACTCCATAAAATTATCTTCTTTCCCGAGTTCTTGGAAGCAGGCTATCATTGTTCCCCTCCCTAAAATCTCTAATCCATCTTCTATATCCCACTTCCGACCGATATCCATTTTACCATTCCTATCAAAGGTTCTCGAACATATCATCCATCGACAAATATCCAGTTTCATATCTACACATTCTCTGCTTTCTCCTTATCAATCTGGGTTTCGTTCGGGTCATAGCACAGTCACTGCATTGCTTAAGGTAACTGAAGACATTCGTATGGCCATGGACAATAAAAACCTTACGGTACTAGTATTATTAGATTTTAGTAGCGCCTTCAACTGCGTAGATTTTGATGTTCTCCTTCGGGTGCTCGAATCTCTTAATCTCTCTTCATCTACCATTGCATGGTTTACTTCTTATCTTCGGGGCCGCTCACAGCGTGTTCGCCTTGATGACAGCTTGTCTGATTGGTGTGACTTAGTGGCGGGCGTGCCTCAAGGTAGCGTCTTATCTCCTTTATTGTTTTCTATCTTTATCAACTCTATTACTAATGTTATCTCTTCCAACTTCCATCTCTACGCAGACGACTTGCAACTATATCGTCATTTCTCAGTAGGGAACATGAAGGAGGCCATAGAAGCAGTTAACTCGGATTTGATCCACATTAGTAAATGGTCTAGCTCATTCGGTCTCCTAGTGAACCCTGCTAAGTCTCAGGCTTTAATAATTGGTAGCAAGTACCAACGTAACCAATTAGATCTGACGACCCTTCCTTGCATTTATTTCAACGGCATTCCTATAGTCTATGCGGATACTGCCAAAAACTTGGGGGTAATATTTGATAGCAATTTATCTTGGAAGGCGCACATTGCTGAAGTCAGTAGGAAGACCCACTTCTCTTTGCATTCGCTGAAAAGCCTTCAAAATGTCTTGCCTTTAAAAACTAAAATCTCTCTTGCTCAAACTCTTCTCCAACCCATATTAGACTATGCTGAAGTCTGTTTCTTGGATGCTACAGGGGAGCTTGTAAATAAACTTGAGCGCTTGCAAAATTTGTCTATTCGTTTTATCTTCGGACTAAAGAAGTTCGATAGAGTATCTCAGTTTCGCAAGGATCTCAAGTGGCTCCCAATTCGACTTCGCAGGAACACTCGGATATTGTGCTTACTCTTTAAGATTTTGCATGACCCCTCTTCTCCCATGTACCTTCGCAGCCGATTTTCCTTCACACATCCTCCTGATGCACCTTGCAGATCACATCTTAAAACTCTATTGATGTTCCCTTCCCATAATTCCTGCCTTTATTCCCGTTCTTTCTCAGTCCATGGGGTGAGGTTGTGGAATTCACTACCAGCTCAAATAAGAGACTCTAAAACTATCTCAACATTTAAAAAACGCGTTAAGGATTTCTACTTAGCTCAAACTTGATGACAATGTTATACCTATTTAGAATGTGTATTAATATTATTAGTATAATATGTAAGTATGTAAATATAGTATGTATGTATTGTTTTATATGTATGTATACATAAGTATGTATGTACGTATATTTTGCTATATGTATTTATATGTAAGTAGTATTTAATTATGTGGTACGCACTGAGTTTGCCTCATTAAATCTCTTTTCCACTTATGGGCCTACTGGAAGAGATTTCTTAATAGGAATAAGTAGTGCCCTTGTACAAACTGTCTCTTAAATTATTTATCCTGTAAATGTTTTTGTGTGTACAAAATAAATAAATAAAATAAATAAATAAATAAAATTTTATACATAATAGATATTTATAATATTAATCATATATTATTACACTACTACTCTGTTCATCAATTAAATTAATAATGATTATAATCAATATAGTTAAATCCGACGCTCCTTATGATGGTAAGATTAACTTGCCTGCTAAGTGCCAAGGTACCACCCACGGGCGTAGTCGAGTTTTAGTTTCGGTTCAAGAAAAAAATGACTAAAAGTACATAAATTAACCCTTTTAAGCATAAGAAAATTGAGAATTGGGGAGTCCTGCTCGTAAAGGGAGTCCTTTTTTGAGCGGTGTTTATTATGTTTCAAGAGATCTAAAGATACAATGTATGGGATGAATAGTAGGTAGGTACATGTTAATAATCTTAACTTTTTTTTTGAACCCCCAAAACCCTCCCTTGGCTACGCCCGTGGTACCAACTGCCTCCTGGATTCCATTTGCACCAAGTCTGCACAAAGGCGACGTTTTAAGTAACGGTGACCACATCAGAAGACACTTCTCCTTAATGGTTGGTCATTTACAAAAAATTACCTCGACTATTATGAGGCTTACAGTAAAGTGATGTGTTAATAAAATTTCATCCCCTATTTTTCAAACTTTGAAGTAAATATTTGCAAATAGTTAAATATATACTTAATTATGAAATGTACCGAATCATTGCAGAGTATGTAAACTTTGCTAAAACATTTCAAAAGTACCTACCAAGTGATTATATTTATCTTGGAAGTTATTAAATCGCAGTTGCAAGAAAGCTTTAAATTGTTATATTTATTTCCTTTTCATTTCTAGTTTAACTTCCTTTGAAGCAATATGTTTCATGCTCTTTTGTAAGTATTCGTATCCGGTTCTAGCCCCGAAGGCTAGAAACATATTCCTTATAAGTAGTAGGCACCTGCATTGCAAATAATGGTAATTCATTTTTATTTCATGAAAATATATTCTGCAAGATACATACTCGCCTTCACAAAGAAATAGGTTGTGCAATTGCGTATATAAGCAAACAAATTATGCGTGTCAGTTTATAAAATATATAGATTAGTAAATGAGGGTATTACCTCATTTTAACGCATTTTTCATAATTATTACTAAAAGCATGCTTGATACATTTATTTATATTAAAATAAAAAAGTGACGTTTTTATTACACTTGATACGAATTACAAACATAATGCATAACGCACTTAACGCATAACGTAACGGAGAAAGTTTGATTTTACTTCTCATAAATTTTCATACCGCGGACTTAAACATGAAAATTAAACTCCAAAAAGATATAACAGTACTGGCCACTCAATTACAGACTATAAAAAAATGCAATGCCCGTGTTTATTTATGCTTTTGTCATTTTAATAAGCTCAAGGCTGGGTGTCGCGGTTTGTAATTGTAATAAAATTATGGAACTAGACATGAACTACGAATGGATATTAAATTCCTCGCTGGTCTCCTAACAAAGGAAGTGTAACGCTGCGCGCAGCGGTTCAATATAGCTTTAAAATTTCAAAGCGCTTTTATGAATCTATATGACTTTTCAAACATCTATAGTTTATCTTTGTAACAAAAAAATCTTAAATAATTCTATAAATTCTGATAACACATAGCAGAATACATAATAAATAACATTTTGTAACTAGTAACACAGCTAGCAGGCTAAAACATTTTTTGTAACTAGTAACACAGCTAGCAGGCTAAAACATTAAATTAATTTATTAATTTTACTGAACAATAAAGTACACTTATTGGAGTGAACTGATTAGAGTTATTCTGATTCCAATAACGAATGACAGTAATGAATGAGTGATTAGTAATCGGCAAGTTGCTATTATATAGTTATTAAGTCAATACTAGTCAAGTCCGGTCCATAGCAAATGGGTCAGAACTTTTCAGTGTTTCAGTAAGGCCTCTGGAAGCCTTCCTATTCCATCGTAATTTTGAGGTTTTGCCGGTAACGCTGTAAAAAGAAATCCAAAGATTGCTGCGTGCCAAATACGATCTCATTATTCATCTTTTTCGTACCTTTAAAATATCAGGCCACTCGATCAGTTTCCATCAATTGATCATGTCATAATATTTTGTGATCAGATGAGATTACTGGCGTTGTTTCTACCGTGTGAATTCCCGAAAAAGAGCTTACTTTTTAACCCACGACAAAAAAGAGGGATGTTTTAAGTTTGACGTGTCTGTGTATGAGTGTCTGTGGATCTTTATATCTGTCTAATGCATCGTAGCACCCAAACGGATAAACTGATTTTGATCTAGTTTTTGAAGTGAAAACTACTTTAGGCGCATTTTGATATGGGATAAAACCAATCAGTCCACAACACTAATCATTTTAATCGATACCGACCTGTGGCGCCATATCTGAGAGAAGTAAAGAACTATAGTTACTTAATTTACAAGTCATATTAATATCAAGATTGTAGTTTACATATACAAAAAATATCACGTTCTCACCATTTTTCGCGGTTTGTAAGTACGAATCTAAATTCTTCTTTTAAAATAAAATGGCCGTACTGAGAGTCTAGACATTGCTGCACCAATCGTATTAAAAGTCATGGAATGGGACGAAGCCATAAGCCAAATCATTGTAAATTTAAATGACATTTCGGTGTACTAAAGAAAAATAAAATTTCCTTGAGATATTTTTTGCGCTTTAAGCATGAATTCTTGATAATTGTCAAGACAAAGAGCATAACGCATTAATTATTTAATTAGTATACACTTTATGCTGACTTAATTAAAGTTCAACAACGTAAAAAAGTATTGTACGTATATAATGCTCAAACATATGGTGTTGTATAAATCAATTTCAATGGGTTAAATTTAAATGTGTTACTGCAAACTGTTGCAAATAAAACATTATCATCAACATTATGTACAAAGCAATTTCAAAAAAAAATATTTATCTATGTTCAGAATAACAAATAAGGTTAAAAATAAAAATAAAATTAAAACCAAATGTCATTAAATAAGCTGACGATCCACCTAAACTAATTACCTATCAAATGTGTCCTTAGAACCTTCACTCGCTCTGGATAATCGCCTTTCTTTTCTTAAGCTGTCTTCGGTAGGAGACTTCTCGGGAGGTAGCCTCAGTTCCTTCTCCGACTTGCTGCTAGACCTTGCACTCTTTGCATCCTCTCCTTCCTTCTTCAAAGCACACTTGACGGGCGAGAGGCTGCCCGGCTTGTCATGCTTCTTCACCTCCATATTTCAGTGTGAAAGAACATCGTCCCGGCTCTCCTGGAAAGAAGACTTTGGTTAATTTTATGCAGCATCTGCGTTAGCGTTAGCGCCTGAATGAGACTTATTAAGCGTGTTAGGCCGCAGATGTGGCCATTAGAATCAAACCCTTTGATATGTCCAAAGTACCGTCACCTGAGCTACCTTTCAACTTGTAATGGCATTATTGTTAGCCACAATTTCATAATGACATTCCTATCGTGTTATCATGCAGGTATTGTATGGACCTGATGGTAATCGTCGCCCATATAAGTCAGTAACCAAACCATCAAAACGCTGACTGATCTGGGACCAATATAATTCTAAATCGGTTTATAAATGACGGAGTTCTGAGGAAACAAACATTACAAAAAATACAAAGGAATTAAAAACTCCTCCTGTTTTGAAGTCGGAAATACCCAACTATATATCAGTTTAAGCTTGGTGGGACCCAGCTACCCTCAGAGGACTGCCGTAGCTATACTTACAAATTATGTACTGAATTGTCTTGAAGGCAGCATCTGCTCAGCGATGAATAAAGTATGTAGCAGTAGGAACTAAGAATTTTCTATGCACATTGAATGACGTAGAAAATAAGGTAGACTTGCGGTATACATTTGCTAGTAGACAAAGAGAAAGCTTCTATTCTAAAAATTCAGTTGAAACTGGCAGACGGTTCATTTACATTTTTATCTATTGTCGGAAAAACGGTTTTCGTTTTACATTTTCTGTTATTTTCGTATTAAATGTTGCCATTTATATGCATCATCAGATGTATTAGAGAAGTGGTAAAATGAAGGTAAGTATATAGAAATTTGTGTTTGTGTATACGTGGAGATTAATTTCTAGCAATTCTTTCACGATTTAAAAGTAATTTGCAGAACGTGAACTAAGTCGGAAAAGGAAATGCATAATTTATTTTTTATAGATTTTTATAATTTGCTTTTAACAATATTATATTTGTTATTACACAATGACAATTTCCACTTCTTTGTTATTTTTCTATGTTGTCATACTAGGTTATGGGCTGTTTATTAAAGTTTATATATAAGATCAATTGAAACCAAACTATCTGCCGGTCAGTTCTACTTCCCCTGTCAGTTTACTTCCAAATTTGAACATAAATATTCTGGAATTCGTAATTTTATTAATTTGACTAATTTCCTTAATTTAAATTTAAAAATATACCTGCCTAATAGTCGTTGAACTGCACACACTTGGCCGGTTTTTATTAAGTATATTTCTAGGAAATCGCTCTCGAAGCGAACTTCGGGAAAAATAGTAAAAAAAAATGTCACCTGGGTATAGTATAGCTTCCCAATAGTGGAAGAATTTTTCAAATCGGTTCGGTAGTTTCGGAGCCTATTCAATGCAAACAAACAATCAAATCTTTTCTCTTTATAATATTAGTATAGATTAGAAAACCCTCTGATATTGCAGTAAAAATAGTTGTAACATACAAAAAGAAAATGTGACTGAAACATCTGGGATAGCTAACGCTATGAATCTTGCACTCGTATAATATTCAGCAAATAAACATGAATTAACTTCATGCTTTCAGTGTCGTAAATCATGTTAAGCCCCATCTACTTTCAATCCATTGATCCAGTGTCGAGCTATCAATAATTCAGGCCATCTGCGACGGATATTTATAACTAGCTGTTGCCCGCAGCTTCGCATACGAAAATTATGTTATACCTTATTTGTACCTCTTACAGAAGAAAATTTAAAAAACGATGAATTTATATTGAAGTATTTATATTTAGTAACTAGCAATTGCCCTCGCTTCGCTTCGGAAAAAATCTTAGGTGCTTTAGTTAACTTACATAACATACTCTTAAAGCAGCGTGATCGCTCATTAGAACCAAGTTACTATGAAAGGTCAATACTCAAAATAACGATTCGATATTTTTAGGGTTCATTACCTCAAAAGAAAAAATACGGTTCCCTTAAGATCACTTATTACTCCATTGCCCGTCTGTCTGTTTGTATTTCAAGACCTTTTTTCTCAGGAACGCGTGAAGGTAACAAATTAAAATTAATCCAACACTCAGGTCTGCAATCCCTAGGAGCTGTGAAAACATATAATATTCTGTATCGTCAACGCAATCAAAAAACATTCGGCCAGAAGATAATTATGTCTTAGGTAAAAAATAGGTTGAATAAAAAATTTTAAAAATGTGAATTTGTAAGTATCACAAAAAAAACCTATTTGCAGAACTTGGTAATTTGTTCGGGACCCATATATGGGGACAACAGTTTTTCAACGGCAAAGTAAAGTGTTAGGTTTTACTAAATAGTTAAGTTAGGTTCAACAACCCTAGCGCACACTGAGCTGGTTGCTTTTACTTATTATTATTATTTCATCATAGTATTTTCTAAATTTTGTGTTTCCTACTATAGCTACCCTTCCCATTTCCCTTAGTACTTAAATAACATTGAATAAATAAATTGTACGATGACGTTTGCTGATCCATCAGTATTTCACGTTAGGTACCCAGACTTTAAAAAAAGAAGTAGTCTTAATTATATCGTTCTCCAAGGTACAATCTATGTCTATACCAAAACACATCAAGATTGGTTCAGCAATGAGAGAGAGTTAAGGTTAATTCGATGAGTTATGTGATACTTAATGGTAATAAAGGTGCAACACATTTTCGCATTCATTACATTGTAGTTTCGGCAAATCAATAATTCGGCAAAGGGAAGATACTGCTTCACAGAAAATGAGAAAATTCAGCACTCTGCACCCTCAACACGATGTTCCTCAGGACTGCATTATAACAGAACTACAACATCACTACTACGGAAATCTAAAAATTACGGAACACTTAGTTATTTCAAAGAACAATCCTAAGCTTGATTTAACACGCCGCAATACGTTTTGTTTAGTGGAGTTATGTATTTTATTATCAATTATTCAATTTGTTCAATGTCTACTATTTGTGCAACACTAAATTACGATTTTCAACCCCTTCCAGAGTGAAATATAAAAAAATGCTAAATTTACGTTGGAGGTCATAAATACGCAATTAATGATTTAAAAAAGTGAATATAAATATAGATATTTAGTAAAAAATACTTCAGTGCCATATTCTAGCTCCATCTTGCGAAATATAAATAAACTAAGCAATGTATGTATGCCTTATTTTGTGTGAAGAAACGGTTTTTGTAAGTTTAAAACAAATTAAAAACTCGTTTTTCGGTTTTGGTATCGTGCAAGTATCGATTTACAACTTAAAAAATCATTTATTTCGAAATAACAGACATACACTTCAATTATATTTATGTGTATTTGAATTATTATAAATTTGTAAAAAATAAGTACTCCAGTGCCACGCTTTGGCTCCACCTTGCAAAATATAAAAAAAAAACTAAGAAATGTTTGTACCTATGCCTCAATTTGTGTAAATAAAAGGTTTTTGTATGTTTAATTATGGCTTTGTCTTTATTTTTTTTTTTTTGTAAAAAATTGCCTATAATTTAAGTTGAAGACTCGATATTGTAGTAAAGTCCTGTTGAAATCCGTTCAGTAGCTTCAGAGATTAATGAAGACAAACAAACAGACAAACAAAAATTAAAAACTGATTTTTCGGTTTTGATATCGTGCTAGTAACGATTTATAACATGAAAAATGCTGTTATTTCGAAATCACAGACAGACATACTAATTATATTATATATTAAAGGTGTATGTATTAAAGGCGTTGGCGTGAATCAACACATACAGAGCCATCTAGTTGCCAAGATAGTAATCGATTATTTATTGGATATCGGTTACTCATACAGACTTAATTTGCGTTTTTCTACCACTTCCCAGATGAAATTTATAAAATTCTGAAATTATATTGGAGTTCATAGATACGCAAACAATATGCTCTTAAAAACAAAATACAAAAATAGATATCCACTCAGTAATAGGGATTTTAATTAATGAAAAAAATAACCTTTAAATGCATTTTATGGCCTTTCCATGCAATATAAGTAAAATCTAAGAAATGCATGTATAACTCTTTTTGTACGGAGAATACGTTTTTAAAAGTTTAAAACAAATCGGCTGAAATTTTTTTATTTTTCCATACAAACTATCCCTAAGGAACCCTTTAGTATGGAACCCTAAACAATTGCTTAGTTGTTAAGTTGAACACTTTGCAATATCCTAGTAAAAGTGTTGTTACAATTCGTTCAGTGGTTTCGGAGATTAGCGGAGACAAACAAACAGACAGACAGACAAAAATTTTAAAAACTCATTTTTCGGTGTTGGTATCGTGCAAGTAACGATTTGCAGCTTGAAAAAATCATTTATCTCGAAATCACAGACAAACTCTTCAATTTTATTAATATGTATAGATATATACTGAAATCCACGATA
Organism: Thymelicus lineola; assembly: GCA_963932265.1. NCBI lineage: Eukaryota > Metazoa > Arthropoda > Insecta > Lepidoptera > Hesperiidae > Thymelicus > Thymelicus lineola. Next base: position 7,284,509 of record OZ010701.1, read on the forward strand.
CAATCAGAAAGGATTCCTCTAGGAGCGGGTGTTGAAAAATAAGCAATATTCACATTAATTTATATTTTTTCTCTTTTTCTTGCAAAATTTTGAAAAACTGAAAATCACATGTTCCATCTATTTAAGCAAGGAACATTTGTTGCTGAAACAAATCGGTTGATGTTTTAAAAAATTCCATACAAACTTTCATCGCATTTTCCAGGGAAACTTTTTAATTTTCCGGGATAAAAAGTATCCTAAAATATAGGCCGGAGTATTAGTAACAACTTCACCAATTTTCATCGAAATCTGTTCAATGGTTTTCATGTGATGCCCGGACAGACAAACAGACAGTTGAGTTTTATTATAGTATAGATATTTAAAACCATATAGTGTGTCCATAAATTTACATATTTTATCAAGTAGCAGCTGATGTTTTCAGTGTCCCTTACCGTCTGAAGCCTCAGAAACATTCGGTCTGGTGATCCTCCGTCCACTATCAATAATTAATTCAAGGCAGCATCAGCTGTCGTACCGGGATATTAAAAACCTCAACTTGGTAAGAGAAGGCAGCTTAAAATGAAATATGGCCGGCTGGTAAACGATGCAGCGTTTGATATTGACTTAGAAATTCTTTATCAATAAAAGAAAATTAATGCCTTTTGAGTCTCAGCTAGCTTCGAAAATTTTTAAAATCACTACTTCTTTTATGTTCCTAATTTGTAAGAGATAAACTACTTCTGATTAAATAAAATTTTATGAGGTAGGTACCTACTCATTAACTATTTAAGCTAGTAGCTTAGCCGTAGTAGTTTTCTTTTTAAATTAATCATAAGATATAGTCGTACCGTTATTTCTTTCACATGTACAACACCTATCATTTAACTGACATGGTTAATACACGAACACTTGTAAACCAATAAAATTTAGTACAGGTTTTGTACATACACGCGACGTTCTTTAATTTTACGTTGTTTATCGAATATTTGGTCATGTAAGTACAAGTTAATCAATTCATTACATGAGTAAGGTCATTGCTAGTATTAATTACAATATAAATACTCAATTTATTGTAGTCATAACTTGTATGTATTTTTTTATTTTGTCTTAAAATAAGAAGTATTAGGTCATCGTGAATGCTGCACGGGTACAGCCAGGTTTCGTATATTTTTAAATTTCTGGAATCACATTATCAATTTATACCTAACTAAATACTTACGTAATTGACCTATATTAAACAAAAAATATCGTCGTTATTAACAACCTAGGTCAAAAGGCAATTGGCCTTTGTGATATTAAAGCAATTAAAATTTTCCCTATCGGTTGTCGTTTGGTCGACTGATTTCATTCCGAAACTTGATGGATTTAATACTTAACCCTCGTAAATTTAACCGCAAAGTTATTGATTATAGCCTTGAATTATGGAACTCGCTTAATTGGAAATTCTGTTTCTTGCGGTATTGTTCGGTTTAAGTTTTCAGATCGCATGAATTGAATAGCAATTGTATAGGACGAAAGCTGGCGAAGTACACCATAGAATTTGCTTCTAAAATGTTACCTTTTCCAGACAATGAAGAATAATGGAATTCATGTATTATATGTAATGTAACCAGGTATAGTATTTAAGGGTCCTTCACACTAGAAGACACGAAATCAGCTTAACGTGATCGGAAACGGTTTTGTGTCTATTGTATTAGTTATTACAGATATTTAATCAGCTTAAGCCGAAGTCCCGTCGTCTAATAGGTGTAGCAAGACTAACACAATTTAACAAATAATGATAAAATATGGAAGGTATCCTCTTAGTTCTATTCGCCAGTTCTCCTGTAGTACTCCTGTAGTTCCTGAATCCCGGTTATGAAGCTTCACCAAAATCGTATATGGTCACGCTATGAGAAGGACTGCAATATTTACAAATACAGTTTTCTAAAGAGCATCGGAACGGCGTTACTACTTCAATAAAATAAAATCTAAAAAGTTCTAAACATGTCGCAAAGAATACGTGTGAGTATCATAGAGTAATGTTGCCAACTTTCAATTTATATGGATTTAGACGCCGAAATTGAATTTTGTAGCAGAGTTTGGTGTGTTAGCATCGAATAAATATTTAATAGCCGAGCTCAACACTTTCTGGGAAACTCGCTTGATACGACAAATGTGTACAAAACAGTGCTAATGTAGGTTATATTTTTCACGTAAATACATTTTCCTGCGCTTTGGTCATGATGTATAGCGCTATTACCATGGCTATTTGCTCGCACCTTTTCTATTATTATGAAGAGAATGTTGTAGTCCTTGTGAATTAGAGATGAATGCTAATATAAACAAATATACCTATTAGAAATAATTAAGACCTGAAAACAAAGACTTATTTACTTACTTAAATTCGTGTTATATTTCAATTATACTCTCCAATATTGAGCACCGTAATAATAACACTTATTAAAACTATAAACGTATTAACGCTTAATCGTTTTAATGGTTGCCGGTATAATAAACTCGATTGAAGTCTTGAATAGCAGCTGATATCTTTAATGTGATCAGTTACGAACAAACTAAATTTTACGGATGTGACAAAATAGAGAACGTTTCACGTTATATTTCATTCGTGTATAATTTCGTGTAGATAATCAGGTTACTGAAGAGGATGATTTGAAATTTAAATGGTTTCAATTTAATCGTGTTACCTGCTTCTGAACACGGGGGTGAAAATAATTGTTTGTAGACTATACGATGACATACAGCTATATGCATTACTGAATTTATTTAATCTTTAGCACTTATATTGTGTGTTTTTTTATTTTGTTTTTAAATTTTAATCTTAATATATAATTTAATTCAAAGGAGAATGCCAATAGCCCGTACTCTTAAAAAAATAATTGTGTCACAATGATTTTTGGACAAAAAATTTATTTAAAATATTTCAAGTATTTTACCCTATTTCCTAAAAAATCCTTATTGGGAATAATTTTCTGAAATTAATAAGTAACTTTACTTCCGTTTTACAAAAGAAAACCATTGGGCCATTTATGTTTGGATAAGGGCCAATCAGGAATCTTTTAAGATCCTTCGGGCCAATAGGTTGCATTGATTCGATTATAATTATGATACAACAAACTAGATGACGTCTAGTTAGACAATGGGGACTGTCAAATGAATTAGAAAATTATTATAATCAGCCAGGAGTAATAGTGTTCTGTGATTATAAGACTGTCAAATGAATTTGAAACTTAAAAGATCGACATTACATACGCAATCGACTTTAATACGCCTGCATAGAGTCCATATTACTGTGAGTTTACTATAACCTAAATACCAACTAATTTTGTTTAAAATCTCGTATTTCCTACTATTAACATTGACTAAAGTTAGTATGTGTAATTTATTAAGATAACATAATCAAATAAAGGTATTTTTATCAAGACACAAAAATGTTAAAGTCAGTACATTTCTCTATACTAAATCGGTATTCTCCTTTGAGTTTAAGGGAGAATGATCACGAAAGTATGGACCACGGTACAAGGTTGCATCAATTCCAAAGTTGTTTTAGATAGTTTCTAAAATAGCCAAATACTATCTAAAGTTAACATTTTTTTACATTAGATATTTAAATGTACCGAAACCTACAATAACTTAAATTGTAACAACTCACTTGTCTTATTATATCAAAATTACATAAAAATAAGCATTACATAAATGTTACCAAAACATAATTTTTGTAATAGATATATTTTACATTAAGTGACTGTGTCCAAAATAAAATAAAATATTTTTCATCCATCTTATAGGATTCCAATTGGAAGTAAATATTAATATTAAGTCAAAAACAAACGTAAAAATTACCTTGTAAATACTCAAAAAAAGTTCTTGTACATTTTACCTCACGTTTTTGTAAGCACACTGCGCCATTTACTCATACGCCTGGTATAAATTCAAGTCATGATTCTTGGTCGCCTACAAAAAATAAGATAGACACAGGGATCAAGTGATTTGCGTGACAGTATTCGGGCGGGTAAACTTTCCTCCCACGCAATCTGGAGACAGGTGGGGTAAAACTTTTGTTTAGTTCTGTTAAATATTAGTGTATTATTTTTATTTATTAGTGTATTATGCCTCAACTCAGAGTCACTAACGGTTACTTAAATCGCTCCGTAGTAAAGAATCACCATAAAAATTCTGTATTAAGGAGCGATTCAAGTAACCGTTAGTGACTCTGAGTTGGGGAGTAAGTCTTTTTAACACACCCACAGACATGTATACCTAGAGTAGATGCCGCATGTTCATGCATTTCACGTGTAACAGAAAGGATTTTAAATCCTATTTGAGCGCCGTGTCATTTAGTTGGCGTTTTACTGCTATTGGCAATAGATGTCAACTGAAATAACGAAAAATGCCTAATTGTAACGTTTTAAACTGTAGGAATTCTACAAATACAGTTAGCAGAGGTAAAAGAAATATTTCTTTTCATCGTTAAGTAATTTATTTATAAAATTCTGCAGTAATTTATTTTAAAATAATTGTTTTCATATTTATTGCATTTCTACCACGTTTTACAACGAAAAGCACTAACTTACTGTGTACTGCATACTACTCAATACATTGCTGATTTTGGTAGCAAAATTTATACGGCTTGTTTACTGGAACACGCAATGAAAGTAAAATAATCGTTACTATAAATCGTCGCTTAGCTTCGTAGTACGGTGAATATTGTCGTGTTTCTGTAAAATATAGCATATAGTGTTGTTCATTTACTCGGTGTGGTCTCGATGTTAATCGATTTTGAAAACCAATGAATAATAATATTTACATAGAGACAGTTTTTAACAGGCAAATTATTTTTCATTACAATATTAATGTTTCTGTATAGTGATTTTATTCATGATAACATTATAATTATAGGTTTTCAAGTGACCCCAATATTAAAGAAAAATGAATTATAGCGACGGGGCATAGATATTGGTTTCCAACAAAACATAGCCGTATATGTTCTATTCATTTCAATGATGACTGTTTTACGGATTCGAAAAAGAAACGAAGGCTGATTTCAAGCGCAATACCGAATATTGATGTACTGTTTTTTTATTTTGAATTTTTAATTAGAAAAAAATATTCGTTTAACTTTAGGTAAGTTTAAATGTGTCCATATGATATTTTGATTTTCATAAAAGAAATGTTTATAAATATTTTTCATTTTTCATTTATTTAATTTATTTATTTAATTTCTTGAAAGCAAATAATAAACAATCATAATATTTATGATCTCTTTATTTATCTTTACATTTTTAAAGCTTGTGCTTTTAATGAACAAATAATCAAGTTAAATAAAACACAAAACTATTTATTCGGTCATATTCAAGCACTATACTATATTATTATGTACAACCAACCAAAGGCATTTTTTATGTTTTACATATTCTACCCTACAAACGATCATACGATTTTCTATTTACCTAATTATTATCGGTAATCGATTTTGAGAATCATTAATCGTTGTCGAGAATCGGTAACGAATCAGTTTCGAATTGATATCGCTAGGATGGGGAATTTCAGCACTAAATATTCTTGTGACAGCACAATGTGTCAAAAAAAAGTGACACGCTTGGTTTTCATACAATTCGAGGTACATGCGTCGTCTATTCTTGATATATGTCTGTGAACACACCCATATACTTAAATGTACGAACATTGATACAAGTTGAATGTGACATATAGACAAACAAACAAGATAAACAAGAAAGGCGTGGGTGTGGTTCTATAAATTAACCGTAGGTAGTAGGTAATTTGTTTCGTAAATGTACCTTACAGTCTATTTTATATGATAACTAGAATTCTGTACTATTTTGTCTTCCGTGTCATAACAGACTACATAATAGTGACTATGGTAAAATTTTTCTAATGACAATGACAGATCAGTATTGACAGTTTGTAATAAGCGCCATCTTCACATATTATCTTAAAATTTTTGTATGGGAAAATTGGAAAATCGACTGTTTCATTGGACTCAATGTGCCTAATGTAGTAGTCTCAAACCACATTCGGATTATTGCCTTTAAAATGAAACCATTTTGAGGCATATCGGTTGGATGATTTCAGAGTCTATAAAAAACATCCGTACAATTTTTTTTTGTGTTTTATATATATATCGATTAAAACAACCTCTTACATTTTTACAATAACCACAAATAGTAACAAAGTAGTTTAATGGGCTAATTGGGACGTTTAACATCTACACGGAACGGGTCTGTTCCGCGCTGGGATACTTGGGACACTAATAGCCTGCTGCTTTAAGTAAATATCTTTGTACCGACTTTACATGACAAAGTTTTACAAGAAAATGTGTTCGAACCATCGTTCGACAATGCTACAATATCGTTTAATGATCGTGAATATTGCAAACATTGTAATTGAAACCCGTATCCTGCAGTGGGTTAATAAGTAGACTTTTTCATGCTGATATGAAAATTATCATAATTTGCGATATCAGAATCATGTTGCTCCCAGTGACTTTAAAATATAAATCTTTGAATAAAGATGAAGAAAAAAATGTTAAATTTTATTACTTCAATACATTTTCATTTTAGTTTGTTGTTGTTTAATCCACACAATTTTGGTAGAAAATAATATTTTGGATCAGCATGACATGGTAGAAAATATTGTGTTTTATTATAAAAACACTAATATTTATCAAAAAAATATTGACAAGAAGACACTTGATTTTAAACTTATATCATCGCGGACACTAAACATTTTAAATGCAACAGGTTCTCACGATTCGTATTTTATAATATCGATATTTCGACCCAGTTACATGGATCGTGGTCACGGTGAGACTGAGTGTGAGGCACAGACTTGAAAAAAGAACCAGACGGATTGTCAGCAACAAATTCAGTGAAGCACCAATAGTAATACCAACTCCTCTATTCGTACAAGTATCACACGCACACATTGACACTATGCTGTTATTAATCGGTTGCCATTACCGCGTCGGACCGCACACTAAAAATTATTTATTTATTTATTTATTTATTTATTTGTCCACACACATACTAACATTACAGGTAGTCTAATGCGTTAGTATGATATATTTATTAAATCTATTGTTAGTAAATTATTCTAATAGTTAACATAATCTTCATCATTATTATTAAATTATAAATCCTAAATATTAATCAATTAGGTACAGTACATCAATTCCAAGTTTCAATAACGAATAGTCAAACAATACACATTTAATCCAGACAATTATATACAATTACGCACACATGGTAGGCGGGTGGCGTCACTCTCGATAAGACAAGGTGACGTCTGGTTCTTTTTTTTAAGTCTGTGGTGGGAGGTAAAACGATACTTGAATCAGTAATTCTAAGATCCTCAATTTGCACATACATTGCTTGCAAGTTTTATTCCAATCACTGCGAAATTATAGTATGGTAGGTTCTCTGCAGATCGATCTCTGTACGTAATTAATCTCGTATCCGATACGGGTGCATTATAAAGCATACATGCGAGCTAATCAAGTTGCGATCCAATTGAAGATTCAATTAAACTTTGACATGCTTCGTAAAACGGCTGATCCAAATCCATGGTTACCGTTATTTTGAAGTGATAATTACTTACTTGGTACGAGTAGAAAGTTTTTGTAGTTCTATTTTGTTTACAAGTATTAAAAGTTTAATGAATTGAACCACATAATATAATGTAATAAAAAAGGTTGAGTAACATTTTTCTATACGTTTTTTACATACCTACCTATTTAAATTAAATTTAGAATGACTGCTCTTGTCTTTCAAGAATCTAATTTTGCCTAATGGCAATCCAGTTAATGTAAGGGTTTTACTTAACCCTCACTTAACTCTTATCGCCTGCAAGAACTATTGGGTCTGTAGGTACTAGGGCTTCCAAATATTCGATAAAATTTATATTCGAATATTCGATTTTTTTTTCGGGAAGTATTCGAATATTCGAATATTATTCGAATATAAAAAAAAAACTTTAATAATCATGTCTTTATTAAACTTAGGAGTAATTTGCAAGTACAATATTTTGATTTTGTTCGTGTTAAATGAAAATTAAGGAAATTTCAGGTTTTAAATCAAATAAATATCTAAAATTATTAATAAACACACATAATATCAATCAACTACAAATCTACACACCACAACAAAGTTATATCAATCGATGCCTAAGTTTTGGAGAAGGAAGGTCTCTTCATGATGTACTCCTTCTTCAGAAAAAAGCCGCAACGCAAGTGGACTTGGATAAGTCCTGATGGTTCCACGAAAAGTGAGATAGACTTCATTCTAGCAGACAAACGGCACATATTTAATGATGTCTCTGTGATCAGCAGGTTTAAAACCGGAAGCGATCACCGTCTTGTAAGAGGCACATTAAATATCGACCTGAAGCTGGAACGATCACGCCTGATGAAGTCTACGCTTCACCCAACACCTATCCAAATCCAGGGATCCGAAAACTTTCAACTTGAGCTGCAAAACCGTTTTGCGTGCCTAGAATCGTGCACGTCAGTGGTAACAACTGCCCACGAGGTAGGGTCGGAGTATTTCAAGAACCCACCCTAGTGGTAGATCTCAGGTTCTCTCAGAACAAACTCTCGGTCTTTTGAGGGATCGACGAGAACTATGTGTGCAGTCTTCTACCTCTATGAGGTAATACCGACAGCTCATGAACAGATCTTCAAGTACAAGCGACGCAATTTTGCGAAAACACAACTCAAATCGTGTAAAAACCACAATTGAGCAAAAACCAGGGCTCAAAAGTATTTGCCAGGTATCTGTCTATTGGGTAAAGTCAGCTTACGAGGTTGAAGACCGAGTCCGGCACCATGGTTTCGTCGAAACCCGAAGTTCTGAGGGAAACTGAGAGATACTACGGACGGTTGTATGCCTCCTCTCAAGCTCCACCTCCTCGCGAGGAGAGCGACAAGCGAGCTAAACTGACCCGACACTACACAGAGGATATCCCGGACGTCAGCCTGTATGACATTAGAGAGCAGAATTCCGAAAAGGTTACAGTACCATAGACCACATACACACACTGCGGCAGATTATACAGAAGACCGAGGAGTATAATCTGCCGCTATGTGATTCCTAGGTGGACTATGAGAAAGCCTTTGATTCTATCGAGACCTGGGCAGTACTAAATTCTCTCCAGCGGTGCCGGATCGACTACCGGTATATCGAGGTGTTGTGTGTTTGTACTCATTTGCCACCATGTCCGTCAGAGTACACGACACAGCAACGAGCCATGGGGCATTTTGTGCACATTGGAATCCGAATTTGGTGTTGAGTTAGGTGTTGTAGAAATTGATCGAATATTCGAATATTGCAGTTCTTGTATTCGAATATTCGAGCCAATTTATTATTCGAATTATTCGAATATTCGAATATTCGATGGAAGCCCTAGTAGGTACTTAGTGTCACCATTTTACTCATAGCCTATTACTGAATGAGCTATTTACCGAATGAAAAATAAATCATCTTTCAAATAATCTTTACATGAAAATACAATTGGAGTTAGTGAATAGTGGTTCAAAAGAAGAACTCTCGTTTGGATACTGAGTGAATTCTGAACAAATTTTGAATTATTTTTAAAACGTCTAAATCTTCACCGTAATATTGACGAGAAATTTTAAGCATACAAGTTTAAGTATAATTATTATGCAATTATGTAATATTATGTCTTCTGTCATGTGGTATGATCTATTCATTAACGTAATAGATCCCATACCATAAAATAATCTATTCTAATATTATAAAGAGGAAAGATTTGATTGTTTGTTTGCATTGAATAGGCTGCGAAACTACCGAACCGATTTGAAAAATTCTTTCACTGTTGGGAAGCTACACTATCCCCGGGTGATATAGGCTATATTGTATTTTCTTTTACAATTTTTCCCGAAGCGAAGCGAGGGCGATTTCCTAGTTCTTAAATATATTTCCTATTTATCTATGCGCTTGTTTCCTCATTGCCGTTTCATCTCAAAAATGGTTAAATCAATTAGGGTTTGCCACTTACTGAGTAAGTTTGGGGTAGCATTTTGGTGTTTATTTCATTTCAATTGATTGATAAATATTTTTTATTTGTCAATTTAAATAAATCCGAAAAAATGTAATAAGACGTCAAAAACAAATTGAACATCAACTGAAAAAATCTGTGATGCAAATGAGTTCCGGACGGGAGTGGAATCATGTCGAACTCTTCGTTTGTCATTTCATTATAATGATCATGAAGTAGAGTAACAGATAGACAGAAATGTAAGCTTAGGTTATTTTTGATTGAAATTAAATTAAAACTACTACTAAATTTTACCAAAAAAATACATGTATCTGACTTCAAAAAAATTCTCACAAATGGGATCTCACAAATGTTACTTTACGTATGATCTGAAATATTTTAACGGACTTCAAAAAAAGGAGGAGGTTTACCTGAGAACTTTCGACTGAGTGAACCGATTTTGATAATCTATTTTTAATCGAAAGCTGGTACTTGTCATGTCATTGGAATGTTGGGCCATTGAAATTTGAGCGAGATTTAACAATGGCATCCATGAGAAAACCCACAGACATGTATCTAGAAACCATAGCATTAAGTACGTGCGCGGCAAATGGACGAATAACTCAATATGACGCCAACCGATTTCGATGATTTTTTTTATTGTTATTGGAAAGGATGTACTTCATTTAAAGTCGTTTTTTTTTGTTATAATATTAGATTATTTGTATCTCAAACCGAATTTTGAGATCGCATAGATATTGAGATCGGTTTTAATACGGGCCTACGTATAGCTACGAATAGTGTACTACGTAGTGTAGCTACGAGAGCTACGATTCTACGAGAATACATAATAAGATTTGTGGAATATTACAAAGTAAACTAATTCCTACTTAATAATTATGTGTTTCCACCATTGAAGTATTATTACTAGCGTATAGAACCGACACCGCGAACATCATGCATGTCCCAATGCATTGGCGCCACGTGGCTTCAATCTTCAATGGATTCGTTCCATTTTGAAAGGAGAACCGGGGCTCAATTTTGAAAATCGAACCTCCCGGCGGGACACACATTTTGTTCGAGATGTCTGTTCTATGACATTATACTTCAATGGTTTCCGCAAAGTAATTATATTGCGTGATACTATTAAAGTTGCAAAATAGCGCTAAAAGGTAACAAACAGATTTGCAGAGTTCCTTAAACACAGATGTGGGAAGTATTTAAAAAACCAAGTTTTACGAGGTAATATCCGGTATCAAAACATATAATATAATAACAAAATAATGCAGACTTTGTGCGACTGGCAACGCAAGGACAATGAGCATAAATTCTGAATGAGGCAGGTCAAGCGCCCGACCTACATAGGCGTCATATTGTGACTATGCAAACTCCATTTAATTTTAGTCGTTCAATTAGAGAACTGACCGGTCCCGAGGTAATAGGGTTCTATGTCAGGTATTTATTATACTAATAACTGGTTGATTATTAAGGTTATAAGTATTCTAAATGTTTGTACGTTAGTTTAAACTTATGCTAGTTTTTCAATAATTGTTTTTTGTCGTAATACTGTGGTTCCCAAATCTTTCTACTAGCAATTATTTAAATGACGCTTGCCTTATAATCCCAATCCCAATTTATAATCCCAATTCAGATGTCAAAATTTACTTTACCTTTAATTCCTGCTGAGAAAAGAACGTGTGATACTCGTAAATACAGCTAGAAAAAATATCCAAATTGTTTTGATCTCTATATTGGATACTAAAAGGAGTACGTTTGAATTAATAATTCTTGACAAAAAATAACGGACTTCAAAATAAGGGATAACTCAAAAACTCTCGTTCAAATTTTTTCGATTAAAAAATAATCATCAAAATCGGTTCACCCAGTCGTAAGATCTGAGGTAACAAACATAAAAAAATACAGTCGAATTGAAAACCTCCTCCTTTTTTGAAGTCGGTTAAAAATAAATATTTTTACAGTACAGTTAAAATAAACGTGATTTACATTTCTAATTACGTTTTAATGAATGTTTCAGGTCAGGACATCTCATCTGCCGCAACGAATAAGTAATTTATGAACATCACAACTTCCATTCGTACTCGTATATGTAGCCATAACTCGCGTAACATAACTACAAGTTGTCGATCCGAGATGTTACGATGTTAGGATCATTGAGTTAACTAAATAAGGCAGCGTGAAATGAACGCGCTCCAAATGGGATTAATTTGTTGACTGTCACTCGTTTGTAAATGCTGTTCCGCTTATAATTCGTGCCACCAAGTTGATTACAAATATCTAGTTAGCTGTATCGAATCAATCAATGGATAATTATGAGTTTGCGAGTTGGGCAACTTTGTATGAAAGGCAAGCCTTATTTCGTCTGTATACTGGTTTAAATTCATTGAAAATTATTCTATTTTGAATGAGCTAATTGATTTTTCTACAAAGGTTACTTGAAATTAAAAAATCAAGATATTTGAAAAAAAACAAAAACTATTCGGTATTTAATAAAGTCACAATGACTTTAAGAATAATTGTCTGGTTATCTGTCCGTTCGTTCCCGCTGAAAAGGGCATCACATATTTTGATGGGATTCCACCAACGTACTGCAGTAATTTTGGGGTAACATTTAGTATTTCGTATATTTAAATTGGCACTGCTCTACAACGTTGTGCTTTCAACGCCCAAAACCACAAAACTTTAAACGTTCCGTCAAAAATGCAGTTGGCACAATAGTTCTCCGAATAAGTAATGGTTGTAAATAAAACTGCTGGCTTCAACCTATTAATGGCCCACTACTGAGCACGGGTCTCCCCGCTTGAGGAGGCCTAGAGCATACTCCACCACGCTGCTCCAGTGCGGATTGGTTAACCCTCCAGGTTTAGTGGTCAACCCGAGTGTCGGAAGTTTTCAAACTGCCCAATGGCCTCCGACATGGCTTCACGAATGTTATCTTACGATAACAACCGAGACCGACAGCTTTACGTGTCCTTCGAAACACGGAAACGCTAAATTTTTTGCCACTAGCTTTCACCCATGCAACTATCGACCGCGCCCGCTGTTTTTTAAGTTTGTCGATCACTCAGGATCCACACAAGCCGCCGCGCTGCTGAGCGCGTACTCTGTACGAAATACTATATCGTATCGTAACAAAAGGATTTCGTCTCGAAGATGGTTACTACGGTGATTCCTTTTAAGGTATTATAGCTATAAGTAAAGGCTCAGAATTGGAATACAATATCGCTATGTGATATAAATTCTAGTCAAAGCTCATGAGAACGTATTGAACATAATAATATAAAATTCTTATGGTGATTCCTTCATCCTTCGGTGAAAATGTGTTTACAATAAAATGTGATCATGTAAATTGCACCTCTGATTTGCATTGCGTGTTGATCAAAATCCAATTCCGAATTAAGTGACATAAAAATTTTAAAATAAAAAACCGACTTCAAATGAAGTATATCCTTTCCTATAACAATAAAAAAGAATCATCGAAATCGGTTGGCGTGATATGTATTGAGTTATTCGTCCATTTGTTGCGCACATACTTAATGAAAATTTAAGACTTATATTGTTTTCTCATGGATGTCATTGTTAGATCTCGATAAAATTTAAGAAAAAAAAAGAATCATCAAAATCGGTTCACCCAGTCACCACCCACCAAGTTCTGAGGTAACAACCGTAAAAAAATACAGACGAATTGAGAACCTCCCCCTTTTTTGAAGTCGGTTAAAAATTCTGACATTATCTGTTATATTTTAAAGATTATTCCTCACTATCCACCCTGTGTGTCACAGAGTATAAAGCAATGCATCTACTTGTTCTTTGATTCTCATGTGATTCTTAAAATATAATTTTGATCAATAGATAGCTTTATTCAAATATTCTATATTGAATCAATGAATATTATTCTATATCAATGAATAATTATTCATTGATATAGAATATTTCAGATCTGGAGCTAAGGCTAAAAAAATTGAAAATTGCGTAAGTATAACGGGAAAGATTCATCGGCATCCCCGTCATCATAGATCGCTTATAGTTGTATCGAATTACTTCCCAGAATTCGATCCTTATTAGCGATATTATCGAAAGGATTAAGGAAATTAACGCGTTTGATTCTGGTTAGGTAATTTTAGTTAATATTGAATAATGCAGTTTTAGTTTTATCAAAATCACTTTACTCAGAGTTTCTGATTTAACCATCCACAGCCACTTGAAAAATTTGCCCTGTATAAATAAACAGAAATAAAAAACAGGGGTAAGATTTTAAATCATGGAAAATTAAATCCTTTATAATTATAGTATTACCTATGTATCAGTAGACAGACACTACCTCTATTGAACAAAAGGTTTTCTTAGGGAGAGTGTCGAGTGCACGTATTCTTAGTTTAAATAGGTCACGTACAAACGACCGTAGGTACATACATATTGTGACACGAAGGGACGTTGAAATGTCTCGAGGAATTAGTTGTAGCATCTGGGCGGAGTTCATTGTATTACTTGTAGTTTTGTCTGTACACGTATTGTTTAAATGCCCGTCCTTTAAAGTGGGGTTTTGTAATCTATGTATCCAAGTTAAAGCTTTTTTTCATTTGAAGTTTTCAAGCTGTTAAAGTACTGTACGCATAATAAAATGAAACTAAAATCATTTGTAATGATACAGTTTAATCCCAAGGATAATCGGGTATGACGGTAAAATCCTACAACCCTAGCTTCTGTTATTGTTTTAACATTAACAGAACTGTGAAACGCTAAGGATCTTTCAGTTGCCAAGTTGCAGAGCCGGCTACAATCTACAATAAAACGCGTTGTTATGCTTCTGCAACTACATGTTGTCGGCAAATTTTGTTCATTTCGAAGGAGTTGATATAAATGTTGTAAAATTCCCGCCAAGCTAACAAACTAGCTCTCAAATAACTGCGGCCGCGCGAAATGTGGAACTCGAACTTTTTTAATTTACTGCCTCAATGGCTGTGTGCTAATTTCCACTGCATTCAGTTTGGTTGCTTAAGAAACTTAATTAACTTACGCCCCAACTCAGAGTCACTTAATGGTCATTAAAATCGCTCCTTAGTAGAGAATCACAATTAGTCACCCCCAGAGTCAGTTAATGGACCTTTACAGGCCCTTAATGGCAATTAAAGTTAATTATACAAATACCATTACTTAAACTCTACTTAGGATTGATTTTGACGTTCAGTTGACATTAGGTTTACAATTTGAATGATTTCACAAGCAAAATGTCTGTTTTCGCGGATTTCGCCGATTTTATTGAATTTGTTGATTACACTAGAATGCATAGACATGTGGGGCCAAGGCGATATTTGCGAGATTTCTCTGATCCGTTTAGAAAATACTCGGTCCAAGAATTTTATGCATACGATACAGTTGTTTTGATTACAATTCATAACCTTGGTGCCCCTTATTTATTAACATAAGTTATTATCATATTCGCTAACTTCAAAGTATGTACCTACCATGATAATATTATATATTAAATAGGTTAGCGATATTAAGCAAAATGAAATTAAATTTCAATTCAATTCAGATTGAAATCAAACCAACAATATAATTATAATATACCAGCTACCTATTAACATTGAATTGACTGACAATTGACATTTATGATTTACTGTACAGTGTACTGCCACAGATACTACAGTACTACTAGGTATAGTATTGCCGTATATAAAATTGCGAGTTTTTTTTATCTTATTTTAATGAAAAAAGCTACTTTGCAATGTTCTTAAGTAAGAAAACACAGTAAACGAATTTCTTGTTACTATATTAGTATAAATCATCGTTCTAAAAGCACTAAAATAAGTATTATTTTTTATGTGTTCTCAACGTATTTTACATGTGGCTACACTAATACTCTATCGATATGATAATCGATAAGGTTATCAGACGTTGTTCCGCACTAGGGTTACTTAAAGTTAATAAAATGACTCTGAGAGGAATCGATACTTAACATATTTAATGTCAATTAGTTATGGACTCCTTACAACTAAATAAAGGAACCTTTCTGAGTTGGGGCGTTAGTACTTATAAGTATGCATACATACATATTTTACGTATGTATATTTAGCAGAAGGAGGTATTCTATGGTGTTGGTTATGAAATGATATTCCTTTTACTTTGCACCATGATATATTTCCAGTTCTCCTAACATTCACATCAATATTCCAAACTACTTCAACACTACGCCGTCAATAATAATCTCTCCTACATTATTGACAATTCCCTAATCTAAATATGATATAACATTTCTTATATGCCAGCCTCTGCATCAGACAAGCGCTGTAGAATAAAGAGGTCCGTCCCTGGACCTTCACTGGAGATTCATGGCCTCACCGATACGGCTATCCTGACGTGCGCTCGTCCTCGTGCGCGTATTAATTTATCTTGGTACGTCGTCACTGGATCAAAGCATGTGGTCCACTCTAACTGCTGGGTCCGAAACTCGTTGTTTTTGTGTTCACTCACGCGGCTATCGCTGACGACCCACACGGCCTCGTGTGGATAATAAGAATTCTGTAAAAACAGTCTCAACAGTATCTTGCTCGGCTATTCTGACTACATTAACGTCACTCATATTCATTTTTATCATTCATCATTATTAATTTTTAGTCAAGAATAATTCGCTCATTAAGTCTGATATTTTTTAAATGTGGACACTTAAAACATAGTGGAGAGAACTATGGTCTGGCCTTTTAATTATCAATCTGGTTCATAAAACTCTACGAAACGTCGCAATTATGTCATTGTCGTCTGGTCCGGTTCAAACCCTGCAGACACCTGGCCCAGTCTCTCCAAGACTCTTCAGGTACATCGCCCCTTCAGTTCTATGCTGGCCCGGACTCTATTCACACTTCTTTCCTTTTTTTCATTTTTTTTGACACCTTTTTTACAACCTTTTTTTACTCAATTTTTTTTACAATTCCATTTTGTTACTAGGTACTCTTTTTTTACCTTTCATTTTCACTTCTCTCTTTTTTCACTCTTTTTTTTAGTAGGTACTATTTTTTTTACCTCTGTTTTTACTTTCCTCTTTATTTTTTCTCACTTTTTTTTACAATAGCCATTGTTGCGACACATTAAATCGATATCATCATCATTAAACCTTCTTTTACTATACTACCAGACCGACCATAGTTTCTCTACGTGACTTACACCTGCAGCAGACATGTTTCCAAGCAAATCATCGGTTTCAGTGTTAGCTCCTCCTGGGTCTCTTTGTTTCACGAGGCTAGCGTGGTAGATAATTATTTCAGGTCTTATAGATTTTCCGCAACTGAAAAATAAGTAAGGTTAATTTGACTGGTATGATATCAGGTTACTCGTATGATAACACAGTCATTTGATGCTAGACTAAGGCTACTTATCTGCGATCCATACTCCTTCGGTCATCATGACACATTGGATGGTTTGGTTTATATGAACTCTAGCACCACTGAATCGCATCACTACATTTTGCATTGTCCACGTCGATTATATTATGAACTTCTCATTTCATCGCGTTTTGTATTGTTTCATTTCTCATTGCAAAATTTTCTTCAAATGTCATCCGAACTAGTGTCATTCCTCATTTATTTTCCGATTTGTGGGCATGTTTCTTTCATCACTTCTGATTTAGCAGAAGGAGGTATTCTATGGTGTTGGTTATGAAATGATATTCCTTTTACTTTGCACCATGATATATTTCCAGTTCTCCTAACATTCACATAAATATTCCAAACTACTTCAACACTACGCCGTCAATAATAATCTCTCCTACATTATTGACAATTCCCTAATCTAAATATGATATGACATTTCTTATATGCCAGCCTCTGCATCAGACAAGCGCTGTAGAATAAAGAGGTCCGTCCCTGGACCTTCACTGGAGATTCATGGCCTCACCGATATATACATATTTTTGATGGATTGTGCGAAGTGAAATAGCTCGGAAACAGTTTTGTTTAAAAAACAACTTAAATTTTTTGTTTTTTTTATTTTACTGTTTATTTACACCAGATATTTGTTTAATTTATTTTTGATTTCATGCATAGTATTATTGTTTTTCTTGCGCCAAAATTCACCTGATAACTGTGGGTGATAAGAGTGACTCCACTCTTATCACACTTACCAGGATAAAATAATACATCTATCATCACTACTAGTTTTATTCTTATGTAGAATATTTCTTAAACTTTGTTATATTTACCCATGTTTTGTGTACAACCAGTAACAACCTAGCATATTATTTATTTAAGTTGAGGTGGATAGTATTTATTTAAGGTGAGGTGGATATAACATACAGCTGTTGCGAGGGGCGTATGAGTGTGGGCTCATTCCATATCGGGGCTAATAACAGGGGGTTGACACTTACAGAGCAACCAACTTATTTGTGAAGTGGAGAAAATTGGAACTAATGCCGCCATGTTTAAAAGTAATTCCTAATTACTTTGTGGTCATTCATCTGTCTGTTATTACCTCTCGAATTACGTCCAATGTTTGGTCCAATACGTCCAACAGCGCCTCCCTTCAATTCACAGATAAGTTGATTTCACCGTATAATGGAGCCTCGCGGTCATTGTCTTATGTCGAACCAACCATTTTTACCAACATTCGTTATTTAAATAATATTTTATTCGCAATCGTTTAATAAGGGCTGTTTCGTGTATTCACGTTTAGTGGCTTCAACCCATTAATGGCCCACTACTGAGCATGAGTCTCTCCTCTTGAGGAGGCCTAGAGCATACTCCACCACACATCAATTTGCTCACATGTAATAAAACATTTAATTGCTAACGATTACCTACATTAGCAGATGTGGTTCTATCATTTTTAAGTTTAATTGTTAATTAATGCACACAGGGTGCAGGGCTCCACTGAGGCTGATCCCTTGCTTATTGACGTGGCTGTAAAAAGGCCAGGTCTAGGAGTGAACGCCACCTTTAGAAACCTCCTAGTAGAATCAATCGTGACATGATTTTCCCGTGTTTCGGCTGAAGTACCAGAGAGCCAGTAATACATTATGTCTTCATGGCTGGCATGATATCTTTTGATGTCCTTGTTCAAATGTAACCCCATGTGTAGATGTACCTATAGGGTCATTATGTATCTTCAGGTCAATGTATGATGTACAGATAAACTTATCAAATTATTGGTGCCGTAGACTTTGTTCAATAGCTGGTTAGACAACAATACAATTATTTATATGTATTGTATATACATTTTGAAATTTAACAGATACACTCTTCTTCGAGAGTTCTTTCTTTCTTCTTCTTCTTTCTTTCTTGGCCGGCAACGCATCAATGATGCCTTTGGTGTTGCTGATGTCCATGGGCGGCGATAGCCACTTACCATTAGGTGGATCGTCAGCTCGTTTGCAGGCTATTTCCATAAAAAAAGACAGTTTTATTTTACTAAACAACAGAAAACCATTTTGACCGACAGAGTTTTTGATTAAAAAATCGCAACAAAATAGGTTCATACGTTTGGGAGTTACGATGCCACTAAAACACCCTTATTTTTTCAATGATGGTTAAATTATTCAGTGGAATAATTGCGTGTACATGACTCAGGGCTTAATAGATATCTAATGGATTTATGATTTCTTTTCTAGGAACAATAATGATATCCTTTTATTGGCTGAATAACGACATAATCTGATGTTACAGATAACTCTAAAATATTGGAAAGTGATTGGTAAGTGTTTTGAAACTACCTTCACCTAAATAATATAAAACGAATCTTCTTCGTCGTCGTTTTCTTCATTGCTGAAGGTCGTGCCCGTTCTGATAAGACTTGGTGGCAGAGCTGACAAGCTGCTTCCATGCCACCCTATCTTCTGCCTTCATGAGAGCATCGAAAAAGAATCTAAACCATCATTATAAAAAGCGGATAAAAACTCGAGTTGTTGAGTCGATTCAAACATTTAAAAAGAAGCTAGTTACTTAACTTTAATTCAGAGTAAATTATAACAGTCAAGTTAATGCACAATTTAACTTTTTTATTTTTTACACACAGTAAATTATAATAATTGTGAATATTAAATTAGTTATAGATAAATCATTAAAAAATAATATTGTTTTTTTTTATTCTAAACGGTTTTATTTATTCTAAAGAAAGATTAAATAAAGCATAAGTGTATCAGTGATACCTATATGAATAAAATATTTTGACTTTGACTTTATTTTATTTTATTCAATAACATTGTTTGGGTTGTTGTTTAAGGTAATAATGAGTTAATGAGTGTAAGTGATTTAATAAAAATTATAATAAAATAATAATAATAAATTTCAACTAAGTTTGAATCGTTTCCAAGGAACCCTTGGTAGGTTACTTATCTATTTTGTGATCGCGCTTTGCCTACTTTAGTGAAATCGTACCTTACTTGGGAGAATGTCTGAGTAGGTCAACGGTGAAACGAGTAGCCGGGTATAATAAGGTATTGATTTTCGTGGTAAAACTAAGTGGGTATAATATCAAAATAGGTATAGTCGTTTATGGCTTATTCAGGCTTGTTCCATTATTATCGGGCATTGCCCTTTTGATAATAACAAAAATGCTTTAATAGGGAATTTAAGTGTTGTTCTAATTCAGAAGTAAGTACCTTCTTAATGCAATATGATAGTAAATATAGGAATTGTATAAGTGGTTTGGATATAACATTTGCTCTTTAATTTTTGATAGATTGGTTTACCTATGTTAAAAATTTATGCTTGATTTTCTTATGTTCGAAAGAAAGGTATAATAGGTAATGAGGTATATATATATATGTATAATAATTTTGAACAAGTTATGGGGCTGTAGGTACCTAGACCTACCTATAAGTATCAAGTGTGTTTGTGATCATTTTAAGCAATTCTGGCTTACAAATTGCCGACAAGAATTTTTGTTACGAGTCTTTTATTATTTGGGGAATGTATTGGGAAGCAAATAAGTAAAACATTTTTGAATTTATAAAGAAGTTGTATGTAAGTTGGTACTTAGCAACCCGACGCTGTACACTGCTGAGTAGCATTATAGAAATTTAAGTTTACACAATTTGATTTCCTTTTGGGTAGAGTAACTTTATAAATGAACAGATTTGAATTTGTTACAGAATGCAGAATTGTACAGTTCTAATCTGTTGTTAAAAGATAAATATAGGTAAGTCAATTCAGATTCTGAAAGCTATTTGAACTTTTGAAAATGTCCTTAAATCAGAATGAAAACCTGAACGAAATGG
This sequence comes from Thymelicus lineola, assembly GCA_963932265.1. Taxonomy (NCBI): domain Eukaryota; kingdom Metazoa; phylum Arthropoda; class Insecta; order Lepidoptera; family Hesperiidae; genus Thymelicus; species Thymelicus lineola. Next base: position 7,305,726 of record OZ010701.1, read on the forward strand.
ATTTTCTGTTTGTGGCATTTTTATGTTTTCCAAACGAAATATTCGAAATGGAAAAGGGTTCTAATAAAAGATGTGTTGTTGGATATTATAACTGATACCTACTGTATATCACAACTTATAGCTATAACATTGCTGAGATCGGGTTTCCTGTGCAGTGTGATAGGGCTGCTGGTTTTATTTTATGGGGGCGAGATTTCCAAAAATCCGGTCACTTTATAGTCACTAGAGTCCTTAAACGAGCAATTCTTGTATATATGTGTATATATTTCCTGAATCTCGGAAATAGCTCCAACAATTTTCATGGAATTTAATATGCAGGGGGTTTTGGGGGCGATAAATCGATATAGCTAGGATTAATTTTTAGAAAATGTCGTTTTATACGACTGTTCAGGCAATGAAAAACTGCTACAATAGACTCTTCCTGACATCTATTGGCGAGTAGCAACATTAAAACTACTTCAGTAGATGGCGTTGCTAAGCAATACTAAACTGAACAAAGCTTGGTCCGGGTACTTATAATGTAGTAACAAACATAAAGTCACTAGTCACTAGGGGTCACGAGGAAAGGTACAGTGGTCAACATCAAATACCCGTAACTGATTTATTTGAAGTCCTAATAAAACGCTAAAGGGCGTATTAAATGAATTGTAGCTTTCTATTTGTAACAAGAACAACAAATCAGGGTACGGCTCGACCTTCGTGTCACCTGTCTGACGTTGTGAGCGCTATTTTACGGTTTTTGGGGAAGTTCGGTAAGAGTTACGGTAAAATAGGTAAATATTTATTACCAACGCTCTGTCCTTTGCGTGCGTTTTCCGGGATATTAAGTAAGTACACTATATTATGTTGATTTACATCATGATCTAACTGTGTGTTAAATTTAGGAGCGTCTTTTGTTACATTAAAACTTAATAACGACATATTTTATTATATGGCTACAATCCATTAATAGCCCACTACTGAGCACGGATCTCTCCCCTTGAGGAGGCCTAGAGCATACTCCACCACGCTGCTCCAATGCGGATTGGTGGAGGGGTTAGTGGCCAACCCGAGTGTCAGAAGTTTTTATGCCACCCGAGTGCCTCTGACATGGCTTAACGACTGTTATATTATGATAAAAACCGGGACTGACGGATTTACGTGTCCTGCGAAGCACGTAAACGCTCAAGAATTTTTTGCCACTAGCGGTCACCCATCCAACTACCGACCGTGCCCGCTGTTGCTTAACTTTGTCGATCACCTTAAAACAAACTTAATGTCACCATAAAATAAACATGTTTTATGACGAGCAGTCACCCTGAATTTTATTACTGAAAGGGTTGTTTAAAACATATCGTAGTACATAATAAAGGATTATGTAAACATACCTGATCTTATTTAGCACAAGTTTCACACTGCTTGAATCCGGACCGCAGAAGACCACAGGCCTCATAATTTATGCTCCGATGTTGAAATATTTTGACAGACTGTGAATATAATTATGAGCTTCTTTTCTCTCTCTGTCTTAGGTAATATTATTACTTATGCTCTTTGTGTTTATGTATGTTGATCACGATAATTAGTCAAAAAAAATCTGTAATTTTTATCTATAACTTGGAATAATTAAATGCCAAAATTTTATTTATGAAAACAAAACATTAAATAGTGACAATCTGAAATAAGCCATTGACAGCTTAAATTACGGTCGGTTTTGACTTGTCTACTTATCTGGTAGCTAATTGCCCCAATAATATCTTCAAATACAGTACGAACAGCGATCAGTAACAGTTTTATTATGGAACGTTGAATATTATAATGCTTAGTAACTACGTCACGTAGTATACATATAGTATTATACTTTTATAGTAGTTAGTGAAGCAATTTAGAATCCAATCAAGTCTCGAAACGTCTCAATTCGAAACTTTTCCTCACGAAGTCAGTTTTTTTATGGAAATAGCCGGCAGACAAGCTAACGATCCACCTAATGGTAAGTGGCTATCGTTGCCCATGAACATCAGCAACATCATAATCATCATTGATGCGTTGTCGGCCAAGAAAGAGAGAAGAAAAAAAAGAAAGATAGAAAGTGAAGTCTCTCGAATAATATTACGATTGAATCTACCGGATGGTCGGCGTAAAATATTGAGGATCTATATAAAATGACGGTCCGTACCCGCGTAGACTACACCCGTTACTTTTTACTTTCGTGTTTACCTTGAGGAAATTATATGTCCAGCGCTGGACCTTACCGGCCTGAAACGTAAATTTAACGAGCTAAAGTTGCAAGTAGGTATGAAAATTATATTCATGAGACAGGCTGTGAAAAGGTTAGTAATTAAGGTTATGGCTGCTTTTCTATTATTGTCATTATATATTTGTACTTTTAGAACAATAAAAAAGTATTTTAAAGTTAATGCTTTACGTATCTTTGACGGTTACACGCCTGGTCATTTTCTGATAAAATATGTCGCAGCCGGGAATTGAACCCGGGAATGTCACTTCGTAGGCAGGGTCACTTCATTATAGAATCTATAGTTTTTAAGTAAGCTTATCTATACAATAGGTTACGACTTAAATATGTATTTTATTCAGAAATTCACACATAAATATTAAACGCGTAACAAGGATCCTGCAATAAAACGCGGAACCCCGAGGAACCAGCTCAGAACATTTAAAATAATTGTGTTTTTATTATAAAAACCATTTTCGATATTCTCAATGGTCTGCCACTGCCCGGAAATGGAATATGCAGATGAAAAATTTACGTTTCAGCAGATTTTGACCCAGTTTTATATGATTTAATAAATTATACCTTATAATTTTATGGAATAATAAGAGAATTTAATCAGCATTTTCTACAAAATAAGAATTAAAAGTTATGTTGAGTTTCGATAAGTATAGAACTAAGTATAGTTTAAATTTACGGCTATTTTCAATGATCTATCTCTCCATTTCCTCAGGATAAGTTATTAGTTAAAATAATATCAAACACTATGAATTTTCAGCAGTTGCAACTGATTTGAGGATAATACATCTATACATCGACGGTCCCTACGTATATGAAGACAAGTCAAAAATGGCATTTTTTTGGATTATTCCCATTTGTCCACACCATAGTTGTCCCTACTGGTGACAAACGGGAACAGTAGGTAGCAGCAGCAGCGGGAGCATTTATATTTTAATGTCATATTTTCTTCTGCTTTTTATTGAAGTTAATGCTCTAAGGTGCAAATTGGAAGATACTTTTTCTAAACTACACGATATTAGGATATTAAGAAGATGGTACCAAAACTACGTAATTTCCGTCACAGGGTTCAAACGAGCTGTTTCATCGTGATAGCATTTTGCTAATGCTCCAAACCACGTATAAGAGGGATGAAAGGGCAATTCTCAGGAGATGTTTGTATGTAATTAACAGAGTAGTAGAGTAGTATACTTTTAGAATTATGTAGCTTTGATACAGTGCCCTTATTGGGCGAATAATAAAGTCGGTAAATTCAATACTTTTTACTGAAGGATACCTAATTAAAAAATGTGAGCCGTCATGGGGCGGCTGGCAGATGTGAATTATACAACTAATAGGCATAAAAGTACAGATTATGACAGGAACTAAATATGGCATGATGAAAAAATACAATATTAAGAATTGTCTCTAGAAAATGATGACAGTTTTGTTCTACTGAATGCTACAGCCTATCAAACTTAAGTTTATTTATGATTACCCCCATTGTGTTATTATATTTTTTTTATATTGCCCTACCATAATAATATAGTGCGGCGAAGCGTCGCCACTCACCGCGCCAAAAATCAGGTTTACCCCTCGCCTATAGATGTTTCACATCAAAAATCATCTTTATGGGAAGTGGCTCTTTGAAATCTCAGTCACCCATATTTATTACTATAACATATACGTGGTGATGCGATATACACCCTGTATATATGACCACTGTGCTTCCAGCTCAGAAAAAAACCAGCCAAGTGCGTAAGTCAGGCCACGCGTAATGTAAGCTGCAGGCCGTTTCGTAGTTTATCGACTATTACTCGTGAACTAATACTACTACTAATGTTTTTAACTCTCGACGCAAAAAAAAAATGGTGGACGTGCTTTTGTGTGGCAGTGTTTCTGTCTATGGTATCGTAACTTCTAAACTGATAGACCGATTTTAATGCAGTTTGTTTGAAAGATGACGTTCGAGATAGTCGTTACTTGTTAGCTATGTTGGTGAAAACAAAATCGTCGGGGGTTTTTTTGAATTAAAAAAATATGGTTCGCTAATATACATTCTTTAGAAAGTACAGAAAAAGTTTCAAGAACAAAGTACCGTTTTGCTGGTATTACATAATCGTCAGCATTTAACGAGCCCACTTATTATCATCAACTAGCTTCTCGCGTCCATCATTATGTCAGACGAGTCATTTACATTCCATTTCCTTAAACAATGGCTTAGACTGGCTTTTCAAACTTACACTTCAGCCTTCCGCTGCCAAGTTTTCATAATGCACTGAGCAGTCTATTTAGTACTTTTAGAAGAATGATACGACTTTTATATTATAGTTTAGTAAATAAATACCTTCCTAGAGGCTTGTGCTATCTAATTAATGCGTTCCTTTAATCACAGTTAGTAGTAACACAGTCTATACACATTTTTTTAGAAGTGACTTACTTATTAAACAATCTTACATGGTCATTTTGTCGTAATTTTAATTAAATTAATTTAAAAATAAGGCAGGCATTAAATAAATGACAAACTATCATATTAATTTACTTTTTAAAACTAATATTTAAGTAAAAAGGAGGTTCAAGTTTGTTTACCAAATAAGCTGTCTTCTTTAGGTCATCAGTCCATCTGGTCGAGGGGGCGACCAGTGCTCCTTTTACCGAGACGTGGCCGCCATTCGAGTACTTTTCGACCCCATCGGTTATCTGTCCTTCGAACGATGTGGCCTCCCCATTGCTACTTTAGCCGGCTAACTCTGCGAACTATGTCAGTAACTTTTGTTCGCCTACGGACTTCATCGTTACGAATCTTATCTCGTAGTGAAATACCCAATGAAGTACTATACTAGTATTATATTAACATAGCTCTTTGAATACCTGACATAACTTTTCGAATACCAACCTATTACCAATTGATTGTCGAGGCAGAAATTCGTGTCAGAAATAAATATTTGATCTTCGGATTGGGTTGCTTGTAAGATAATTTCATTTGTGTACTATCCTTCTAGCGAGTAACAAAGGGAATTCTAATGCGGAGGCATGCGACGCTCTTACACGTTTAGTTATGTATTTGTTTAAGGTATTCCATTCTATCTGACATTTAGCGTCTATTTGTACGTATTACAACCACGACATGTGGCAACAAAATGCTTTATGACTGATAGTTGCGGTGCGGCTTCGATGTGGATACTCTCGTCCATACCACAGATATAGAGCAGGATAGAAAGCGCTAGCTTTTCGTTGTAGGGTAGCCATAGTTATGGTTTGTAGGATAAATAATAATAATAATAAACGCTACCAGACTCATACCCTTGCGGTTGGTACCCACAGGTAATAACTTACTGCGAGGTTACATGTGGCGTCCATACCACCCGCGATGTGTCGCGATGTGTGATAACACATCACAATCACACCCATGACCCGAGTACAAATAATTATCTGTCATATAAATATCTGCCCCGGCCGGGAATCGAACCTGGGACCCCTTGATTCGCAGCCACGGTCGCTATCAACTAGGCTACAGGGTCGTCAAAATATGAAGACATGTCAAATAAGAATAAAATCTTAAAGAAATAGGGCAAGACCTGTAATAGAGTAAGGGGAAGCACAATTTGACACACGTTATTTTACATTTACAATATTATTAGTATTTGTCTTATCTGTTATATTTTGCTCCGACTTTTCCTACTTCAGATACATCAAAAGCAGCATTGAGCAAGATGTAGAGTTTGTAAAGTTAAAGCTTGCATAGCGAAGCTTTTGTGGCTTGGCTGTTTATGAGTTCGGGTTTTAACACTGAAAGCGTTGAGTTTTTGAATCTTGGCAACCTATTTTACATGAAATGCTTTTTGTGGGATTGGATTTATCGATTAGTACGTATTCAAAGGTACCCTTACCTAATAATAAGATCCACGTTATTAAAACGTATATAGCTTTCCACGGACCACATTTTACAGTCAGTCAGTCATATGGACCATAGATATACAAATATGATAGAGTAGAATAGAAACTCCTTGTTCACCTGAAAATTACCGGTACCTTTATGTTGAACGCACATATATCCGCATCGTCCGCACCGGACGCTCCGTATGCGGATACCCTCGCACATATGTCCGGATTCGCCGTACGGATTTTTTAGTATTGCCAACAATTTTTGCAGTTTCTTCCAACCTCTAGTGAAAAACGGTGAAGACGGTTAAGATTGATTCAGCTATGGAAAAATTGTTGTAGTAGCCTGCATATTGGCCGAAGAAAGTCAAATTCGAAAAAAAGAAGATTTTAGGTTCTTAATATCAATTTGAAAAGGCAGTTAGTTGAACGGCAAATTTTATACGTTATTTCCCGACTTGGTGGATGATGGTTAATGAACCTAGATAATTGAAAACTTTAATTTGTAACTTGAATTTGAGGGAAATTTAATTTCCACACACACACACGATACTTATTATTTTTTATTAGTTTTCGACTTTGTCTCATATTTCAATAACGTAGTTAGTTAGTTATCGCAGTTTGAGGAACACCATTCGGAATCTCGAATGTCCGAAAACAATGATGTATAGGTATAAACTCGAAGGCGAGATCTCCTCACAGGATTCGTTTACTATGAAACGTCTCTCCTAATGCGTTGTCAAAAGCATCGTGGCATGGCAACACTGAGTACCAGCACACGCCCTACGTATGACGTCATCCGCATTTTCAAAAATGCGATGCGGACGATGCGGATGACAGATGCGTCGGTATATGTCATCCGCACCGTCCGCACGCATTTCTGAAAATACGGAAGCTATCCGAAATACCGATAGTGTTGCCACCCCACGATGCTTTTGACAACGCATTAGGAGAAACGTTTCATAGTAAACGAATCCTGTGAGGAGATGTCGCCTTCGTTTATGCCTATATATAATTGTTTTCGGACATTCGAGATTCCGAATGGTATTCCTCAAACTGCGATAACTAACTACGTTATTGAAATATGAGACAAAGTCGAAAACTAAAAAGAAATAATGAGTATTATGTGTTTTAATTTCCCTCAAATTAAAGTTACAAATTAAAGTTTTCAATTATCTAGGTTCATTGATCATTATCCACAAAGCCGGGAAATAACGTATAGTATTTGCCGTTCAACTAACTGCCTTTTCAAATTGATGTCATGAGCCCAGAATCTTCTTTTTTCGAATTTCAGTTTCTTCTTCCTCTTCCAATACGCACGCTATTATAACAGTTTTTTCCATAGCTGCATCAGTCTTAATATTTTGCTTTGGCAATCTGAGAATCTGCGTCTGACATTTGTCAGTTGAATAAAGGAATATATTATTATGAAGTTTATGAAAACTATGAAATAATATACAATGACCAATGGCCAATACTTGACGATTGATAGCAAACTATACAATACAATACAATACAAAAATCTTTATTTCATCTCATCCTCAAACTACATTCAGGTAACATTTTAAAATATGAATAAAAGGAAAAGATATGTAAGTGCTAAGTAATCTGTGGGAGATCTGGTGTCTAAACAAAGCCTTGGCCTGTATCTTAGTACACCATACCTAAACTATACCTATACATGGAAATAAATTGACACAGAACTAGTGGGATTTTTTCCTACTAGTATTGTCAACAGGACTACTCACCAAGACGAGTGGGAATAAACGAATGACATCGCACCGTTTTTCACTAGAGGTTGGAAAAAACTGCTAAAATTGTTGGCAATACTAAAAAATCCGTAAGACGAATCCGGACATATGTGCGAGGGTATCCGCATACGGAGCGTCCGGTGCGGACGATGTGGATATATGTGCGTTCAGCTTTAGTTACCGGTTGAGCATAGTGCTCTAATTTTATTTGTGTTTTTATGTAAAATTATTTATTTTTTAAATGTATCTTAAAGCGTGACGAGTTATTGATTAACATTAAGTATAATGCTTCGGATAAATAAATTTATGTTAATTTTTAATAAACATTAAAAAATAATTGTGCAATTAATTTGCGTTTTTCTTTTGAGATTTTTAGATGTTATGAGTATTATTCATAATTAAAATAGATATTGCTTTAATACTCTGTGCTAGATACTATTTATCGTAGTTAATATATTATTATATCATTTATTTAAGTTTAATTAATACACAAATACATACACACATATATTTATCAAGTGTATAGTATATTATACTAGCTGTTGCCCGCAGCTTTGCATACGGAAATTATGTTTTAACTTATTCAAACTTTTATCGTATTTTCCCGGAAAACCTTTAAATTTTCCGGGATGAAAAGTTGTCTAAAATATGACCCAGGGTATCAGTAACAACTTTGCCAATTTTCATCGAAATCTGTTTAAAGGTTTTTATGTGATGCCCGGACAGACAAACAGACAGACAAACGGACATTTCTTCAGTCCTATTTCATTTTGCTTTTTACTGCAGTCGCTTAGATTCATTGTATAATTTAAGTAAATGAACCCAGTAGGAGCGAAGTAAATTCTTAAATTATGCTAATGAAATTATTTTATCTTATAGGCAATAATTTCCTCTATTGTAACAGCTATAGCCGGAAGGGATGACGGATTGAATTTACTTGTGTTTAAAAAATGTAAAAAATCTATGGTATTTCTTTTTTAGTATTAGTAGAAACAATAAAGTGTTAAATAATTAGAACTAGATTTCATTCATAATAAAAAAAATCAATTTTTAAATTGCCATATTGTATGTTCTTTATTTGTGTAGATTGAAATAAAACAAATACTCAGTGTATATACAATACTTTAAGAACCGTATTCAATTAAGTTAATCCCTTTCTGTGATAAGGGGGAAAAAATGCATGTGCATTGCTATATGTATAGCACATACGCGCCAGCAATGATATTATAAGTAAAAACGAGGTAGATATGTCACTAGCGCGCCGAATATGAAGATCGTAAGAGCAGTCAATTGACCTCGTCTGCTCGTAGTCGCTCTGTCAATACAAGACGATATGCACGCTTTTGTTGTTAGAAGCGCTTGAGGTTTGACATACAACGTTAAAATGTCTTCGTCTATTATTGTAGTGTGATTGGTGTAGTGAAACAAAAGATAAACGTGTGTGTGTTGTAGTTCGTTTCCGAACAGATTTTTTGATTGATTTGTAAGGGCATGACGTATCTATATTTTTTAAATATCATTGCGCGCCAGTAATAATTTTTGTCAAATATCTTACATATCGTGGGCTGAAAAGGTTTTACTAATATACGAATACTCACGGTATTTACCTATTTTAATGGATTAAGAATAATAACTACTCATTTAGCTAAATTCACCTATAAGGTTATTAATAAAAAATGTGGTCATCAATAAAATTATGATCTATTTCCCAAAATAATTGGTGATTTATTTTCTACTAGCTTTTGCGGCTTCACCTGCAGTAGAGTGGTTTCGAAACGAAATTTTTAATTAATTAATTTAGATTTATAGAATCATATTAAATATTATTTGATGCCCGTGGCTTCGCGTGCATATCAATTTTTTACAAATACCGTGAGAACCCTAAACTCTTCCGGGATAAAAATAGCCTATGTGTTAATCCAGGTTACAGGCTATCTCCATTCTAAATTTCAGCCAAATCGGTTTAGTAGTTGTGGCGTGATTGAGGAACAAACATCCAAACATATTCACAAATTTTCATATTTATAATATTAATAGGATGTTATCGTCAAGCAATGTATTTTTAATTATTATGTTTAGCATGTAACATGGTAAACATGCTTCCTGGTTATAATAAATTAATTAAAAGTAACGTACTTTTAAACCATCCTGTATTTGTGGAATTAAATCAGTATGAAGCCAATCCCGTATCTATAGGTCTCCGTATCTATAGGATTCTGATTCTTACTAAAATATAACTGTATTTGTATCACAATAAATAACAGACGAAATCAATTGCTTAATGTACTCCGAAACAGAAGTTCTCGTGATTAATGAGCACTACCATAAGTGGAAGTTATTTGCAGCTGAGACTATGGAAAATTGTTACTTTACATATTGCATACGTACTTACGTACTGGGTTCTAAAACCTACATTTATGGATTCTGGTTATTTTTCAAAGTGGAGTGATGATTTAATCAAAAAATGCAAAGTATCATGTTTTTCTGTTATTAAAACAGAGTTTCTTTCTTTTTCTTCTCTCTTTCTTGGCTGCAACCTGTTAGTGATGCCTTTGGTGTTACTGATGTCCATGGGCGACGATAGCCACTTACCATCAAGTGGATCTTCAGCTCGTTTGCCGACTATTCAATAAAAAAAAACCAAAACTTTTTGCATAGGCATACTGACTGTTTATAACTTTTTTTAAAATTTGGATTGCCGGTAAATCTACAGACAAGCCACTTGATGGTGCTTCACGTCGCCCATGGCTATCACCAAAACCAAAAGAATCATCGATATAACACCGTAAAGGACCGTGCCATCAAATCTAATACATTGAGTAGATAGATCTAACAATCCATTGGTATAAAGGCCAGCGCTCTTCTTTCAGAAGGGATACCTATATAAATTACTTACTAACATTATAAATCTTCTAAATTGCCTTCTTTTTACCTGGGACACTACATTACACTAGCATTCTACTACGCCTATTTGCGACAAATGTGAATTGAACATAACGTTCGTATTGTATCTTATCTTGTACAGCATAAAACGTTTAGAAGGCAATATTCGATTACAGCTTGTATGACATCAAAGCAAAAATATCCGAAAGCATACACCAGCAGCAAATTGATTAAAGGTATCTGCGTTGCTCGGTGTATTCTAGATCGCAAACTTTATTTTAGCTTCAGAACCAGGTCGCCTGCTAATTTGAGTGCTACAGTTTGCCACTGCTAAACTGCTACTAGCCTCTCGAATGTTATTTTGGTCCTACTACATTAGACAAATTGGCTGTGTCACTTACAAGCATAAATATTTAAGTTGCAGGACGGTTGAGCAGTAAAATATTAATGTTAATGATAATTTCTTGAGCACAAATGGCTTGGGTGGTACTGGAGAACTTTTATTTCCATTCGTAGGTAAAGGATAACAGAGGAACATCAAATATAAGAAAGAATATACATAGATAGTTTCATAGTTTGAAAGATGGTAGGTATAACTATTTATTTATCTAGACTAATATTATAAAGAGGAAAGATTTGATTGTTTGTTTGCATTGAATAGGCTTCGAAACTACCGAACCGATTTGAAAAATTCTTTCACTGTTGGGAAGCTACACTATCCCCGGGTGACATAGGCTATATTATATATATATTTTTTTTACTATTTTTCCCGAACCGAAGCTAGGGCGATTTCCTATTTATTTATAAGCAGGCAGTATTTCAACTGGTTTTGCTTATATCCATTTGTTTAAGCTTTGGATAGTTTCCCTGAAGCAAAGTCTACTACTACTTTTAATAATTATAAAAAGAGATCCATCGATAACAATGAATATTTTATCTTGGCTTAAAAAATATTTAATATAGAAATTCGTTTTATGAAAAGCGAAGAACCTTCTGCGATGATACTTTTTATAGATAATTTTTTAGCTACTTCTTTTTAGCTACTTCTGAATCAAAGTTCAGGGTTCTGAATCAAGTTTGAAAAACAAGAAATACCAGAGTCACTTTGACCGACCCTTAAGGTTAAAAACTAACGAACTTACAAAAATTATTCATTATTAATATCTACTTCATGGCTTTGAACCTAATCAATATAATTACGTGATAATACGTGATAATAATAGTACGTCATAAACCTCACACTAGTTACATTACTGCTAATATTTACTTTACATAATCTGACGAGATAGATATTCGTCTTAACCTACATAATAATATATTGTGCGTGGCCTTACAGGCAGGAAATTGTCCTAACAAAATAAATTATTGATACAATAACGAGCAGAGTTTCCAAAACAATTACGGTAATAGGTCTTGAGACTTGGAGATTTTTCTGCGCAATGTGGTAAAATAAATCAAGGCATTTTGCGAGACCCCTAAATGATGAATCGCGTGTTCTAGATACGGAACGTACTTATTATTGTTCTTTTGTTCCTAAATGTTATTTAAATAAGTAATGTCCATCATTAGAAATGCTCTCATGTGATGCTCGTATATTTTGTGAATGGCAAGGTTATCAAGGTTTCCAAGACTCAGGTTAACGCTTGTTTTGTAGCTACTAGTGTTCTGTCCGCGGCTTTGACTGCGTTTACCAGTATAACACGTAGCCAAATATTTATTTATTTATTTAAACTTTATTAAACCAAAAACAATGTGGTACAAAAGGCGGACTTAATGCTATAAAAGCATTCTCTGCCTGTCAACCTTTGGGCAGTGGGAGAACAACGAAGGCGGTCAAATAAATACAGACTAAAATTATGAATTATTATTATTTTATATTTTATTCCAGATCATGGCTAAATCTCAGATTAAAGAAATAAAAGGCAGATATAACTTTCGCAAAGAAATGCAACGAATGACGTGAAGCCGCTTTTTCACTATGTGTGCATGACAACCATATTGACAGCTAGCAGTGGCATCGTAGAGACACATACTTCTTTGTGTGTGTAAGTTGCCACATTGAAAACAAAAAGTCGCAATCTCCCGCAATTTAGTAAATATTTTTTGCCATATTTTCGACTTGAAATATTATGCAAAATTAAATTGGCAAATTTATTTATCAAATTATAAATTATCAAAAAATATAGATATAAAATATGTCAAATGTTCTTTTAATATACAATACTTAATATGTTGAATTGTTTTAATTTATGGTTTTTTCTCTTTTGGGTAGTTATTTTTCATTGAAAAATATTAAAATTTTAATACATTTATTATAATTAAAATACATGAAATATATATAATATACGTCATCTTCATTAAAATGCAATGAATAAACAAAGCAAAATTTGGATTGCCAATCATTATGTTGCCTACTTTGAGGAATAATAAAATCCCATTTATCTCGTATTATAGCATTTGTCGGCAATCTGCAAAATAAAATAATTTATTGAGTAGGCTAAACAGGAACTAAAATAGAATACAATATTTTCTTTTAATCGTGCATTTTATCGTAGGCAAACGTGATATTTACAATCAACCAGGTTTACCTATGTTAAAATCCTTATTTTATCCCTCTAATCCTTTTTACAATCTATCTTATGTTTGTCATAACCCAGCGACTGGTATTTATGCATTGGCTGCATTTCCTCATTTTTAGATTTAAATAAATACAACTATTTACTTTTAAAATATTTTTTTTGATATAAATTTATAATCGATCAGTGTTCAAATAACCCATGCATATTTCCCCTAATTTAGGGTAATCGATTTTCATATAAAGCTGGTATAAAATTGAATAATTGTCGAGGTTTTGTGTTCCGAGCGCACCTCAAAAATATTATTATAAATATAATAAAATAATGAACAGTTACCTGTGAAAAGATATTTAATCTTCTTTTGCTTGATTTTGGGAACAACTTTAGCAGGTTTTAAAATTGCAAGACGGCATTTTATCTGAGAAAATTATTTTATAAATTTTGACAATTGTGACGTGAAAGCTATTTGACGCTTTCTTTAGTACTGAATCGGGTTTGTATTTGCTTTTTTAGTTTGTATTTGCTTTGGTAGCTTCACATTTTAGTTGAATGAATATATCTGCCTTTTATTTCTTTAATCTGAGGGCTAAATATAATGAAAATCTGTTCAGTACACAGACATATATCAAGAATAGACGACGCATGTACCTCGAATTGTATGAAAACCAAGCGTGTCACTTTTTTTGACACATTGTGCTGTCACAAGAATATTTAGTGCTGAAATTCCCCATCCTAGCGATATCAATTCGAAACTGATTCGTTACCGATTCTCGACAACGATTAATGATTCTCAAAATCGATTACCGATTATAATTAGGTATATAGAAAATCGTATGATCGTTTGTAGGCGTAGAATATGTAAAACATAAAAAATGCCTTTGGTTGGTTGTACATAATAATATACTATAGTGCTTGAATATGACCGAATAAATAGTTTTGTGTTTTATTTAACTTGATTATTTGTTAATTATAAACACAAGCTTCAAAAATGTAAAGATAAATAAAGAGATCATAAATATTATGATTGTTTATTATTTGCTTTCAAGAAATTAAATAAATGAAAATTAAAAAAATATTTATAAACATTTCTTTTATGAAAATCAAAACATCATAATGGACACATTTAAACTTACCTACAGTTAAACGAATATTTTTTTTAATTAAAAATTCAAAATAAAAAAAACAGTACATCAATATTCGGTATTGCGCTTGAAATCAGCCTTCGTTTCTTTTTCGAATCCGTAAAACAGTCATCATTGAAATGAATAGAACATATACGGCTATATTTTGTTGGAAACCATCTCTATGCCCCGTCGTTATAATTTATTTTGCTTTAATATTGGGGTCACTTGAAAACCTTTAATTATAATGTTATCATGAATAAAATCACTATACAGAAACATTAATATTGTAATGAAAAATAATTTGCCTGTTAAAAACTGTCTCTATATAAATATTATTATTCATTGGTTTTCAAAATCGATTAACATCGATTAAATGAACGAGACCACACCGAGTAAATGAACAACACTATATGCAATATTTTACAGAAACACGACAATATTCACCGTACTACGAAGCTAAGCGACGATTTATAGTAACGATTGTTTTACTTTCATTGCGTGTTCCAGTAAACAAGCCGTATAAATTTTGCTACCAAAATCAGCAATGTATTGAGTAGTATGCAGTACACAGTAAGTTAGTGCTTTTCGTTGTAAAACGTGGTAGAAATGCAATAAATATGAAAAAAAATATTTTAAAATAAATTACTACACAATTTTATAAATAAATTACTTAACGATGAAAAGAAATATTTCCTTTACCTCTGCTAACTGTATTTGTAGAATTCCTACAGTTTAAAATGTTACAATTAGGCATTTTTCGTTATTTCAGTTGACATCTATTGCCAATAGCAATGAAACGCCAACTAAATGACACGGCGCTCAAATAGGATTTAAAATCCTTTCTGTTACACGTGAAATGTATGAACATGCGGCATCTACTCTAGGTATACATGTCTGTGGTTCAGTAGCTTTTGTGTGAAAGAAACATTCATACAGCCTCACCAACTTTCACAATAAGTACATTACGGCCGACGTATCTTGGCGCGTCTGAACATCGGCTTTGCGAACTTCAGCGCATGTAAGACAGAGATAGCGACACGAACATGCTAACGTGTGACTGAGACATAATACGTCGCGTACCGAGCATTGCCGAATTATGTTACTGCGCAGCCTTCTGCGCGAAGTTCAGACGCGCCAAGATACAGCGGCCGTAGTGTAAATACGTACGGTATTTGTAAATAAAGTAATGAAGGCTTATTCGCGAACATATTAGCTTCAGTTCGGCACTAATTTCATGACCTGAATTTTACGAAAAATCACAGGTATCGGCTCTTCGGAAACAATAGGCGGTGAAGTTATAAAATCAATAGCGCAGAATAAGATTTGAAATATGTTTTTGGAACATGGAATGTTTGAGTTTGGAAATGTGAAAGGTTTCGATATTGGTATTTTCAGCTTTTCATTGCTCGTGCAGGCTCGTATGTTTTGAAAATAAACATGTCGACATATCGTCCAGTTTTTATGTTTGTGTGTCGCGTTCAGTTGTATTTTATGAGTGGATGGATAGGTAAACAATTTTAAACGTACAAAAATATGTCGATGTCGATTTTCGGTGTTCGTTTCATGCTATGTACTTATGTCACGATTGTCATGTCCAGTTGTCAAGAAGTCATATTGAAACTATAACAAGACGAATATCACGTGACTTCCCTGAGGTCACCTCGTCGAAGCGGGCCTTCCTGATTACAATAAGCTTTTTGAGTAACAAAGGTGTCGGCCAAAAAGAAAGTGGAAACCCACATTAAGAAAGAAAGAAACATTTAATCCGACATAGGCACTGTAACAATGTTAAAACACAGTGGTATATCTATTACTATATCAACAATTATAAATTGTATTCGGAGTTGCAGCATTACTGGATTTTATTACACGTTGAGAACATTTTACGAAATGGTTGATAATGTCATGAAGTTATCCTTCGTACTCACATGACCGACAATTTAAAACGCTACCAATAACAGTTAATCTAGTAATTTTTATTTGATAACATGATTAAATATTAGTATTCTGGCTGACAAAATGAAATTACTCAGTTGTAAAAGTATTACATTACAAGGAACATAAGGTATCGATCAAACTCAACCTTGAATTTAGTGCCATGATACGTTTGGCTTTGTGTCATCAATATCTTAGTTATTTATATAACAGTGACTTAAAATAGTATTATTATTGTAATATAAAACTCTCCCGCCTATTTTTCTCGAAATTCACAAGTGTTTGGACTCCCTGGCAATGTTAATGCAGCATCGAAAGTCTTTGGTTGGCATGGAAACTTGATAGGGTAGGCTACTTGTTTCCCCTAATCACTATTGCACAGTGTGATATACGGTCCAGGTCACTTTAGATAGCATTTACACTTTAGGTATCCTACAGTTTACTGCTTCGTTAAATTGAAGGCATTTAAGCTTTGCATTTCTCGACTTCGTCTCATAAAACACCGCTAAAAAGCACGGGTATCTCCTTCTAAGAAGGCCTACAGCATACTCCACAATGCTACTCCTGGAATCTGTGGCCAACCTGAGTGTCGGAAATTTTTATTTAGCACGAAAGGGTGCAAGAAATGTGTACCTTTAGTGACCTGGTGACACATGAACCTGCCGACCGGCATTTGCTTTTTAATTGTTCAGTCACTTAAAATCGACACAAGCCACTAGGCAATGAGCGTTCAGTCTCTTTATAGAAGTCATTTAAAAGTCATAAAGCATTTCATCAGGCGTTCAAAAGCTTAAACATTTAATTGTTTGCACAAATTGCAACTCCAACGTTCCGGGGTTCCGAAATTAAATCAATTACGGAAATAGAATGGCGTATTGACTTTTTATGGAACTAATTACTTGGAACAAAAGAGTTTTTTCGTTACGTGACCAGGGTATATTAACCACGGTATCGACCGAACGTCGCATGCTAGTTACTCGTTGCCTTAGCAATAATAACCAGATTCTCTAGCTTGTAGATGTTTGGATTTGGGGTGCGCTGAACATTGAATAACAATCAATTTAATTCAAAGTTAGTAGACGAGTTTTTGAAATTTAAATCTATACCCGATATAGCAGTAAAAACAGGCGCAGACCTTAATTTATGTTATCAACTGCCCAAGCAGTCTTGTCTCTTTATTATCATAGGAATGTGCTTTAGGTCAACTTGTAACTTACAATTTACAATTTGACTACTGAGTTACATCAGTTACGATAATACAACGATAATATAATTTCGTAAGAAAAAATTTTGTCCTTGATCTTGGTCTTGATGTTCCAAGTTTTAAGAACAGTCAGATTTTTGAGAAGTAAATCTTGAAAGTGAGTCGTAAAGTTAGTATTTCACTTTAAAATTATTGTTTTCGGTTACAAATGAAACTCGATTCCATTTTAAATTTGTCACAGTTGTAAAAACATAATCCGTTGAAAGTATGCCACGTTGTTGAAAGAGAGCTCAAACCCTTACAATACTTTGTGGGGAAATGGGTCAGGATAATGAGTTCTATCTTTGGCGAAGTAACGAAGTGGTCCAACGTATCCGTAACGCATTATTTGCAAATGGTCTAATAGTAAAAAAATATCTAAATTAATCTTTAGGATATTAGTTAGTAGGCAGGTACTTCTCATTGATAAATAACTGAACTCAATCTTCGCTGGTGCAGAAGAAACTGAGAAAATAGAAAATTTAAATGTTAAAAACCAAAATACCGTTTCTTTATTTACTTATCCTGAATAAATACACATTCTGCGTGTTTTGTATATACGTATATAAAACACACAGAATGTTTGTACGGATGTCCTTTATAGACTTTGAAACCATCCAACCAGCATGCCCCAAAATGGTTTCATTTCAAAGGCAGTAATACGTAGATGGTTTGAGACCACTAAAACAATGCATTAGGCACATTTTCGATTTTCAACTTTTTCCATGGAATTTTTTTTGCGTAGTAGCACATGTCGGGTATCCACTAGTTTTTTTGAATAAAATAAAGTAAATTATTATACATTTTAACTGTACGCTGTTTTAATAATATAATGAAAACTTTAAACTAAAAGTCATTCATAACTACAAGAGTTCAAAAAAGAAAAGTTGAATGTTTGAATATTTAACTATTAGATAATTTTATAAATCATCATTGCATTTTTCTATCGTGATGAAGTCATTGTAATACAAGCATTGCATTGTAAGCCATTTATCGTCTATTTCATACAATATCATTATCTGTAAATTATTGCGGACGTCTCCTAAGCCAATATTATATGTATGAACTAAAATTATACAACGACATGAATATAGCAGCCTGAAAATGATGCTAAGTAGGCATGTGCATAAATTATTGCGACCTCAATAGCAACTATACGAGTATGTGTATACGGGGCGAGTAGAATACTTTATAGCATGTTAATGTGACAATTAAATTTTCGGGTGTTCAAAATCGATTCCGTCAAAATGACAGACGGATTTTGTAGCTGTGGAGTTAGCTCATTATGTCTTCTGTGCTTACACACAACTTATCCGTACATTGTGAAACAGACCCTAAGATTGCTATACAAAAGTTACTATTAAAATTGACATCATTCCATTTCAAATCAATAAAACCTCCTCGTGACAGTGGGCCCGATTTCAAATCCTGGCACGCACCTCTAATTATCAATTGTTATGTGCGTATTACAAGTTAATTATCAGTTGCTTCGGTGAAGGAAAGCATCGTGAGCAAACCTGCACACCGGAGAGTTCTCCATAATTTATCAAAGGTGTGTGAGGTCTACCAATCCGCACTCGGTCAGCGTGGTAGACTATGGCCTGTACCCGTTACATTGTGAGAGGAGACCCTGAGCCCAGCAGTGGGATAGTTATGGGTTGTTGTTTAGTTTTTTTGGTTTTTACGTAACCATATTTATGTTGTGTGCCTTTTGAAATTCACTGAACATAGCCGACTGGGTCCTGATTTTCTGAATTCAGCGGTTTTCTGCTGTCTTCGAATTAAAGTAATTTAAAATAATAATATGTTTTTTTTTAAAATATTGCGACTATAAGTTGAGATGTAAGCTACCCTTTCTTTCAAGTTGGGTCAAACTGCACACGGTGTGCAAAGATTAAAATCGGTTAAGTAGTTTAGGAGTCCATCGCGGACAAACAACGTGACACGTAATTTATATATATTTAGCAGAAGGAGGTATTCTATGGTGTGAACTCAGATCATCTCTGCAAACCATGTATCAAACATTACTTCAGTACTATGAACATGGATCTCTCTCTGTGGGCGTAATTATATGTCAGGACTGCCAGGATATTAAATAAAACACACAATTCGACAGGCACAAGGATACTATTCGTTTATTGCCTGATAACACCCGATTTTATCAATTCAACGTTATTTAGTTGTTTACTTTGATTCGCGATACTCTCAATCTGTCTGTCTTCTTGACAGTTCCCTTTTTCTTAATTTCAAAGATTATTACGAACTTATTTTAGGCTGCACCGATATATATTAAGATAAGATGAAAGAATTATTGAATTAGCAGTGTGATGACTTTACATTGCAATGCGGTTCTAATGTCCAGTGTTGCTGCTTTATGTACTCTTCCTACCTACTATAAGTTAACTAAAACTATTATTCCTGGAGTGAAGCAGACCCTGAGTTTGCTAGTAACATTATTCTATACTAATGTTATTTAAAATACAATACACACACATAATTAGAAATAATATTAATTGTTTATAATTATTTACACTTTATCAAGCAAGTAGATTAAATTACTATTATCAGTAATCTGATGGTGATGGAAAAGTAACACATAATTTTATTAACCGACTTCAAAAAAAGGAGGAGGTTCTCAATCCGACTGTATTTTTTTATGTTTGTTACCTCAGAACCTTTGACTAGGTGAACCGATTTTGATGATTCTTTTTTTAATCGAAAGCTGGTACTTGTCATGTGGTCCCACTTAAGAGATCTGACAATGGCATCCATGAGAAAACCATATAAGTCTTAAATTTTCATTAAGTATGTGAGCGACTAATGGACGAATAACTCAATATCTGGCCAACCGATTTCGATGATTCTTTTTTATTGTTATTGGAAAGGATATACTTCATTTGAAGTTGGTTTTTTTGTTAAAATTTTAGATTATACGGTTTGTCTTATATCGGAAAACTTTCATATCGAATTTTATTTATTCATATTCTGAGGGAGTTTTATAAAGTACGTCGTATAGTTCAGGAAGCCTGATAAAATAAATTGCAAGAGTAAAAAGAAAAACTTTCCAAAGAAAGACTTGTTTATGATCAAACTGTTGCAGGGGTCGAATTTCCTCTTACACTCTGGCTAACTGACTTTTTTCAGACTGTATACTTATTAAGAAGAAAGTGAACGTAAAATTTACCTATTATTCATACTTAGTTATAATTTATAATAATAAATATGAAGTGCAGAATTCCCCGAGGTCAAATACTTCACTTCTAATTTATTAAGTTATTGAGATAAATATTTATACCACTAAAATCAACCAGAGGACGAAAAGGATCGTATTGCAGAATTTGCCAAGGGTTTACCGCATTGCATCCTAACTATATTATAGATATTAAAAATGTAGATAAACCTGTAAAAAATCAGTTTAATATTTTCAAAGTTGTACGTAGCTGTTTAGTGTAAAGAAAGAAAATATTGACGTAGTAAGTACTTTGAGAAGTAAACTGTTTAACACATTTTAATGAGCTCTGAAGTGATGGGTCTATAACACTTTTCCGCTTCGCGGAGAGAAGTTAAATGAACCTCTACGTCAGTAACTCACCCGACAACTTAGAATTAGGTTAACTCTTTGGCGGAGGAAAAACCCTCACACCTATCACTTTCAATGTAAATTTTCACTCATAGTTTACACAGGAAACTTTATTTTTTTATGTTCTATGCATGGAACACACATCCCACTTTGATTTATTACGGTCGGTAAATAAGCATTGTTGTATAAATTAGAGTAATGAATAACACTGTTACTACATGCTTCAAAGTTACGTATTTTATGGAGAGGTACGCTAGATACGTCCGGCCGTCGCGACGTGCTTGCAAACACTGATCTAAATTTTCACCCCAACTGAAGCGAAAGCTTTCACAGGCTTTAACGCCTGTAAACGGCTTTGTGGTTATTACTAGAAGGATTCCGTTTGCGATGCCGTGTCACCTGCACTGGCAGTGTGATTTAAGTATAATTGGATTCTCGGAATACGAGGTCGAGTTTGTTAATTAAATTTAATATTATTTAAATTTTTATCCGATTACGGTGACGCCAAAATAAGCTAGGTTATGATTTTTAACCGAATGTTTGTTTATTTATCTGGTGTGCAGGACAACTTTTTAATAACTTATTAGCTGTGGTAAGGGAATATGATCAATAAGCGCACACCTGAAATTTTAAGTTCTTATAGCATACTAAAATCTGCCAGTAGGTATATATTATGTAAGACTATTAGTTCACCGTGGTTGATGGTTGGTGCATTAAATTATTATTATGTTATGATGATAACGATAAAATCGTTCATTACGGTACGGTGGCTAAAGTGCCTTATTTACCAGTACCTATCGTATACTATCTTATAGCACAGTGTGAGCTAAACCAGCATTTTAAAGTAACGCTTTTTCGTGACCTACGTAGTCCTTTTTTACACCTCGCGGAAACGTCTCAGTAGTCTTTAGTTATGTATTATGGCACGGCTAAAGTAAACACCGAGCTCTAATAGAGAAATTCAAAGTCGCGTGTTTAGGTCACAAATATACGCTTAGTCGGTCACACTCATGTACTAAGATTTTTCATGTTGCAAGTGATGTGCCTACAAATTAATGAGTCATCACCAAGACCCCTGACTCAAGAACAAAATTAGCTAAATATAATTTAATTACACTTTACATTTGGCTTTGTACTATGTTAATGAACACATATTAATTTTATACATGTATTTTAAGTTAGTTATATGTAAACTATTAAAATTATACTACCATTACGTACTAAAGTGATACTTAGGTATCTACTTTCAAGATATGAATACAGTATTGATATCTTCAAAAAATTTAACTAAGAACACTCTTCTCGTTAACAGTACTTGATACTATAATACTATATTTTTAATGCAGTTTTAAATAAACCAAAAAGTTACAGAAAATGTTTGATAGAAACAGTCAATCAGTTAGTTACAAATTTAGACAACAAAGCATTATTGTTTCTTTATAGACATTATTATCATTCTATCGTAAGCCTACTAATACTCGTAGGCTGATTAATCATGAGATTGGAAGAGGTCGAAAAGATAATCAATAGTAGCATTATGTGGGAGGGCTGTATTGAACGAAGCAATCTGTTATGTAATCATGGCAATTACTCTTTTAGGTGAAGCACTACTGATATTAGCCATATTAAGTACAATTTTTTTTATTTGAATAGGGCTTTACCAACGTTTTCCAGCATTGAAGTATTATTACTAGCGTATAGAACCGACACCCCGAACACCATGTATGTCCCAATGCATTGGCGCCACTTGGCTTCAATCTTCAATGGATTCGTTCGATTTTGAAAGGAGAACCGGGGCTCAATTTTGAAAATCGAACCTCCCGGGCGGGACACACATTTTGTTCGAGATGTCTGTTCTATGTCATTATTATTTTATTAGGATATTTTTTATCACGTTTCCCGGGATAAAAAATATCCTGTGTCTTATTCCAGATCATGATTTATCAGTGTGCTAAATTTCTTGAAAAGACGTTCAGTTGTAAAGTCATCATCAAAGAGTATCATCCATATGAACTTTCACAGTCATCTATAATATTCTATAGTAAGATTTAAGATTTGTCGAAAGCGTTTGATGGTATTTTTAGGAACTAATAGAAATATTTCTTAAAAAAAATAACAAACACCACCTTTTTATTTTAATTTAGTACTAGATAATTTTATTATGACAATCTAATCAAAACCTCACGAAACAAATCGTCCCACTAATTAATTCTACGAGTACGCAATCCGGCAGAGCTTCCGCTCGCAAAGACGTTCAAGAGCAAAAGTGCCGGTTACTGCCCAGCGCACGTCTATTTATTGGCACTGCCCCCTCCACGCCATCATTTTCTTCGAGACTGCTAACAGTATAATAACTTCCGACACTCGTTTAGGCCATTGATTCAGATTAGGGCAATGTGAAATACGCTGCAGGCTCTCAATTATTATGAGAGACCCGTTTGCCAAAAAAGGCGGGTTATAACAATTTGACAAAATTCTTCTTTTTGTTGACTTCAAAAAAGGAGGAGGTCCTCAGTTCGATAGTATTATTTTTTTATTGTTACCTTGCTCGGTAATTTATAGTGTCCGACCGAAGCTTCGGCTTCGGCTTCGGCTTCGGCCACCTTCGGCCAAAAAAGCACCTTCGGCCAAATCTTCGGCTTCGGCCAAAAATTTGCCGAAGGTTTGGCCGAAGCCGAAGGTTTGCTAGTTGTCAAATATTTGAAATTTACTGAACGATGCTAGAGCGAGACGGACCAAAAAATTATATGTAAAAAATAGATATTGAAAAAGCGTTAAACTTTGCTCAATTATTTTATAGAAATATTTTGTGTTCGTCTGATAATTAAAAAAATGTGACTGATTATTTGATTATTTTTGTTAAAATTACTTTAAGTAAATAAATATTTAATTAACATTGTATATTTGAAACTTTTATTTTTGACAATATTTTATTACCTACTTGTATATGTTGGTCACTCGGCTCGTTATTGGGCTAAATCTCTAAAGCTCTCACAATATGTATCTAGTATATTCTGAGATCAAAGTAACTATCGTATTTCTCAAGGTCAATGACACCTTCGGCTTCGGCTTCGGCTTCGGCCGAAGGTTTTGGTGAATACCGATTAATCGGCTTCGGCTTCGGCTTCGGCCAGAATTGCACCTTCGGTCGGACACTAGTAATTTATTAACCGATTTGGAGTAATTTTTTTTTAATTTGAAAAGGTATGCTTGGGCCTATTTTGGGTACATGGAGATTTAGATATTGTGTTTTTCGAAGGCTAGTTCTTCGAAGTTGGTTATATTTTTGGTAAAATTTAAATTACCCTACTTATCTTTCATGAATCTATGTTTAGTGAGAGGTATGATGGTAGTAACGTGGGCTCTATATCAAATAGTACCGCGGAGCACTCGCTCTTCTAAATCCGCCCAGTTGTAATCTTCTCTAGTTTCCAATTTATTACACTTTTTTCAAACTATTTCTAATTTCACAGTTCAAACAGCCGACAATAGCTCTGCAGCGGATCAATATCTAAGTAGATTCTCGCTGTCCGAGAGCAAGTATGAAACTTTTGTAGATATTACAAGAACTTTGAATGAGAAAAATGAGAAATCTTCTAAAGTGTAGTTGGGTGGCAATAATCTGTATTTTTACTTTATTAAATGACAATTTTAAAACAACTTAATTCAGGGTTAATAAAGAGTGGTAAATGGAAGCTATTATATATCTTAATATATATATAAATTACGTTTCACGTTGTTTTTCCGCAATGGACTCCTAAACTACTTAACCGATTTTTATCAAATTTGTACACCGTGTGCAGTTTGATCCAACTTGAAAGATAGGATAGCTTACATCTCAATTTATAGTCGCAATATTATACATAATTTCCGCGTGCAAAGCTGTGGGCAATAGCTACTTATATAAAATACAGAAAATATTTGTAATGATGTCCTTTAGACAATTTGAAACCATCCATGCGATGTGCCTCAAACTGGTTTCATTTGAAAGGCAATAATGCGAAGATGGTTTGAGATCACTAAACAATGCGGTCGATTCATGAGGTATATTTTAGACATTTTTGGGTATCCGCTAGTAATTAATAATGGTAGTAGAGATGGTAAACATTTGTAATGGCTCGTCCCAAAGAAGCAAAACTAGTATGACAACCAACTGTATTTAAATCTCACTGCTATTAAAGAGTACATAAAATCTCATTTCTTATATACGTCACTATAAGAACCACTATATTTTATAATGAACCTATCACTTAGCTGAATTATTGAAAATTGAACCATATTAGATTTTTACACTCATTAGTTGTTAAATTATGTATTTTTAGAGAATTCTTATTAACTTATTAAACACCTCTCTAGTTCTTAATTAAATGTCGCGAAATGGAAGAAAATTTATCCAATAATATCCTTATGATTGTTTCGTAATTATGAAACTTTTTTCTGATTATTTCGAAGGTACGTTATAGGTAAATAGTTTTACTTTCTTGCAGACTAACAAAAAATATTATGTCCATAGTTCTAAAAGAAGTTGTAATAAGCTACACCACCACCATTATTGCTCGAACCGTTCCTTTACCGAATACTGTCAATATTTGATAGGTGATAGTTAATTGCAAAACTTGAGCACTCGCCTGTTTTCGAAGACATCTAGCAATCGGTTTCGGTTACTCAACTCTTCAGACAATTCACACTTGAACAGCAAAGCAACAACCCATAATTGTCCCACTGCTGGGCTCGGGGTCTCCTCTTACAATGTGAGTGGTACAGGCCATAGTCTACCACGCTGGCCAAGTGCGGATTTGTAGACTTCACACATCTTTGAGAACTTTATGGAGAACTCTCCGGTGTGCAGGTGTCCTCAAAATGTTTTCGTTTACCGAAGCAAGTGATAATCTGTATGTATGTACATATAAAAGACAAAAGTGTTTGACAGATGTATCAATGCACATGCCAAATCCTTAGGGCTTGAAACTTAAAATTTCGCACACGTATACCTCTTAAGACATAGGCATCAACTAAGGAAGAATTTTTCAAAATTCAACCCCCAAGGGGGTGAAACAGGTGATGAATATGATAAGCATAATTTCCGTGTGCGTAGCTACGGGCAATAGCTAGTTATCTGTAAGTTATAAAATGCACATAATATTTGAAAATTAGAGGTGGGTGCCAGAATTTGAACTCGGGCCCCTGCGTTCGGGCGACCAACGTTCTAACCACTAGACTATCACTGTCAACAACTGTAAAGCAAATAGGAAGTGTTATGCAGCTTACCATTATTAATAAAATAAACCATTATTTTCTATAGAAATAGCTGACAATGGTAAGTGGTCACCAATGGTTATGAATTACAGCCGCCACTTTGCCGAGCAAAGAATGAAAAAATAAAATAAAATGATTCCTAAATATTGCCTCTTACACGTTGTAACAATAAATAAATAATTAATATAATCTGCCCCTGCGTTCATTTTTAAACTAGATGATCTCTATATCTATCTTTATGTACTTGTAGTGTGCACAATAAAGAATATTGTATTGTATTGTACTGTATTGTATTGTATGGTATCATGGGGATTAAACTGGTTAGTATCATTGAAGTATAATGTCATAGAACAGACATCTCGAACAAAATGTGTGTCCCGCCCGGGCCGGGAGGTTCGATTTTCAAAATTGAGCCCCGGTTCTCCTTTCAAAATCGAACGAATCCATTAAAAATTGAAGCCACGTGGCGCCAATGCATTGGGACATACATGGTGTTCGCGGTGTCGGTTCTATACGCTAGTAATAATACTTCAATGGTAAGTATACAAATTTCTACGATATGTACACATGCGCAATGAACGGCGTCGGTAACAATTTATCTATCTCGGTAGCGATAAATGAGTATGTGTACAAATTCTCAAGTCAAGTATTACCTTTAAGCAAAACATAAGTACACCGACAAATATATCGTTCCGAGTGAATTCAATCAAAATGTTAATTTATTACACCATGCTTTTATATTCATTGAGTTTGCGCACTCATTCGTGGGATTCAATTTGCGTTTTCAGATAAAATTAAACGAACTGTTCGGGCAAATGGAACTACGTTTGAAAACGTTTTGAACTTTTATTGATATATTATTTTTATTGATATATTAGGCATCTATATGGAAATTTTAGATAGGTATAACGAATCCTTCTATGGTGTAGTTGTTCAGTATTAGTTTTATTATCCTCCTCTATCTCTCCTCTTCCCCCCGGACCTCTGAATTGAGTTGACGTGCCTGAGACTATTTGCGTTTATTTCTCAAATATTAATTAAATTTTCTGCCGTAAATTAATACTAAAATAATAGGAGTGCATAAGACGTGAGAAGTAAGCCCGCTGTGCTCAAGATTGTGCATCAATTAGCCGGTGAGTGACTGAGATAACCGCTATGCACTGATATGCATTGTAAAGTGAATGAGCTATAATAAATCTATCACTGTCGCTCTTCCGCATATTAATTGAAGAGAAATAGCAAGTGAAATAGCGATAATAACTTCAATATTGCATAATAGTCATCCTTGTTGTGCGTTTTACTAAATACTGAAGAGTAAACAAGACCGCACATTACTCTGGCTTGTACAGGGGTCATCATAAACTGGACGGCAAAGCTTTTTGTACTAATCTCTCGATAGCTACCATCTTAGTGAGACCTATCACTGATAACGTGAGGCTTGTGGAGAGGTCAAAATATACTGGACGGAAAGGCATTTTGTACTAATCTCTCGATGCTCACCAATTTATTGCGACCTATCGCTGTTCAGTTTTGCATCTGCACCATTTTTTACTGTGCATAGAAACAGAATGCATGGAATATAAGGCCGTATTAACATTGTCGCATCCTTGAAGACTTCTGTGCGCCTAGTACTCGATAGAATTAATTGCTACTAAAAGTCAAATCTGAATGCAATAGAAATGCCGTATTAACATTGTCCCATCCTTGAAGACTTCTGTGTGCCTAGTACTCGCTAGAATTAATTGCTACAAAAGTCAATATTACCCGACTTTGTCTTGGAATATATAATACCTGCATGTTTTCTGCTATCCTAGTATACTGACTGCACTAAATTAACATAAGTAAAATATCAAAATGAACAAATCTTGCTCAGAGTCGGACCTAAGTAGTACAGAAAAATCCCCTGCGAACTACACTTTTACTAGCATAAAAAAGAGGCGACTGGAGAATGAGGACTGTGATATAAAAACTTTTATATCCTCACTTATGGCAGAGCAGCAGAAAGAAATCAAGAAGATAAGCCTTGTGTTGTCTGAGATTCAACAAACAAACACAAAAATCGAAGGATCCATGGCATATCTTTCAGCACAAAATGATGAGTTGAGAACCAAGATTGAGCAGCTTGAAAAACAGTCAGAAAAGGACAGAGGATACATATCAATCTTAGAAAGTAAAATTGAAGATATGGAAATGTCAAGTCGGAAAGCTAATTTTCAAATAAAAAATGTGCCCAAAAAGAAAGAAGAGACAAAGGAGGATTTGCTGGAAATGGTATTGTGTCTTTCGAATAGCATTGACTGCAAGATGGAAAAAAGTGACATTAAAGATGTATACAGGGTGAACAGCAAGAAAGAAGGTCAGCACAATACTCCAATCATAGTTGAAACATCCTCAACCCTGTTGAAGACCGATGTTATAAAGATGAGCAAATCATTCAACTTAAGGCATAAATACAAACTAACTACCAAACACGTAGGACATCGTATTAATACGGATACTCCAATCTATGTATCGGAGCATCTTACTGTCAAGGGCTCTCGGCTACATTTTCTTGCTCGTGATCTGGTGAAGGCTAAGAAATTTAAATTCTGCTGGACAGCATACGGAAAAGTATATCTGAAAAGGGACGAAAACTCACCTAAAATACTAATCAAGAGCGAAGCTCAAATACAACAGCTTATGTCATCCTGACTATATGAACCTAATAACCTAATTAGATTCTATGCGTGTAATTTAATATTAATTATTATATTACTTTCCTATACTCTTTACACAATTAAACCTACATACAATAACAAACACACTTACCACACACACACACAAACACAAATTAAACAAATATTCATCTACATTTTATTATTTCAATACAAAATAAATATCTATAACAGTAATTTAAAATATCATAAGTTGCGATCCCTACAGTATATAAAAGACTATTCTAACTTCGCCATCAGTATTATAACTTTCTATAATGGATAGTTCTCTTACAACTATAAATGAAATAGATAATACAACCACTGCACGAGCTATTCACTGCGATATTGAAGATCTGGCTAAATGTATTCCTGTTCAAAAGAACGATTTAAAAATATTCTGCCAAAATATAAGGAGTGTCTATAGTAATTTTGATAATCTCCAAGTATCCTTGGCGTGTTTAAAATTTACTCCTGATATCTTGATTCTGACTGAATGTCATCTGAATCCAAATAAACCTGTACCTACTCTACCTAACTACTCAGTATTTCAGACAAAACATCATTTAAATAAGAATGATGGTGTAATAGCTTATGTTACAAAAAATATTACTGCAAAAGTAAAAGAAATTAGACTGACTCATGCCTCGGCCCTAGAAATTAAAGTTAATAACAACCTGGTCCTGGGAGTATACAGATCCCCTTCTAATACAAATGCAGACATGTTTATCAATTCTCTTAATTCCTACATGGAAACAATTAGATCTGTTAATAACATAATTTTAACTGGTGACATCAATATTAATCTTATATCGACACCAAATGAGCAAACTCATGAACGTAATAATAGGCAAAACTACATAAACATGTTAACAGCTCATGGATTAATGACTGGCCACATTTTACCTACTAGACTAAATAATTGTTTAGATCATTTTATGATAAAAATCAAACCAGGAATTACATCTGCTCACATTGCAGTTCTAAAAACAACCATAACTGATCATTCTTTATTATTTTTAAAATTATCTAAAACTAAATTAAAACACAAATGTCAGAAAATTAAAACTACCGTCGACTACGAATTAGCTTTAAAATCATTATTGGAAAAGAACTTAGAAGAATTATTAATGTCACATGATCCAAATTTTATAGTAGAACAATTAATAATTAAAATTAAGCAAGCTCTACAAGAAAACACTATTAATATACATATACCTAAAAATAGACGAACTTTGAAGCCTTGGATAAGTCCAGGCATATTAAAATGCATCAAAAATCGAAATAAAATGCAAAAAAAAGTAAAAGAAGATCCTCACAATGAAATTCTTAAAATCAGTTACAAAAGGTATCGTAATTTTTGTAATCAGTTAATAAAAAAACTTAAACGTAAATATGAAAGGGAACAATTAGCCAATTCAAGTACAAATAATAAACAACTATGGAATAACATTAAAAATATAGCTCATATGAAAAACGATAAAACGGACAACTCCAATCTTTTAAATTTAAAAATCTCGCATACTGACTCAGCAAATTATATTAATGAATATTTCGTAAATGTAGGTGGAGAGCTGGCTCAGATTATAATGAAAAATTGGGATACGGATACTGACAATATCATTATTAACAATCAAGTAAACTCATTTGCACTTTGGGATACTGATTATCAAGAGGTACAGACATATGTTCAAAATCTGAAATCTAATAGCGCTCCAGGGTGGGACGGAATCCCCGCAGCTTTTATCAAGCTAGCTAAACATGTAATAGTCCCAATCATCGTTCATTTGGCCAATTTATGCTTTAAAACAGGTATTTTTCCAATTTGTCTTAAGAAGTCAATTATCACTCCAGTGCACAAGAATGGAGATAGAGACGATGTGTGCAACTATAGACCTATATCTGTACTACCTTGTATATCAAAAATTATAGAAAAATTACTTAATAAACGATTAATAAATTACTTAAATAAATTTAAACTAATATCTAAGTCACAATACGGATTTCAACAAGGTAAATCGACTGAAGATGCAGTAACCGCCTTAACCTCTCTTTTAACTGAGAAACTTGATCAAGGAAAAAAATGCATCACGGTATTCCTTGATCTGAAAAAAGCATTCGACACAGTCTCTATTCCCATTCTTGTACACAAATTAGAAAAGATTAGTATTAGAGGTGCTCCATTAGAACTTTTCCAAAACTACTTAACGGAACGAACGCAAAGGGTTAAAATTGGTCAGGTTGTCAGCGACGATTCTAATATTACTTATGGTGTTCCTCAAGGTAGCGTCCTCGGACCTACCTTATTTTTAATTTATATAAATGAATTGTGCGAACTTGAGGCAAATGGTGGCCGCATCTTCTCTTACGCTGACGATACAGCAGTTGTTTTTAGTGGAGATAACTGGGATACGGTACGTAGGGACACTGAAAAAGGTTTAGCTAGGATTGCTTCTTGGCTAAGAAATAATCTTCTCACGCTAAATATACAGAAAACTAAATATATCTGTTTCTCCCTTACTAGTAAAACTCAACCTAACTTTAATTTTCATGTAAAAATTCATCAATGTGGTAATATCTTAAATTCTAACTGCACATGCATGGCTATTGAAAAAGTTGAAAAAATAAAATACTTAGGGGTAATTTTAGACCAGAGGTTATCGTGGCATCATCATGTAGAACTAGTAAGTGATCGTATTAGAAAATTAATCTGGATTTTTAAATTACTACGACATGTTGCGACAGTTACTCTATTAAAAAGAATCTATGTAGCCCTAGCTCAATCAGTCTTAACATACTGCATACCTATATGGGGTAGTGCATCTAAAACCAAATTTCTTGACATCGAAAGAGCCCAACGCGCCCTACTAAAAACTATGCATTTTAAATCATATCGTTTCCCCACAGATGATCTTTATAAATTAAGTGGCATGTTATCTGTTAGAAAGCTGTTTATCTTAAACACTATTTTAAAGATTCACGGAACAACAGTATATAAACCACCTCTTATGACGAAACGGCGAAAATCTACAGTTATGGTAGTAAGAATGCGAACATCATTTGCTAGACGTCAGTATGCCGCTCAAAGTGCATATATTTACAATAAAGTTAATAGAAAATTAGACATATACCCTAAAAGTCAACATGACTGTAAGAAAATCGTA
The DNA here is from genome assembly GCA_963932265.1 of Thymelicus lineola. NCBI lineage: Eukaryota > Metazoa > Arthropoda > Insecta > Lepidoptera > Hesperiidae > Thymelicus > Thymelicus lineola. The sequence continues at coordinate 7,338,016 of OZ010701.1, forward strand.
ACAGACTGGCTAAAGACATTATCCTATGAAGAAACTGAGACAATTCTTAACAACACAATAATCTGATATCATAATGTTAAAACGTAGCAAAATTACCTCTCATCCTTTTCCTCACACACACACACACACACACACACACACACACACACACACACACACACACACACACACACACACACACATACACACACACACACACACACATACACACACACACACACATACACACACACACGAACATGCATAATAACACACCGACAATACACATGTACTCACGCACATATTATTATTATTATTATTTTGTAAATTTCGTTAAATTGTTTGTAATGTACATTTAATTTTTGTTTTTTTGTTTGAAAACAGGCAATAATATATTGTTTTAAGACTGATGTGGAAGAGGGAGTCCTTCTGGCACAGGTATCTCAATACTTAAAAGAAGGACTCGAACATTTGTAAAGTTTATTACCTGTAATATTTTGATGAATAAAAGTTATTTATTATTATTATTATTATTATAACTACATTCTAAACTACTGGGCTTGTTTTTTCTTTTTTAGTTTTTTACGCAGTCGGGTTTTTGTTTTTTTTAATTAATTCAATATTCAAAAATTCAAAAAATGTATTACGACAATTCCTTTGTAATAATATTACACCTTGGGGTTTCTCATATGAACAAGATGTGATAATTTCAGCTTGTCGTCGTATTTCTCGACGTCGCTAATCCGACCCGGTAAATGAATAAGAATGTCGGAAATGCGCGCGGGGTGACTTCCCGAGATGATCTTACCTCAGTTATGTTGACGTAATATTATCTTATAGTTTAATAATGTAGGTATATATTGATATCATTATTTAACATCATTATAATTTGTCACTCAGTAATTGAAACAGGTAAGTATCAATTTTTTATCATATGTTTTTAGAATAGGTTTTGTCATTTCATTAAAATTTTTATCTTTGCCTATAATTATAATTAAACCTTTGACAAAACGAGTAATTCTATAAGAAAAGGAATGACGAATTTGTAAATGATTAACGGTTAGTGCTTTACTTTAAAATTAGCACACTGCACTCCGCAGTGCCAAAGTGGATTCAAACTTTCAGAGACCTCATTTGTAACAACGTAAAACGTACAATACGTATTTCTATTAGGCTCTACAATTTACATATATATAGATATTTTATTTATAGAGTTATAATAATAATATAATAATAATCGTTTATTTCAGACATAATTATCCATAGTTATATTTATTATTTATATTATTTATATTTATTATTTATCATTACCATCATAAAACATTTTTTGTTTACTATCAGATTATAGAATAGAACAAAAGCCGTATACATACTCGTATGTAAGAAAGTGGCGTGTTTCATTACCTCAGTTTCACCCGTTAAGTAAAGTGAGATATATTCAAAGCGTCTGAGTAAAAGAGTATTGAATTCTGCTGTCCGATAGAGGCAATGGATCGGAAAGCTGGGGCTGGTCAGTGCCGTAGGTACCTACTACGTACATAAATATTGATACATTTGCTTTTTTACGAAAAAAGCGAAAGAGTGAACCAAATTTATGTGCATTTATAGTTTGTAATAACTTCTGTGAAGGAAAATGTAAAGAGGCAAATACTTTGAAATTTTGAGGAAATGTAACAAAATCGTTAAAGTTACGGTGAGCCGCCATTCCTGTAGGAAGTCGCTCATTTTATTCCTTAAAAATTTTTACTAGGCTTGGAAGCATCCATAAATTATTTACACATTTTTCGGCTTATTAAATCAACCTTAAGTTTCTTAAGGTCTGTTATAGTCGACCTAAAATTAAATCAGCGTGGTAGGTACGCTTTCATCGTGAGAGAAAAAGCAAGCTCAACAGTGAGACGGCAATGTAATTATAATATCTCCTTCTCATTCTCTTTTACTCTAGTATTCTCCGTATAATAATAAAATGAATAATCCACTAATGGGTCCCGGCAATTAACTCGGTACCCAAAAGTAGAGAGCATTGTTTAGGCAGCTTGCGTGTACACTTTGTAATCTGTATTTACTTGGGAAGTTTAATTAAAAATTATGTTTACACTCAAGTATTAACAAAGTTATGTTCAAAGATATTTGCTCTGTGAATAAAACCTTAGTCAAGTGTAACCTACGTCAAAACCTAAGTATTCGTAATAACGTTAGTATAGATCTATCTTTGATCCGATTTTGTGTGACAAGTGACAACTTATGTTTCATGGCCAACAACGCGTCAGTGACGTTACTGTTATTCAGAAATTCAGAATATCCATGGTAAGTAGAGACCACTAACATATTACGACACGTCATTATAAATTGCAGTTTTATTTAAAAACAACTTCAACTTACTGAAATGAAAATTGGTCATGTGGTATAAAATAAAGAAATACTTAGAAATAGTTGTTACACTTATTCCAAACTGTATTTATTTATTTAACTCTTTATTGCACCAAAAATATAACAACAACAATATAAAGTAGGCAAGTAAGTATATAGAGTAGGTACAAAAGGCGGTCTTATCGCTACACAGCGATCTCTTCCAGACAATCTTAAGATGCGGAATGCTGTAAATATACATGAATGAAGCAATCGCCAACCCAAAAACCTAGAACAATATCGAAAAATTTAAATCAGGCTATTTGAAACGAGTGTACTTTCTATATACTATAGTAACACACAAATTAATGCTGAATAATAACATAATATTATTTAACACAACGTCTTGAAATATAAATAACTACGTAACACAAAAACAAAACTGGTTTTTAATAGGTAACAAAAATCTGTAAATTAAGTTATCGCATCGCACTATCGTTTATTTCTTGAAAGTATTAATAAACTGGGTGTACGAAATAAGCACTTAGGTACTCTGTATTGTAGGTATTTTAATTTATTAGGACCGTTTTGATGAATAATATATGTGTCTTGGCACATAGTATATACATCTTTTTGGGCACATAAATGAAAATGTAACCTAGATATTAACTTATTTAAAAATAAGTATATCGGATTGATTTATTGTGTACATTTTATCAAGTGTGACGAAAAATTTGAAAGTAATAAAAGCAAAGTTTACAAGATTCGTAGGAATTGCTTCAAGCATCGTGCTTCAAACTTTATAACTTAAGCCGAGATAGAAAAGTTTTATAACTTTTTGAGTTTTATTTTACACGTTCCACCGACTCTGTTGATAGTAAGATTGGATTCAAAACTTTTTCAAATATAATTTTTTGAGCGCAGTTTTGTTGTTTGGTTTTGTTAGTAAAGTCAAACAAACGTCTATTGATTGTTGAATCACGCAAAATGAACAGTTTTGTGGTCGTTGGGAATTTTAGTTAGCAAAAAATTGGTAGGTATTCATAGAACTCATACGAAATTTATGTAAACCATATTGTGTGGTAACAATGTTAATTATACAATAGATGAGTATTTTAACCAGTTTCCATATTTTAACGGAAGTTTATACTCATATCCGATATCTATACTAATATTATAAAGAGGAAAGATTTGATTGTTTGTTTGTATTGAATAGGTTCCGAAACTAGTGAACCGATTTAAAAATTTATTGGAACGAAGTTCCTTATCGCGCGTTGTGAAAGGGGGCTAGACGGAAAATTACGACACTTTTTGATTGTTACGAATGACGACACTTTTTTTGAAGTGATTCAGAGCGTTTTACAGAGATGGCGCTGTACAACAAAAAAATTACTTAAATCGAAAGGAACTTCGTTCCATCCGGGTGTCCCTTGCCACCTCTCATGTTTTTTCACTGTTGGGAAGCTACACTATCGCCGGGTGACATAGGCTATATTATAGTATCAAAAAAATTAGGGATCCTTAATAAAACTCCAATAATGTAACCCAAGGTGTAAAAAATAAAGAAAACAGGGGCGGTTAGAGACTCGTGTATGATATATTGACAGCATCTACTAAGGTTTCATAGTCATCGGTCATATTCATAGTCATTCCATCAACACTATCTGGATACCTGGCGTTCGTCCACAGTCCGGTTCTCACGTCATTTTCTACCTCGCACGTGTAAACTGTGGAACAAACTACCTGCATCGGTGTTCCCTCTAAGCTATGACATGGGGTCCTTCAAGAAGCGGGTCTATCGTCATCATCTTGGCCGGTAACGCGTTGGTGATGCCCCTGGTGTTGCTAATGTCCATCACTTACCATCAGGTGACCCGTCTGCTCGTTTGCCTGTTCAAAGTATAAAAAAAAATATAAACGTTTGTTCCAAATATTCAATAATCGAGAATAAGTTACCTAGCAATTGTGAAAAACTCAGAAATGTTTAAGTGTTAGGTGTTATAGGTAATTAACTTATAGACTAGCTGTTACCCGCGACCTAAATCACCGTCCAATTCATCAAATAGTTTTTGAGGTCAGAGGTTTGAGGATGTTGAGATATTTAGTCTTCACTTTTATTGGAAAATTCAATAAGACAGTATTACTTAACAACTGAATTTATTTCACGTAATAAAAATACCCACGTGGAACTAGGGATGCACGATATACATCGATATTCGATGTAACACTCGATGTAAAGTATGTAAACATCGATTTAATCCGATGTTTTTTTAATACGTCAACATCGAGTAAGCATCGATGTTTTTTATTCGATGCATCGAAGAGGCAAACCTAAAGAAAAAAAGTGTTTTCTTAGTTTTTGGACATCAAATTCACTGCCGATGACCTTTTTTTTGTCCCAACGCTACTAAAGATAAAAACAATCGATGTATAAAAACATCGATGTATTTTTTGAAACATCGATATTACATCGATGCCACTATGAGATGCATTGCATCGAAAAAAACATCGATGTTTTTTTTCAATGTGCATCCCTATATGGAACCTAATTTAAAGGGTACTTACATAGTACCTAACCCTTAGAAATAACGAACAAATTGAACCCTGCGGTTGCCTCGAGAGATCTTGAACTTCCCAATGATTTTGTATTAAGGGCATGTTTGTTGAGGGTTGAAAGTGTCTTTGAGGAAGTCTTTCCTCGTCTATGTTGATAGCAATTGAGAAAATATTCCAAGTGGAACTTCAGAATTTTACCTTTAATAATATTGTTTTAGGATGATGGCTCCTTACGACAACCGTTATACCTTTATAATTGCTAGTATTAAAAACTAATGAAATATAAACGTCAAATCATAACGATATTAATATAAAATAAAATAAAAATAAGTTTACGTAATACCAACCAAAAGTATCGAGCATATAGAAAATGCAAACGTTGGAATGTGTAAATTTTTAATTAATTATAGTCTGATCAGGAATTTTTCAGCCAATCCGCTCGCATTATATTTTTTAGTTAAATGGGATATAAAACACTTTTCATCAATTAAACAGATGGAGGGTGCACCTAGTTTGGATCTTAGGGTAAAGGGCTAATAACAGTTAAAACTCTTAGAAATGTACTTCTGAATACAAAGTTACTTAAATGACGCTAGCAATTTCTACCTGTGAAAAAAGTGACTGCATAAAAGTGTTTGTGAATCAAATCAATTTTGAATAAAATATTTGAAGAGTCATTTTTTTAACTTTTAGAAGCAAAAGGAAGTCAAACATGCTGCTGACCGGTTACGGTGAAGAAGAGGGTCCCTAATCTTAACGCATACATACGGTTAATTTAAACTACTGGAGGTTAACATTAACAAGCTAATACACGAAGCAGAGTCCTCTCTACTGATTGATTGGTATATACAGCGAGGATAAAGTCCGGCCCCTCGCCACGGCCGGTCTTCTCAGCAACATCGGACTCCCCGACTGAATATCACGAACATTTCCTTATATACTCGTTACTCAAAAAACTTCAATACCGTGATCCAGGCCCTGGGCTGTGATTGGTCAGTTCAGCAGCGAATTTGGAGCCGTTACAGTCATTGCTCTCGGTGCAAAAAGTGTTGCGTGCGAGGCCGTTCAACAAAAACGGTGTAATTCAACTATTATTCTTTTGGCTTTAATACATAGTATGAGATTGAGTACGAACTGTGAACAGTCGGTACTACGGTGATAAAATAATTGCACGCGGATTTTCTATTAATTGGCAACAGGAATTATAATTTTTATTCGAACGGACAATTGCTGGACTCTAACAGCCTTTACAGATTACAGCTTCTCGTGGACAAAGGGGCGAGTTTGGAAAGGCCCAGCAGGAAGAAAATTTTGTAAAGAGCAAGCAGCAAGGGAAGGAAGCAATTTTTTCTCTTGACCATGATTAGATTAATCTATACTAATATTATAAAGAGGAAAGATTTGATTGCTTGCATTGAATAGGCTCCGAAACTACCGAACCGATTTGAAAAATTCTCACTGTTGGGAAGCTACACTATCCCCGGGTAACACAGGCTATATTACATTTTTTTTAATATTTTTCCCGAAGCGAAGCGAGGGCGATTTCCTAGTCTATTATAAAATTAAGCAGAATCCATTTTTTATGGAGAGCAAAAGTTATAAATAATCCAATAGAAAAAAGTGCCTGAAAAGAACTGAAAGCAGAAAGAGCTGAAAACAGAAGTCTGAATGACGGATGAATCCGATATCCCACAAACTCCAGCTCCTTTACAAAATTAAAATATCTCCATAAATAAACATGTAATTAAAATGGAAACAAAATAGAAGCAATTATTGCTTGTGAAAAATATGGTGGGTAATAAAATTGTGCAGAATTTGATGCAGAGCAATCAGTGAGAATTTCATTATAAGCGTTGTCAGCCGCCAAGGTTTTAAATTTTGCGTCCGACAGCCCCATTTACCGCACATACCGTATTCACGTAATTAACCAGGACAGAGGCGATGTTATTCCATCCATTCCATCGGCTATGTGGAATTTTCGTAATAAAATAATACTTCAAGAATAATATTATGAAGATGAAATTTTAATTAGGTAGTGGTTGCGCCGTGCTTTTATATAGGAGAGCTTGAATTTTGCAAGTCTGATTTTTTAACCACCAACGCAAAAAGAGGAGTTTAATAAGTTTGACGGGTTGCGAAGTAAAATCGGAACCCTTATAGTTTCGTCATGTCCGTCAGTTCGTCTGTCTTTCCGTCCGTCTGTCCGTCTGTACGTCTGCCGAAGCTAAGCGCCGAGACTCTTAGTGGTAGAAAGCTGTAATTTGGCACGGATTTAAGTACATATTTATTAAAACTCCAGAATCGTAGAATAAAATATTGAAAAACATTTTTCAAGTTACCTGTAGGGGAGATAACTTTTAATTACAAATTTTAATTACTAAATTACTTCTACCCTTTACAATGCCTACACCTCAGCAAAGGAAAGCAAAGCAACCATACAACCCATAATTGTCCCACTGCTGGGCTCGGGGTCTCCTCTCACAATGTGAGGGGTACAGGCCATAGTCTGCCACGCTGGCCAAGTGCGGATTGATAGACAAAACCACCTCAGACTTTGGTCAAAATAGCGAAATCTGCTTCAGATTCTAATTATTAAGCCTTTTGCAATGGTGATAGGACTTTCGCAATGAACCCATTTTTCTGAATATCCTACGGCACTATATAGAGTTTATATTAATTAGGTGAAGATGACGTAAGTAGTTCATAAACCAGTTTAACTGCGGTCCATTAGCCGTGACAAATGACCTACAGTTATACAAACACCTCATTGTAATAATTTTGTTTGACTAATGGCAATGCCTTCATTGATAGTGAATTATTAATTGGAAACTCATTGTATGTTAACCAAATCACTTACTGTTGATTTGGTTAATGGGTATGAAAATAATGAGATTTTGCATATTTGCATGTACATTGATGAATAATGAACAAATGCAAAATTTATTATTTTATTTTTAATTTCACACTGTTAAATTTACAAATTTACAACGTCAAAATTTTTAAACTTCGAGAAAAAACATTTATTTTTCTTTCGTACCTGTGATTTAATTAAGAACGCTTCGAAAGGCAACGAGTGTAAGCGTTATTACTCGTACCTCTGTGCTTTATTATCAGTTACATCAGGGGAGCTATCAACGCGTTTTAGTCTGAACGAAGCAGTATACCAGCTTGACCGAATCTCAGACTCTGCAATCGAAGGACGTTAAATATATTTTATATTTCTCTTAGAAGGAAGATATAGGAATCATATCATCGTAATATATGGGTACCGTTGGAATTAGGGGTGGTATGGAGACCAGCAATCTCTAATAGTTAACCTCCTTATTCCATAACAGTTAATCTCCAACAGTTGCTTCCTTCGATCTTTGTTTTATCTCGCTTTCTCGTTACCTTACTGATTCGAAATCAGACTCAAGTAATATCTAATTAAAAGTTTATATCTAACTTATCGGAAGTCCGAAGACACGATAGTACTCAAAGTTGTTCTATCAGTGGGAGGGCGAACACCTATCCCAAGTTGGTGTCGGGTTTCACGTCCACAGGTCCCTCGTTAACAATATTGTGCATGTTGGGGGTATGTCAGCCAGGGTACCTTACACTCTGGATATCGAAACAGTATTCGTTGAAGGTCGTACAGGTATATGCGCCGATTTCGTCACATCCCGTCGATAAGGTAGAGGTTATGTATCAGTAGAGTACATCAGTAGAGCCATACATACCTCTAAAGCTCATTTCACAATTGTAATGGGGGACTTTAACGCGAGACTAGATATAGTACAATAGACCACATACACACACAGATTATAAACAACACTGAGGAGTATAATCTGCCGATATATCGAGTTGTTAAAGTGTTTGTTCACATGCCGACAAACTGGCTCTCAGTTTGGCAGACTGAAAAAAATTGTAAAGTACATAAGTTGAATAAATAAATAAATAAATAAAAAAAAAAACTGCCACCATGTCCGTCAGAGTACACAACACAGTAACGAACCCCATCCAACTGCAAGGAGTTGTCAGGCAAGGGGATGTCATATCCCCAAAAATGTTCACCGCTGCGTTGGAAGACGTATTCAAGCTGATGGAGTGGAAAAAACGTGGCACTAACATCAATGGCGAATACGTTACGCACCTGCGATATACCGATGATATAGTCATCCTGGCGAGTTCCCTGGAGGAACTTGGTATAATGCTCAGGGACTTGAACAACGCCTCGCAAAGGGTGGGTCTTAAGATGAACAAAGACAAGACGAAAATAATGTCGAATGTCCATGTTACACCCGTACCAGTTATTGTTGATGGTGCTGCTGTCGAAGCTGTAGACATTTACCTGGGTTATGGTTATGGTTATGGTGATGGGCTCCAGTTTCCGTACTTAGCCTCTAAGTTGGGCCATTGTACGTAAATATGTGTGCCAGCTAGTTATCTAGCCAGCCTAGCTTCATCCAGAAGCGCAGGATCCTCCTGGTGTCTCCACAGGCTTCACGGAACGACCTCGGGGTACCGAGGATTTTAGCCCGTTGGGTTGCTACTGCCACGCATTCCAGGATTACGTGAGGGGCACATTTACCTGGGACAAGAGATCCAAATGGGTAAGTCCAACTTCGAGAAAGAGGTCACTCGTAGAATCGGGAAACTACGTCATATCTTGTCATCCAAAGTGTTCGAGCAGTGTGTGTTGCCAGTGATGATTTACGGTTCCGAGACGTGGAGCTTCACTATTGGCCTAATGCACAAGCTCAGTCACCCAGTGGGCCATGGAACGAACCATGCTCGGTATCTCTACGCGGTCGAATTAGAAATGAAGAAATCCATAGATGAACGAAGCTGACCGACTTAGTGCAGAGAATTAGCCGGCTGGACATATAGTTCAAAGGACCGATATAATCGTTGGGGTCCTCGAATATAGATCACGCCTCGGAAAAAGGAGCACGGGACGCCTCGCGACCAGGTGGACTGATGACCTGAAGAAGACAGTGGATATCCGCTGGATTCAGAAGGTTCAGGACCGGTTCAGGACCTTCTTCTTCTCCTCCATGACAAAGCACCTTTCCGAAAAGCTGGTAGATTAAAAAAATGACGTGCATAAGAGTATCAGTGATACCTACATGAATAAAGATTATTTCATTTCATTTCATTTCATTTCATTTCATTTCATTTCATTTCATTTCATTTCATTTCATTTCATTTCATTTCATTTCATTTCATTTCATTTCGTTAGAGAGGCACTTGTTAGGGGAGGCCTACGTCCAGCAGTGGACTTTCAAAGGCTGATGGATGGTTGGATGGATGGATCCAACTTATGACGAGCCGTGTGGCATAATGGTTACATACAGAACCACCGTGCAAAGGGTACTAGGTTTGATTCTCAGCGAGGCGGAAATTAAAATGATGAGTTTGAATTTCTGTTCTCGGTCCTGATTGATATACTTGTTTTTGTCCTAGTATGTTGTCCATGGACCTATGACAGAGAATTCTAATGTGGGGCTATGAGTGTGTAGCGTTATTATTTATTTATTTATATTGACACAATACTGCTGGAAACTTGTGTGAAGCAACTGTTACATAATACATGTAATAATGTATCTCACTCAAGTTTAGGGGTTCTCAGTCTCATATTTGTCTTGAATTTTGAGAGTTCTGAGTACTGTTTATGTTATTCTATTGTTGCTACGAGTATTCTCGTTATTATTTTGTTGTGTTTAGACAGCTTTCATTGCTGAGGAGTAAAATCCACCACGTCGGGTAAATATGTAAATATGTTTGCAGATTTTACACTTTTAAATAAATTGTTTTAAGCTGCCTTGTTTATTAGGTGGGTATGTATGTTTCCTGAGATCACTATTATTAGTGTCTTATTAATATGAGTATCAATCCCTACAGTTATATTTATTTTACTGCGTACAAATGACCTCATTTCAATTGTAAAAGTTAGACAGTAAGTCTAAAATTAAAATGAAACGTTTGTGACAGACTTAATTAGCGTGGCTTATTTAATATTTAATTATTTTAAGCTTATCACTTTTGTACAGAACTATAATTTCTCAATTTTCTTTCTCAGAATATAAAGTAAGTATACAGAACCAAAGGACCGATAACCGTTGGGGAAGAAAGGTCCTCGAATGGTGCCCACGTCTCGGAAAAAGGAGTATAGAACGTCCCCCGACCAGGTGGACTGACCTGAAGAAGACAGGGGGCATCCGCTGGATTTAGAAGGTTCAGAACCGATCAGAGTGGCGCAAGTTAGGGGAGGCCTATGTCCAGCAGTGGACCTCCAAGGGCTGATGGATGGATGGATATAGAACCATCCTGTAAGTTTTTCTAAAGATTCACTGTTATCATAAATTATTTGCACACTTTTTGCGTGTTTAATTCATACGTATAAACTCTAATCTAGACTAGAGTGGAATAAAAATATTCTCTTTTATGGGGCACAGTCAATGAACTAATATACTAACGTACATCGTTCACCGGGCACAGAATTTTTTAAAATATTGTCAACATCTGCAGTGGTCATAAACTACTACCGTCTATTTCTAGTATAGATTGGTGAAGATAATATTATAAGCCAACATCGAAATGTTTAACCCACATTCCTCAAAGCATATCGACTGTTATCTGATAATAGCGAACGTAAAATATTGTTCGCGAACAAAGTCACTGGCTGTCAGTAAAATACTTTGTCAAATCAATAATGATTTGTCAAATAACAATGATATTTAAAAATCATAGATACGCCATGCCCTTACAAATCAACCAAAAATCTGTTCCGAAAAGAGCTACAACACACACTCGTTTATCTTTAGTTTCACTACACCAATAACACTACAATAATACACGAAGGCATTATAACGTTGTATGTCAAATCTCAAGAACTTGTACAACAACAAAAGCGTGCGTATCTTCTTGTATTGACACAGCGACCACGAGCAGACGAGGTCAATTACCGCTCTTATGATCTTCATCTTCGGCGCGCTAGTAACATATCTTACTCTTACAATATTATTGTCAAATAATTAATATTACTTCGTGAAATGATTCATTATACTTTGTCATTCAATTGACACAAAAAAGTCACTTTTCGTGTCGTGTCACGTGTGTTACGCTAGCTCATGTAACACAGCACGTAATGCAGGAATAATTGGGTCGCGCTAGCGGCTACCGCGCTGCTGGCGCTTGATTGTTACTGGCCATTAACCGCATGTTTATTTACTAGCTATCCAAACATTTACATGAACAACATCAAGATTATTTATATTGATTCGCGGTGTCCGTACTGAGCGAAAAAGTAAAGCTTACACTGACATCCCGTCAGGGTTTATCGTTTCATGTCTACAAGCAGAGTATTGCATCATAATAGTTAGGACCTGTTTCTTATATCAATTACTATGAATTTAAGAAATAAATGTTAACTTTCTTTCTTCAAAATATTAATTATCTCTAACTCATCTGTCTGGCTTTAGTGACTGCAATGTCTATTTTTATATTATACAAATTCAGGATTCATAATATAAACGACTGATGGGGTGTGGGTGCTTTTGTGTGCCTATTTAGTAGACTGTATCTACCTTACGCCCCAACTCAGAGTAATTAACGGTTATATAACTCGCTCCTTAGTATAGAATTTGTATGGTGATTAAAGAATCACCATAGCGGTTACTTTAATCGCTCCTTAGTAAAGACTAAGGAGCGATTAAAGTAACCGTTAGTGACTCTGAGTTGGGGCATTGGACTATAATGAAATGAGAGAAAATTCTACAGGCACAGAGACACTATTAATGTAACGATTATTCGGTTTATTTGGATTGATGAAGATTATTATTTTAATTTGATATTTAGTAGATACGATAAATACAAGATAGAGTTAATAATAATGTTATAGATTTCTAAAACACATGCCGCTGCATACAAGAAAATATGTCATGTATGGGACTAAAATAATGTTATGTGTAATTAAGAGAGTATTGTTGATTTTATGTAAATTTAACTTATTTAAGATTTATTAGGGTTAGTGTATTTAATCTTAAGTTGCGAAGGTCTGTTTCACATGCGGTTTACTTGTGAATAGTTTATAGGGACGCGTGTCTACACTCACACCGAACACTAAAATGTAAGGTTACACGAAACTACATTAAAGAGCGTAAATAACTAAGATATTTACCCACGAATAGTTCATTAAGTCATGTTACCATACTAACACAGTGAAAAATATACAAGAGTAGAATAAATAAATAACACAAGTTCAAGTTTCTTATTGTCTGAGTACGTATTTTATATTTAATAATATTTAATTAGAAAGAAGAAGACCTGTGTTAAAAATACCATCTAATATTAGTCACCAGATGAAAATTATATCAAGATTATATCAAGAATATATCACTAAGGCCTGGCAAATCGTTTGTCAGTCCAAAAAACAAACTTTAGCAAGGCAAAGTAGGGGTTATTTGAAAATTAATTCACTAACCTAAATTTAAGACGTATGACGTATTGCGGCAGTAATAGGCTTTTGATGATAAAATAAATAAAACATCATTGAAAATTACTTGAGGTATAAGTTAGTAACGTAGGAAATTTTAAATATTGATTACTGGTTCGTGCGATTTAAATCCAGTTCGCGTGTAGTATCGATCTGAAGAAACGATATCTTACACGCATAACAGGCATCGTATACGTATTACGTTTTTACGACTTCTTGTAAATTTTGTTGCAATTCTTATAATACTGACGTTAGCACGTTATTCTGGTTTTACAAAATACAATCAAATTTTATACCAAGCGTAACATTGAAAAAACTTATGCACGATTGGATTATATTTAACAAAGATAACATTTAATAATTGATGCAATGAAGAAATGTTATCACTGGTAAATTCAAAGTTTAAATCATTGCAGTATCAATGAAAGAGGTTCTAAATTCGTGTGTAATTTACTTAGATAAGCGAACAGATGGAAGGGAAAGGAATCCAGCCCTCTTAGAGAAGTACTCTGTATGTATTAAAATACAGTACCCGGATGACCGAGCTTTGCTCGGTTTAGTGTTGCTTAACAACGCCATTTACTGAAGTAGCTTTAGTATTGCTACTTGCCAATAGATGTCAGGAAGAGTATATTGTAGAAGTTTATCATTGCCTGAAAACACCGATAAAACGACATTTTCTAAAAATGAATCCTAGCTAGATCGATTTATCGCCCCCGAAACCTCCTATACACTAAATTTCATGAAAATCGTTGGAGCCGATTCCGAGATTCCAATTATATATATATATAAGCAGGAATTGCTCGTTTAAAGGTATTAGAATATAGAATATATAAACTCGTGTCATGGTGTTTGTGGTCGCACTCCTCCGAAATGGCGCGACCGAATTTAACAAAATTATTTGTGTATATTTGGTAGATATGTGTCACTAGGTTAGTGTTAGGGTGTCCCTATTCAGAAAATTTTTGGCAGAACAACGTTTGCTGAGTCAGCTAGTAAGATATAAAAAAATATATTATTTTCATTCAATTTAAATTTTTACCAAAATCGGCTCCGAGACTTCTTTGACCACTTTTCGCTATTCCTCATAGTTTAATACATAGAAAATATTTAATTTAAAATATTATTAACTAAAATTTTATGTACGCGATTTTATTGGGCAACCTGTCAGCGATAAATAGATATATTATTTAGAACTGGAGATTGTGGGTTCAAATGCCTCCAGGATAATTCGGAAATAATCCATTTTTGCATATTTTTGTATACATTATTATGTTTAAATAAATTTATTTTTAAGGTACTATTTATTTCTTATTTTAATATAAAAGTTCGCTCTTATCACAGTGATATATTTTAGTTGATTTATATTTTTAAAAATCTGCAAAAGTATGTATATTGTGTGATTATACCTATTTATCTATATAGCTTTTGGTACTTACCAAAATATACGTATAGTGTCTTTATTGGGTCGTAAGAGGATATTACACACTAAAAAATCAAAAAGCTTAATCACATAGGCTATTTGGGATTTCATGAAATCTACACAATTAGCTACACATTGGAAAGGCATTATATCGTTGGAGCAGAAAATGTACTTACGATAAAAGATCGCCGATACTACCTTCTAAGTAATCCACTTAGTTACGGCATAGGGTAGTTAAAAGTGCATTTAGTCCGGCAAAGAGGATGTAATAGTCTCTCCATCGGATTTGAAAGCGATAAAAATAGGGAATATAACTTTAAAAGCTTCAGTAATAGTTCGTTTTATGAGAATAAGAATTAAGTTATCGTGTATTGTGTGTAAACTGTAAAGTCCTAACCTTACAGTAGGTAGTTGTATTTTCTTATCTATACTAATATTATAAAGAGGAAAGATTTGATTGTTTGCATTGAATAGCCTCCGAAACTACCGAACCGATTTGAAAAATTTTTTCACTATTGGGAAGCTACACTATCCCCGGGTGACATAGGCTATATTATATTTTTTTTACTATTTTTCCCGAAGTGAAGCAAGGGCGATTTCCTAGTTGACAATAAAATAAGAAGCAAAAATATTTTTTAGGCTTTTTAATCATACATGCACAAACAATATCGCTTTGCCTTATAGTACAAGTGAATAGTACTTATTAATATAATATATTTAATACAAATAAGATTTTGCCTGTTTTAATTTAATTCTAATAAAAATAAAGTCGTGTCTTCTTATTATACTTAATCATAAAACTATTATAAAACTATACAGTCCCTATAAGGGAAGGGGGGGCATAACGGAGTCGCGGGGCACAACGGGGTCACCCAAAAAAACAAGTAACGATGCACACTAGACGTTTGTTTTTTTCACTAATAAATGACCATTTTGTATCAGTATTTAATCCGACAGTGACCGGCGACTAGTCTGCAGTCGTTTGGTTTTTACGAAAATAAATATTTTTTGAGGTGATTTCATCTAATTTTGAGTGAATACGGAAACACATGTAAAAAGGTAAGTGTTTTCATTACTATTATTGTTTATTTGTTGTGTTTTTGTAGAGATATTATTTATTGATAGGTTTTAAACAAAATCACTCTAACTGTAGATTTGTTTTTTTTGTCAATTATTTCACATAATGTTACCAGTAGGGGCATGACGGGGTCATGGCTATGGGCATGACGGGGTACCCCATTATGTAAGGTAGCCTAAAGGAATGATGTGAATATTTGATATTGGAATTTTAATTTTGTTTTAGGTATTACATATGGTACGAACGTACAAAAAGAAAAGTTCGAGAGGCAATACATACATTATACAAAACTTAGACGAGGATACTTTATGCCTGTATTGCCTTGATGAGAAACATACATATTTAAAGTCTGTGGAGGGTTGGGTGGCCTGCCAGCTATGCAGACGATGGCGTCATACAGCCTGTGCTCGTGTTGACGACGAGAACCCAGAAGAAATTCACATCTGCACTTATTGTGAATAAAATAACCATGTACCCCATACTGCCCCTACCACGGGGCACAATGGGGTTTTCATAAGGGTTTCGTAAAATTAAAATTTAAGCATTATTTGATTAGTTACTTCGCCAAATTCTATGCCAAATGATAACCCTAATATGTAACCAAAGTGTTATGATTATAATAATTACTTAATATATTTTGTTTAATCTGTTATTGGCTATTTCCCTTAACGTCCCCGTTATGCCCCCCCTTCCCCTAATAACTTGTAACAACTTATACATTGTCAATGACAGGATAGTGACGTAAGTGTATATTAATTTTGTAATTAGCAACAACTTTCTACCGTTGTAGGATTGGGTTGGATTATGCGCGTTGTTTAACGTGCAAGGAGTATTTATGTAACGTTAATTAAAACAAAAGACGGGTCGAGCAACATTGTTTGTCAAGTTACATGTTACATTAGAATATTTGTATAACAATCATTTGTCGTAGGTATAATTACACACAATTGCGCACAGGCCATCTCCTGTAATAAGAGGAGTTAGGTCACATAATACTTGTTCGACCTATTGGGTTAGGTCATAGATCAACCCGGTTGCGCTTGAGAACATTGTAAAACTTTCATTATTACTTACGTAGTTACTAAAATAAGTGATAATTAATTTCAAGTAATCGCCGTAATTGCTAAATTGAATGTATTTACACAACATGAATACTATTGACTGCGGTTTTCTGATGGACCAACTATAACTTAGTAATTTTATCTAACTCAAGTTTAACTTATGACTAATTATTACTTCACAAAACGAAAATTAAGACAAGAAAATATGAAGAATAAAATAATTATTATTTTAGCTCCATTAAATTAAAACTTTTGGTTCACTATATCAGCAGATGATATCTGGCTTAGTATATTCTAACAAAATTATTATAAAAATGACTTTGTACTTACCATATTTTTTTAAAGTATGTTTACGTTTACAAAGATATTCAAATAAACCAAAAGAGATATTTTTTCGCGGCTCACAGACACGGCCATTTGATACGTTGCATAACATTATGGGTTTCATTTCTTGCGCTCTGTTCGTTCATAATGTTGTTGCTCGCGCGCCGTTCGCTACAATATTGCGTTTAAAACCTCTTAAATACCTATAGTAACTTTAGTAACTTTATTTATTTAATTTTCTTACTTTAACTTTGTTACCCTATGTACCTTGTGTAGTATATACGACTATAGTTTTCACATAAATTCATTGAAGATGGCGTTCAAAACACTTCTACTTTTGGTCGTATTCGGTTTTTGTGCTCAACTTTCTTCACAGGGTAAGTCGATCTTTTATTTTATTTAATAAATGGCTTGTATTTGTAATAATATTTGTCTTTTGATTATATTTTATCTTTTCAGTAATATTTCTGTATATACTTTATTCTTATTATTTTTATGAAATGTTTTCGTGTAATATTTATTAATTAATTCAAATTAAATTGAAGAGGTTATGACTATGAAGACGTCATCAATTTATTTAAAAAAAGGACACAATTTTATGTAGAAGTAGTGTATGTATTAGTGTATATATGATTTGTATGTATGTATGTATGTTATGTTTGAATGTATGGTATTATTGAATATATTATTATAATATGAATCTTACATGTTATTTATTAACAAGTGCACACTAAATTAATTTTATATCACTTTTCCATACTTAGGTGTGCAGCTGTCTTCCAGTTCTTTTAGAAATAAGCATTGCCTATGTACAAAATTTCCTTTATAACTTTTTGTAATAATAAAACATGTACAACATAAACTATTAAAATAAATAAATAGAACAAGTAAACAAATACAATTTGAATAGGTTTTAATATTTAGTTACGTACTACGTTAAGAATGTAAAAATAATTTTGTCCAAGAATCATATCGTAAATAGTTTTTTCAATGTTAATGATAGCCATCAAATAGTAGGCATAGCTTAATAAATTATTTTCAAACTTCAGATTTTCATGTTTATTTTATACTATAGTGCCCGGATGACCGAGGTTTGCTCGTACCCCATCTATATTCTGTACATCTGTATTCTGTGACTAAAGTAGCTTTAGTGTTGCTACTCGCCAATAGTTGTCAGGAAGAGTTTATTAAAGCAGTTTTTCATTGCCTGAAAACACGAATAAAATGACATTTTCTAAAAAAGAATCCCAACTAGATCGATTTATCGCCCCTGAATACTACATTTCATGAAAATCGTTGAGCCGCTTCCGAGATTCCGAGAATATATATATATAAATATACACGAATTGCTCGTTCATAGTAGTTTTACAATTTTCATGAAAAATATTTTACGTTCAATGGACTCGTGAAAATGTATCAGATGTTTGTCGCTACCCTTATTTTTGTAGGCTGCTATCCTGAGGTAACAAGCCTCTTGTCGTTCGCAATGGTTTGGGTAATGACGTATTTACAGAGGCTACATTTTGTTCCTTCTTATTCAGGAATTTGCCTCAGAATAATTGGGTTTTGTATTTTTTTTTACAAGATGTAGGTGCTATACAAATGTGTAAATTTATTAACTACTTACATTATTGGTTAGGTCTTTGAGATCATCTTAACGAATTTTTTTTACCGATTGTGGGTACCAATCAAAAGAAACGAGAGGTCTAGAGTATACTATACCATGGTGCTCCAGTACCGATTGGTAAAGAGGTTATCTCGTGGGGCTACTTGGACAACCGGATTGTCGGAAAGATTTACGCCACCCAAAGGGCTCAGACAAGCATTAACAACTGATATTTGATGATAACAGTAGTAACACAAGCTGCCACGCTGCTTCTCTCTTAACTAGAGATCCACCTCAGGGTTCAGATCTATCCTCGTAATCAAAGAAAGAAAGAGACCTGCAGCGTACATAGATTATTGTAAGAAAAGGTTAGAATTCAGTAACTTAAATATCAGATGTTAATTAAATAAAGTATAAACCCCGCTTAGTTTTATATAACTATATTATATACCATTATAATTAAATTTAACAAAGCAAGTAATTCGAAATCAAATCTATTGTGTGAAAGATAATATCTTACCCTATTGTCTTTATAGAGCTTTTGACAAGGAATTTCTGCAAAATAAACCCTTTTGTTTTATGCTTACGTATTCGTTTTGCTTATTAACTTTATTTTTGTATTCTTTGTAAAAGTTAATGAAGGTTCAATCTAGAGTATAATTATTATATCGTAGACCCTGTTGGTGGGTTGGTGGGTGTTGTACAATTGAATGATGTTGTAGATAATGATTTAGGACCCGACAAAAACGACGTTGGATAAACATTAATGTATATTGCCATTCTAAACATTGTTTATTCGAAAATTAAGTGTTTTGTATTTAGCTATTTACTTATAAAGCCCTAAAGAACTTATGTTTTTTGTATCCTACTAAAATTACAAATGTACGAGTAAATGTTTGTATGGATGTTTTTTACTCTTTTACATAAAAAAACGGATTGGATTTTCATGAAATTTAGGACACAGGTTGATCATGACCTGAAATAAGATATACTTATTATCCTGGGTACTTATTATCCCAAAAAACGAAGGAAGCAATGGGAAGAGCACTAGTAAGTAAATGAAAAAGAAGAGTGCTGAGCGATTGACATGATATGAGCATGTACCTAGTTTTTAAACGATTTCAAAAAAGGAAGAGGTATTCAATTCGACTGTATTTCTTTTTATGTTTGTTACTCAAAATTTTCGCTTGTCATGTGGTTCCACTTAAATTTCAGCCAGATTTGACGAGTAGTTTTCTAATTTTGAAGTCGGTTATTTTTGTTAAAAATTATTAAACTATTACTTTACATGTTTTACAAATTCTCACGGGAACGGAACAAAAATATTCTATATTTTCGCTTTTAAGATTCCGTATTTCCGTAACGGAATTGCGGCAATTTCAAAATCCACGCGAGCGTAGCCGCCAGCAGTTTATGGTGGTTTTACTCGTCCAACTTGTGAGACAGACGTTTCCATTGGTACCCAGAACAAGATAAGAACGGTACTATTGTCTTTCAGGGAAATCAAACCGTTTACGAGCTCACATGACCTCAATTTACAAGATTGCGGATACTACAAATTGGCTATCAAAAAGTTTACGGCTGACGTAAGAATTGTGGTACAAACAAAACATTGAACTTATCGGCTAATAACGCGCTCTCGCTATTCTTCGGGAAACGGGAAACTTTACGTTCTTTAATACTCGAAGCTATTATAACCGCGGATTATCACGGAAGAAATAATAACAGTAATGATATTAATGAATCAAAAATAATACCTATTGGTTATTTAAATCCTTACGCGGAACTCTACCACCAATTTCGCCCGCTTCTATTGTCCTGTGCTGTGGTATGGTATTGGGGTCAGAAAGTATGTATTCTATTATAAAAATCGCATGAAAATACAAAATTGTTTGAGATTAATGTAGTTAGAAACACAGGTTTTGTTTTGTACAGTGCAATGCATTACCGATGGTCAATCGATTGATCCACTACCATCCACTATGGTTAATATCGTCAATCAATCAGTTATTGATTGGTTAATTCCACAGATAATTCAATCACTAATTTAATGATCATCCCTGTTCCTATCTGATCCTTGCACCCAATGTCAGTCTAATGTCTATCTATCACCACTCCGACCGGTCTCAGGCCCTCTATATCCACTTTTATCGAAACTTGGCCACCATTCCATGACTTTTCGACCCCATTGGTCATATTATCCAAATGATATGGACTGCACGCAAATTGACATTTGAGCCTATTAACTCTGTGACCGATGTCGGTAAGTTTTGTTCATCTTCGAACTTCATAGTTAAGAATATGATCTCGTAGCAAAATACCTAACAGCTATAGCATATTATGTATATTACGACATTAATCATTGCAACCCATAACTGTCCCACTTTTAGTTAAGTAGTTGGCAGACCACCTACATATTTCCATAAATTTATGGACATCTTTCAGTGGTCCCTCATAACTTTTCCTTTACTTAAAAAAAGCTACAGCATGTAGGTGCATTCGAATTTAGATCTCTTGTTCCTAAAACCAGTCTCATACATAGATAGACACAGCCAGTACATAGATACTATTCGTTCCTATTCTCTTGTCACTGTGAAGAGTGGGTGGGTTTAGTTCGTTTAAATGATTAGGCTATCAGAGCCCACACCTACATCAATTGCAATTTGTATTCCTATCACTTTTTTATAAAGCCGAAGATAAGTTGTTGTCTATCGAGACATTAGGATTAGATATTACCAAAGGATTAGTTACTGATTTCTATAGCACTAACAATTTTTTGGGTTGTATAATGTAATAAAATATTTATAATGTTATATTAATTGTTATTTTTGAATTTTGATTTTCGGTAAGTAAAGCATGTTATATAAAAACAATTTATGTAGTCTAAGTACATTTAAATCTTTAGCATTTTGATCATTATAACATAATGTGTTATGACCTTTACCCTAAAACATGGCCTATGCACATGGCCCATGCAAATTTAACACAATCGCTGCCCGCACCGCGCGCAAAACAAGGACAACAAGCTGTACGGCAAAATAGTTGCTGTGCCGCAGCGAATGTGTTAATATGATCAGTAATTTGTATAATGGTCTAGCACCACTATTATAAATATTCAAACCACAAAACCTATAATTTAACCTTCGCTAGCAAAGCAGGGAGTGTTTACAACACTTCAGTTCCACCGTCGCTGTGGTTGTCGCAAGCGCGCGTGCGTATAGATCCTGTCTCAATCGTCGACGAGTGACATTATTTTATTGGTCCATAGTGCTTAGTATCAACGGCCTTATTACACACATAACGTTGCAAATTATTTGTATAAAAAAGTATCTTAAACTTTTTCGAATAATACTATGTTATATTTTTATACAAAATCCATGTGATTTTAGTGCACAAATATTTTTATAATGATCGTTATGTTTACTAGCGATCGGGCAATTTTTAATGACTTTACAAATTGGATCATGTTCACACAATTATTATAATGTGTTGTGTCCAGTGAAGCAGGTCCATGCAAGTGAAACATTTCTTTTATGAATGTCGTATTATAATGGAACTATAGGGTTATTTTGTAGTGTGCATTGTGTTTAAATGATTTTCATTTAATTTTTTATTAAAAAAATCCAAAAATATTTTTTTTCGTGCTTAAATATACAATTATTATACAATTTTGGTTAACAACTGAAGCATGAGACAATATGACATCTTGATTGCTTCACAGTCGATTGCAGTTAAACGTTAACGACTTTTTAAGCAGTAATGTAAGTTTACTAGCAAGTGATTTAGCAATGACTAGTAGTGATGATTAAGTTACGAAACAACTCAACAAGGAGGTAGTCTACATACGGTCAGTTGTTATACGACATTTTACTGTGGTCGTCGTGTTCAGTACACAGATATCCTTTGAATTATTTACCAGTATATATAATAACTTTTGGTGTAACATTATAGATATATATTAAAAAAAGAATTCGTAAAAAGAGCACGCAATACAGCTGAAAAAAAAGCTTTCAGAAAATACTCTTAAAATTGCTGGCGATTTTCAATGATATTGTTAAGTTTTAAAGGACGAAATATTTAATTCGGTGAACGGTTTTAATTCTTTGTGTGACTGCGTAAATAAATTCGAGATTAATTAGTGTTTAGCAATGGAGTTAACAAGATTGTGTTATATTTGGACCTTGGTTCTTGTGATCCTGCAATGCGTTATGGTGGGACATGGTGACCAGACTGGGTTTGAGCTTCCAGTGCAGTTGGTTGGGTTTCCGTTCATAATAATGGCGGTTCGGGTCACCAACTTTATCAAGAAACTGTCCTACGCTTTAAGCCCAGGTAATTATCAATGGTAGATATACATATATCCGCTTTAGAGTTAATTATTTTATGGTTCATCAGAGAAACACTAATGATGATAATTAAAATTTGTCACATAAATATCTGCCTCGGTCCAAATCGAACCTGGGACATTTGACTTAGACGACATGGTTTCTAAAGACTGAACCAAATGATCAGTATTTTGGTGCCGTCGACTTTATTCACCTGAGTTAATTCACCCAGGTGTTTTAAGTCTACTTTTAGTGTACTTTATTCACCTATGCACCCAGGTGATTTAAATCTACTGATCGAGGTGAATTAAGTATACTAAATCGGTAGACCTAAATTCACCTAGGTGATTAAGGCAAGCTATACACGAGCCTACTGCCGAGGTGTAAACTGAATTTACCTTATTAAAAAAATATTTTAGTGTAAAATCGAATCTTTCTAAAATGATATTTTATTTTAAAGTGGAACTTTTATTACATCGTCTCAAATTTTTTGGTATGTGTGTCGCATGTCGCTTGACGGTCGGTTCTTAACTTATCGGTTCTCAGTAACGGAAGTACTTAGGATTACCTAGCTTTCAACATTTATCTGAGTGAGTAAGGGTGCTACTACATGATACATTCTGAAGGTCTGATGATGACCAGGTATATACTTATCGGTTCTCAGTAACGGAAGTACTTAGGATGACCTAGCTTTCAACATTTATCTGATTGAGTACGGGTGCTACTACATGATACATTCTGAAGGTCTGATGATGACCAGGTATATACTTATCGGTTCTCAGTAACGGAAGTATCTTCGAAGAATGGAACCAGCGCTTGCTACGATATTCAATTGTAGATATAGTTTGTTGGATGAATGTGAAGACATCTAAAATTTTATTAAACTCTTATAAATACGAAAGCTAAAAGTCTTGTTAGGCGGGGGCATAATCATGACAATATGACATTTAGAATTATATACGAATAATTTCGTAGATAAATTAAGCGCATAATAATAAAACATATTCGATTACGTTCCCCTTCTAGTTGTAATCTTATAAACTATAAGTTTAGTATTAGATAATTATAATTATTCTCAAATACCAAAAACAAATTAGTTCACCTAGTTGCATAGTTAAATCAAGTCAACAAATATTGCGTGTAGTCTACCTATACTCTTTGCAATTTGGCATTTCACTTTTGACACTTTTGCATGCCTATGATACTCGATAATTATTGACAAGCAAACATAAACAAAAAAATGCGTTACTTGATAGAACTTTCATTTTCTTGTCACTAGTGAAGCGATGTGTCTTAGCTCTGACATTTATCAATATCGTTATTTGTCGAGTTAATGGCTTACATATCGAACATAATTCAGATTGATTTTTCCATGAGAAATTGAAAAATAAAAATGTGGCAAGTTATAACACAAGTGTAATTAATAAAACAAGTAGTATACTGTAATTTTACTTTTAATATTATAAATTACTAGCTGTTGCCCGCAGCTTCGCACGCGGAAATTATGCTTATTATGAAATTATATTTGTACCCCTCACAGAAGAAAATTTAATAACAGGTTAATTTATATTGAATTTAGGAATTTATAAAGTAAAACCTACTATACATTCACAAATCATTCCTCCGGCAGCGGATTTTGAAAAATAAACAACATTTACATTAATTTGTTTTTTCTTTATCATAAAAAATTTTGAAAAATTTCGAAAACATGTATTCCATCAATTAAAGGAGAAACTTTTGTTGCAAATTTAAAGCAAATTGTTGATATTTTTAAAATAATCCATACAAAGTTTCATCTTGTTTCCAGGGAAACATTTTAATTTTTCTGAATGAAAAGTTTTCTAAAATACGACCAAAAGTATAAGAAACAACTAATTTCCGTCGAAATCAGTTCAAGGGTTTTGATGTGATGCCCGGACAGACAAACAGACAGACAGACAAACAATAATTTTAAAAACAAACTTTTGGTGCTCTAACACGTTATTGAAGTGTTATTTATTGGTTAAAAATTTCAATATTAATCCCTCTCTCTCTTTCTCTCTCTCTCCCTCTTCCACTCCTAGTCCCTCTCCAGCTTCCTGTCCCTCTCCCACTTCCTCTCCCGCTGCCTGTCCCGTTCCCGGTTCCTCTCCCGCTCCCTTTCCCTCTCCATCTCCCATTTCCTGTCCTTCTCCCTCTCCCACACCTGGTCTCTCGCCCGCTTCCTGTCCCACTCCCTCTCCCGCCCCCTGCCCCTCTCCCTCTCCAGCTCTCTATCCCTCTCCCTCTCCCGCTGCCTGTCCCTCTCCCTCTCCCGTTCCCGGTCCCTCTCCCGCTTCCTGTCCCTGTCCTTTTCGAGAAAACCGTGATACAGTTTTTTTTTGTGTCTAACTATAAGCTTATATACAAAATTTCACCCTTCATACTTCAAAACTGACGAAGTTGCCATACTAACTTACAGACTCTTATTTAACCCTATAAGGGAAGATTTTCCAAAAAAATGTGTTAAAGTTAACCTTTGTTTATTACTTTAAACTAACATAAAAAATTCATATTTATACCTCGAAAACTGGTGTGGTTGATTTGTATGTAGTTGACTACCAACCCCTATTTTTAGGGGATGAATTCCGAGAAAACCGTGATACAGTTATTTTTTGTGTCTAATTATAAGCTTCCATACAAATTTTCACCCTTCTTACTTCAAAATTGACGAAGTTCCCATACTAACTTGCGCCACCTTAATTAACCCTTTAGGGGATGATTTTCCAAAAATACTTAATACTTCAAAATTTAGTTTCTAATTTTGAGCTAATATGTAAATATTCATGTTCTTAACTTCAAAAATGACGAAGTTGCCTACTGAGTTCAATCTGCTAAATTAACCCTTTAAGGGATGATTTTCCAGTCCAGTCCAGAATTTTTTTCACTTTTCGAGTAGTTGAGCCTAAACTATAGGTCAGGAGTATAAGAAATGTATGAAAGATATTTCTTAATTAAATCATTCGTTTTGGGGAAACAATAAAATTTTAGTGTTGCCATACAAAAAATAATAATTTTCATACAAATTTATTTTTGGATTGAATATTTCGCTACTATAATGTATGGGGCATTTGTAGGCACTGATATTGTGTGAATTTTGGTGAAAAAAATTTCAGTGTTGCCATACAAAAAATAATAATTTTCATACAAATGTTTTCTTTTTTCAAATATTTGAGGCGGTTGTCTTCATTTGATGGCCTTATAATGTATGGGGCGATTGTAGATTTTAATATTTCATAAATGATGGTGAAAAAATATTTTAGGGTTACCATACAAAAAATAATAATTTTCATACAAATGTTTTCTTTTTTCAAATATTTGAGGCTGTTGTCTTCATTTGACGTCCTTATAATGTATGGGGCAATTGTAGGTTTCAATTGTTTGTAAACGATGGTGAAAAAATATTTTAGGGTTGCCATACAAAAAATAAAAGTTTTCATACAAATGTACTTTTTTATGTAATATTTCAGGCTATAACAAAAATCTTATGTCATTACAATATATCAGGAGGTTGTTGGTACTTACAGATCGCACACATCGGAGGAAAAATGTTGCAGTGTTGTCATATAAAAATGTTAATTTTCATACAAATGTATTTTGTGTCGAATATTTCAGATTGTTTGTCCATTGAATGTCAATACAATGTTTGAGGCGTTTATTAATATAAAGGGTTATTATTAGTTATGAACTAGCTGACCCGGCAAACTTTGTACCGCCTATCAATTTCTCCTTCTCCCTCTCCATCGCTTTCCTTCCCCTCTACCTCCCCTTTGCCCACCCTCTACCGCAACCTCTCCTCCTTCCTTTCCCTCCCCTCTCCCTACTTCTCCCACTCCCTCTTCAACTTCCATTCGCTACCTCTCCATCTCACCCTCCCTCTCCCCCTCTTACCCTTTCCCTCGCCCTTTCGCCCCTCCCTCCCTCTCCCGCTCCCTCTCCCGCTACCTCTCCGTCTCCCCTTCCCTATTCCTCTCTCTCTCTCTCTCTCCTTCTCCCTCTTCCTCCCCCTCTCCCTCTCTCTCTTCTACCCTCTCCCTCTCCCATATTCCCATATTCTGTTAATCATGCCAAAAAATAGACAAACCAAAAGTAGTAGTTTGAAGCCAAACAAACAGACCCCTGAATCGAAAAATAAATTTCAAAGACCAATATTTTTGAAAAATAAAACTATTTATTTATTTTGTCTTTTGCGGAAGAGAAAGGCACGCGCGCTGCTTTAGCAGCGCGCGCCCCACGCGAAAACCTAGTTATTATTTTTATTATTATAATATATAATCCTAGACTTACCACCGTGATAACTATATAATTGTTCTCCCAGAAGGAGGCGAGATGGGATTTTGTTGTCTATGGCGAAAGTTCTCCATCCCCTCCCGACACCTTGGGAAAAATCTGACATTTCCCATTTTCAAGATGGCGGCTGCGCGGAGAATGTCAACTTTTTTGTTTATGTCCTTTTGCCCAATGTTTTTGGAGGTTTTCGTAAAGTTTAGGAAGGGAATTACGAAAAAATGAGAAAAAATTGAAAAAACAAGATGGCCGCCGAGTTATTTTGGTTTGAATTTTTCCCATTTTAGAGGTGAGTTTGCGGGGTTGCATCGGGGTGGTTTTTCAACTTTTTTTCAATATTTTTTTTGCATTCGCTTGAAGGTATCCTCGATTTTGATATTTTGGGGATATTAATTTTTTTGACAAGATGGCGGACGCGGTGGCAGCCATTTTGAAAAATGTACGAAAAACGACATTTTTTGGGTGCATTTTTCTTCTGGTTGGCAACATTTGAGCGGCTCCCTTTGTTGCGGGCGGTTGTGTAACTTGACCCAAAGTGTTGCCAGGTTTTATTTTTTTTATCTTCGTTCACACATTTTTTTGGACTTTCTATTCAAAAACATGAAAAGTAGAAGGAGCAATATTTTTAATCAAAAATTCATACATGCAAACGTGTCCTGGTTGTCGTAATGACATTTGACCATTTTCGTCGATTTCACCTGGCAACACTGACTGCTGGAATTTTTTTTTCGTTTTACGAAAACCCGAATTGATCTCCCAGAAGGAGTGGTGGGGGGTAGATACTATGTATGGGGGAATTTTTGGTTCACCCCCGGATCTATGGGAAAAATCCGACTTTTCAAAAATCCAAGATGGCGGCCGAGGTGAAATGACCAACTTTTTTTTTTATTGTGCAGCTACCCGAGATTGGTGTCGTTTTCGGCTAATGTTGGGAAAAGTGTTACGAAAAATTTGGAAAAATTTGAAAAAACAAGATGGCCGCCGAGATATTTTGATTTAAAATTTTTCAATTTTTGAGGTGACTTTGCGGGGTCGGATTGCGTTGGGTTTTTAACTTTTTTGCGATTTTTTTTCATTGTTGCCTTGCATCTATCCCCAATTTTGACGTTTGGGGTATATTTTTTTTTTCGCCAAGATGGCGGACGCCGTGGCGGCCATATTGTAAAATCTACGAAAAATTGCATTTTTTGAAGGAAAAAATTTTTAGGTTGGCAACATTTGAGGGGGTCAGTTTGTATGGGGCGATTGTGGGTCTTGGTCTGAAGTGTTGCCAGGGTACGTTGATTTTTTTTTCGTTCATACATTTTTGTGAACTTTCTATTCAAAAATATAAAAAGTAGAAGGAGAAACATTTTTAATCAAAAAATTTCACCAAAAAATTTTTAGTGGTCGTCGTAATGACATTTGACCATTTTCATCTAAATTAACTGGCAACACTGGGAGCTAGATTTTTTTTTCCCGTTTTTTCACATTTCGAGTAGCCCAGCCGAAAGTATTGGTGGGGGGTTATAATGATGTATGAGAAAGTTGCTTGACTACTTATGGTCACTATGGGAAAAATCCGACCGTTCGAAAATTCAAGATGGCGGCCGCTCGGCAATTGTCAACTTTTTTATTTATGGGAGCACTTACCCAATATTGGTGTCATTTTCGAATAATTTTGGGACGACTAATACGATGAAATTAGAAAAAATTTAAAAAACAAGATGGCCGCCGAGATATTTTTCTTTAAAGTTTTGAAATTTTAGAGGCGACTTTGTCGGGTCGCATCGGGGTGGTTTTTCAACTTTTTTCTACTATTCTTCATGTTTTCTCTTAAAAATGTCCTCAATTTTGACATTTCGGGGATATTTTTTTTTTCGACAAAATGGCGGACCCCGTGGCGGCAATTTTGTAAAATGTACGAAAAATGGCATTTTTTGAACGAAAAAATTTGTAGGTTGGCAACACTTGAGGGGGATACTTTGTATGAGGCGGTTGTGTAACTTGACCGAAAGTGTTGCCATGTTTGGTTTTTCTTTTCTTCGTTCATACAATTTTTTGGACTTTCTATTCAAAAATATGAAAAGTAGAAGGAAAAATATTTTTAGTCAAAATATTTTACCAAAACATTTCAAGTGGTCGTAATGACATTTGACCATTTTCATCTTAATAAACTGGCAACACTGGAGTCCAGAATTTTTTTCACTTTTCGAGTAGTTGAGCCTAAACTATAGATCAGGAGTATAAGAAATGTATGGGAGATATTTTTTAATTAAATTATTCGTTGTGGAAAAACTATAAAATTTCAGTGTTGCCATACAAAAAATAATAATTTTCATACAAATGTTTTCTTTTTTCAAATATTTGAGGCGGTTGTCTTCATTTGATGGCCTTATAATGTATGGGGCGATTGTATACAACAACAGTTTGTAAATAATGGTGAAAAAATATTTTAGGGTTGCCATACAAAAAATAAAAGTTTTCATACAAATGTACTTTTTTATGTAATATTTCAGGCTGTTTCATAAATCTTATGTCATTACAATATAATAATATCAGAAGGTTGTTGGTACTTATGGATCGTACACATCGGAAGAAAAATGTTGCAGTGTTGCCATATAAAAATATTAATTTTCATACAAATGTATTTTGTGTCGAATATTTCAGATTGTTTGTCCATTGAATTTCAATACAATGTATGAGGCGTTTATAAGTATTAAGGGTTATTTTTAGTTATCAACTAGCTGACCCAGCAAACTTTGTACCGCCTATCAATTTCACCTTCTCCCACCCTTGCCCTCCTTCTCCCGCTACCTCTCCTCCTCCCTTTCCCTCCCCTCTCCCTACCTCTCCCCTCTTACCCTTTTCCTCGCCCTTTCCCCCTCCCTCCCTCTCCCACTACCTGTCCGTCTCCCCCTCCCTCTTCCTCTCTCTCCCTCTTCCTCCCCCTCTCCCTGCCTCTCCCTCTCCATCTTCCTCACCCCCTCCCTCACCCTCTCCCTCTTACCCTTTCTCCCTCCCTCCCTCACCGGCTACCTCTCCGTCTCCCCCTCCCGCTTCCTCTCTCTCCCTCTCCTTCTCCCTGTTCCTCCCCCTTCTCCTTCCTTCCTCTCCATCTTCCTCCCTCTCCTTCTCCCTCTTCCTCCCCCTCTCCCTTCCTCTCCCTCTCCATCTTCCTCACTCCCTCCCTCACCCTCTCCCTCTCCCGCCCACTCTCTCTACGTCTACTTCTCGCTTTCTATTTCCCTCTCCCCCTCCCTCACCCTCTCCCTCTCCCGCCCACTCTCTATACGTCTACCTCTCGCTTTCTCTTTCCCTCTCTCTCTCTCTCACCCCCTCGCTCTCCCACTCCCTCTTCCTCTCATATTCTGTTTATCATGCCAAAAAAATAGACAAACCAAAAGTAGTAGTTTAAAGCCAAACATTTCGCAAACAGACACCTGAATCGAAAAATAAATTTCAAAGACCAATTATATTTTTGAAAAAAACTATTTATTTATTTTGTCTTTTGCGAAAGAGAAAGGCACGCGCGCTGCTTTAGCAGCGCGCGCCCCACGCGAAAACCTAGTTATATTATATAATCCTAGACTTACCACCGTGATAACTATATAATTGTTCTCCCAGAAGGAGCAGAGATGGAGTTTTGTTGTCTATGGCGAAAGTTCTCGATCCCCTCCCGACACCTCGGGAAAAATCTGACATTTCCCATTTTCAAGATGGCGGCTGCGCGGCGATTGTCAACTTTTTTGTTTATGGCCTTTTGCAAAATTTTTTTGGGGTTATTCGTAAAGTTTAGGGAGGAAGTTACGAAAAAATGAGAAAAAATTGAAAAAACAAGATGGCCGCCGAGTTCTTTCGGTTTGAATTTTTTCCATTTTAGAGGTGACTTTGTGGGGTCGCATCGGGGTGGGTTTTCAACTTTTTGTTGATATTTTTTTTGTGTTGTCTTGAAAGTATCCTCGATTTTTATATTTTGGGACTATTAATTTTTTCGACAAGATGGCGGACGCGGTGGCGGCCATTTTGAAAAATGTACGAAAAATGACTTTTTTTGGGTGAATTTTTCTTCTGGTTGGCAACATTTGAGCGGGTCCCTTTGTTCCGGGCGATTGTGTAACTTGACCCAAAGTGTTGCCAGGTTTTATTTTTTTTATCTTCGTTCACACATTTTTTTGGACTTTCTATTCAAAAACATGAAAAGTAGAAGGAGCAATATTTTTGATACAAATGTCACACAGGAAACCGTGTCGCGGTCGTCGCTATGACATTTGACCATTTTCGTCGATGACGACTGGCAACACTGACTGCTGGAATTTTTTTTTCGTTTTACGAAAACCCGAATTGATCTCCCAGAAGGAGTGGTGGGGGGTGAATATTATTTATGCGGGAATTTTTGATTAACCCCCTTGTCTATGGGAAAAATCCGACTTTTCAAAAATCCAAGATGGCGGCCGAGGTGAAATGACCAACTTTTTTTTTTATTATGCAGCTACCCGAGATTGGTGTCGTTTTCGGCTAATGTTCGGAAAAGTGTTACGAAAAATTTAGAAAAATTTGAAAAAACAAGATGGCCGCCGAGATATTTTGATTTAAAATTTTTCAATTTTCGAGGTGACTTTGCGGGGTCGGATTGCGTTGGGTTTTAAACTTTTTTGCGATTTTTTTGCTTTGTTGCCTTGCATCTATCCCCAATTTTGACGTTTGGGGTATATTTTTTTTTTCGCCAAGATGGCGGACCCCGTGACCACCATATTATAAAATGTACGAAAAATTGCATTTTTTGAAGGAAACAATTTTTTGGTTGGCAACATTTGAGAGGGTCACTTTGTATGGGGCGGTTGTGGGTCTTAGTCTGAAGTGTTGCCAGGTTACGTTGATTTTTTTTTCTTTCATACATTTTTGTGAACTTTCTATTCAAAAATATAAAAAGTAGAAGGAGAAACATTTTTACTAAAAAAATTTCACCCAAAAATTTTAAATGGTAGTCGTAATGACATTTGACCATTTTCATCTAAATTAACTGGCAACACTGGGAGCTAGAATTTTTTTTCCCGTTTTTTCACATTTCGAGTAGCACAGCCGAAAGTATTGGTGGGGGGTTATAATGATGTATGGGCAAGTTGCTTGACTATTTATGGTTACTATGGGAAAAATCCGACCGTTCGAAAATTCAAGATGGCGGCCGCTCGGCGATTGTCAACTTTTTTGTTTACGTGAGCACCTACCCAATATTGGTGTCATTTTCGAATAATTTTGGGACGACTAATACGATAAAATTAGAAAAAATTGAAAAAACAAGATGGCCGCCGAGATATTTTTCTTTAAAGTTTTGAAATTTTAGAGGTGACTTTGTGGGGTCGCATCGGGGTGGTTTTTGAACTTTTTTATAATATTCTTTTTGTTTTCCCTTGAAAGTGTCCTCAGTTTTGATATTTTGGGGATAATGTTTTTTTCAACAAGATGGCGGACCCCGTGGCGGCCATTTTGTAAAATGTACGAAAAATTGCATTTTTTGAAGGAAAAAATTAGTAGGTTGGCAACACTTGAGGGGGTTACTTTGTATGAGGCGGTTGTGTAACTTGACTGAAAGTGTTGCCATGTTTGGTTTTTCTTTTCTTAGTTCGTACAATTTTTTGGACTTTCCATTCAAAAATATGAAAAGTAGAAGGAAAAATATTTTAAATCAAAATATTTTACCAAAACATTTCAAGTGGTTGTCGTAATGACATTTGACTATTTTCATCTTAATAAACTGGCAACACTGGAGTCCAGAATTTTTTTCACTTTTCGAAAAGTTGAGCCTAAACTATAGATCTAGAGCATAAGAAATGTATGGGAGATATTTCTTAATTAAATCATTCATTTTGAAAAAACAATAAAATTTTAGTGTTGCCATACAAAAAATAATAATTTTCATACAAATTTATTTTTGGATTGAATATTTCGCTACTATAATGTATGGGGCATTTGTAGGTACTGATATTTTGTGAATTATGGTGAAAACAATTTCAGTGTTGCCATACAAAAAATAATAATTTTCATACAAATATACTTTTTTATGTAATATTTCAGGCTATTTCATCAATCTTATGTCCTTACAATATATCAGGAGGCTGTTGGTACTTATAGATCGTACACATCGGAGGAAAAATGTTGCAGTGTTGCCATATAAAAGTATTAATTTTCATACAAATGTATGTTGTGTCGAATATTTCAGATTGTTTGTCCATTGAATATCAATACAATGTATGAGGCGTTTATTAGTATTAAGGGTTATTATTAGTTATCAACTAGCTGACCCGGCAAACTTTGTAAATTGATAGGCTATCAATTTCTCCTTCTCCCTCTCCATCTCTTTCCTTCCCCTCTACCTCCCTCTCCCTACCTCTCCCCCTCTTACCCTTTCCCCCCCCTCCCTCTCCCTCTCCTTCTCCCGCTACCTCTCTGTCTCCCTCTCCCGCTACCTCTCCGTCTCCCCATCCCTCTTCCTCTCTCTCCCTCTCCTTCTCCCTCTCCCTCTCTATCTTCCTCCCTCTCACTATCCCTCCCTCTCGCTCTCCCGCCCACTCTCTCTACGTCTACCTCTTCCTTTCCCTTTCCCTCTCCCTCTCCCTCACCCACTCCCTCACCCTCTCCCTCTCCCTCACCCTCTCTCTCTCTCATATTCTGTTAATCATGCCAAAAAATAGACAAACCAAAAGTAGTAGTTTGAAGCCAAACATTTCGCAAACATACCCCTGAATCGAAAAATAAATTTCCAAGACCGATGACAATTTTGAAAAAAACTATTTATTTATTTTGTCTTTTGCGAAAGAGAAAGGCACGCGCGCTGCTTTAGCAGCGCGCGCCCCACGCGAAAACCTAGTTATATTATATAATCCTAGACTTACCACCGTGATAACTATATAATTGTTCTCCCAGAAAGAGTCGAGCTACAACTTTGTTGTCTATGGCGAAAGTTCTCCATCCCCTCCCGACACCTCGGGAAAAATCTGACATTTCGCATTTTCAAGATGGCGGCTGCGCGGCGATTGTCAACTTTTTCGTTTATGGCCTTTTGCCCAATGTTTTTGGAGGTTTTCGTAAAGTTTAGGAAGGGAATTACGAAAAAATGAGAAAAAAATTAAAAAACAAGATGGCCGCCGAGTTATTTTGGTTTGAAATTTTTCCATTTTAGAGGTGAGTTTGCGGGGTCGCATCGGGGTGGTTTTTCAACTTTTTGGCGATATTTTTTTTGCATTCGCTTGAAGGTATCCTCGATATTGATATTTTGGGGATATTTATTTTTTCGACAAGATCGCGGACGCGGTGGCGGCCATTTTGAAAAATGTACGAAAAATGACCTTTTTTGGGTGAATTTTTCTCCGGGTTGGCAACATTTGAGCGGGTCTCTTTGTTCCGGGCGGTTGTGTAACTTGACCCAAAGTGTTGCCAGGTTTCATTTTTTTTATCTTCGTTCACACATTTTTTTGGACTTTCTATTCAAAAACATGAAAAGTAGAAGGAGCAATATTTTTGATAACAATGTCACACAGGAAATCGTGTCGCGGTCGTCGCTATGACATTTGACCATTTTCGTCGATTTCACCTGGCAACACTGACTGCTGGAATTTTTTTTTCGTTTTACGAAAACCCGAATTGATCTCCCAGAAGGAGTGGTGGGGGGTGAGTCCTTTGTATGGGAGAATTTTTTGTTTATCCCCGGATCTATGGGAAAAATCCGACTTTTCGAAAACCCAAGATGGCGGCCGAGGTGAAATGACCAACTTTTTTTTTTATTATGCAACTACCCGAGATTGGTGTCGTTTTCGGCTAATGTTGGGAAAAGTGTTACGAAAAATTTGGAAAAATTTGAAAAAACAAGATGGCCGCCGAGATATTTTGATTTAAAATTTTTCAATTTTCGAGGTGACTTTGCGGGGTCGGATTGCGTTGGGTTTTAAACTTTTTTGCGATTTTTTTGCTTTGTTGCCTTGCATCTATCCCCAGTTTTGACGTTTGGGGTATATTTTATTTTTTCGCCAAAATGGCGGACGCCGTGGCGGCCATTTTATAAAATGTACGAAAAATTGCATTTTTTGAAGTAAAAAAATTTTAGGTTGGCAACATTTGAGGGGGTCATTTTGTATGGGGCGGTTGTGGGACTTGGTCTGAAGTGTTGCCAGGGTATGTTGATTTTTTTTTCGTTCATACATTTTTGTGAACTTTCTATTCAAAAATATAAAAAGTAGAAGGAGAAACATTTTTAATCAAAAAATTTCACCAAAAAATTTTTAGTGGTCGTCGTAATGACATTTGACCATTTTCATCTAAATTAACTGGCAACACTGGGAGCTAGATTTTTTTTTCCCGTTTTTTCACATTTCGAGTAGCCCAGCCGAAAGTATTGGTGGGGGGTTATAATGATGTATGGGAAAGTTGCTTGACTATCTATGGTTACTATGGGAAAAATCCGACCGTTCGAAAATTCAAGATGGCGGCCGCTCGGCGATTGTCAACTTTTTATTTATTTGAGCAACTACTCAATATTGGTGTCATTTTCGAATAATTTTGTGAAGCCTAATACGATAAAATTAGAAAAAAATTAAAAAACAAGATGGCCGCCGAGATATTTTTCTTTAAAGTTTTGAAATTTTAGAGGTGACTTTGTGTGGACGCATCGGGGTGGTGTTTCAACTTTTTTCCAATATTTTTTTTGTTTTCCCTTGAAAGTGTCCTCAATTTTGATATTTTGGGGATATTATTTTTTTCGACAAGATGGCGGACCGCGTGGCGGCCATTTTGTAAAATGTACGAAAAATGGCATTTTTTGAACGAAAAAATTTGTAGGTTGGCAACATTTGAGGGGGTAACTTTGTATGAGGCGGTTGTGTAACTTGACCGAAAGTGTTGCCATGTTTGGTTTTTCTTTTCTTCGTTCATACAATTTTTTGGACTTTCCATTCAAAAATATGAAAAGTAGAAGGAAAAATATTTTTAATCAAAATATTTCCCCAAAACATTTCAAGTGGTCGTCGTAATGACATTTGACCATTTTCATCTTAATAAACTGGCAACACTGCAGTCCAGAATTTTTTTCACTTTTCGAGTAATTGAGCCTAAACTATAGATCAAGAGTATAAGAAATGTATGGGAGATATTTCTTAATCAAATCATTTGTTTTGGGGAAACAATAAAATTTCAGTGTTGCCATACAAAAAATAATAATTTTCATACAAATTTATTTTTAGATTGAATATTTCGCTACTATAATGTATGGGACATTTGTAGGTACTGATATTTTGTGAATTTCGGTGAAAAAAAATTCAGTGTTGCCATACAAAAAATAATAGTTTTCATACAAATGTTTTGTATTTTCAAATATTTGAAGCGGTTGTCTTCATTTGATGGCCTTATAATGTATGGGGCGATTGTAGATTTCAATAGTTCGTAAGTGATGGTGAAAAAATATTTTAGGGTTGCCATACAAAAAATAAAAGTTTTCATACAAATATACTTTTTTATGTAATATTTCAGGCTATTTCATCAATCTTATGTCATTACAATATATCAGGAGGTTGTTGGTACTTATAGATCGTACACATCGGAGGAAAAATATTGCAGTGTTGCCATATAAAAATATTAATTTTCATACAAATGTATTTTGTGTCGAATATTTCAGATTGTTTGTCCATTGAATGTCAATACGATGTATGAGGCGTTTAATAGTCTTAAGGGTTATTATTACTTATCAACTAGCTGACCCAGCAAACTTTGTGCCGCCTATCAATTTCTCCTTCTCCCCCCTTGCCCTCCCTCTCCCGCTACCTCTCCTCCTCCCTCTCCGTCCCCTCCCTACCTCTCCCCCTCTTACCCTTTCCCCCTCCCTCCTTCTCCCTCTACTTCTCCGTTTCCGTCTCCCTCTTCCTCTCTCTCCCTCTCGTTCTCCGTCTTCCTCTCCCTCTCCCTTCCTCTCCCTCTCCCGCCCACTCTCTCTACGTCTACCTCTCGCTTTCTCTTTCCCTCTCCCTCTCTCTCACCCGCTCCCTCTCCCTCTCATATTCTGTTAATCATGCCAAAAAAAATAGACAAACCAAAAGTAGTAGTGTAAAGCCAAACATTTCGCAAACATACCCCTGAATCGAAAAATAAATTTCAAAGACCAATATTTTTGAAAAAAAAATACTATTTATTTATTTTGTCTTTTGCGAAAGAGAAAGGCACGCGCGCTGCTTTAGCAGCGCGCGCCCCACGCGAAAACCTAGTATATTATAATATATAATCCTAGACTTACCACTGACTGACTGACATAATTGTTCTCCCAGAAAGAGTCGAGATACAACTTTGTTGTCTATGGCGGGTTTTCTCCATGCCCTTCAATGAGTATGGGAAAAATCTGACATTTCCCATTTTCAAGATGGCGGCTGCGCGGCGATTGTCAACTTTTTTGTTTATGGCCTTTTGCAAAATGTTTTTGAGGGTATTCGTAAAGTTTAAGAAGGGAATTACGGTAAAATGAGAAAAAAATGAAAAAACAAGATGGCCGCCGAGTTATTTTGGTTTGAATTTTTTCCATTTTAGAGGTGACTTTGAGGGGTCGCATCGGGGAGGTTTTTCAATTTTTTTGCAATATTTTTTTTGTGTTGTCTTGAAAGTATCCTCGATTTTGATATTTTGGGAATATTTATTTTTTCGACAAGATGGCGGACGCGATGGCGGCCATTTTGAAAAATGTACGAAAAACGACATTTTTTGGGTGCATTTTTCGTCTGGTTGGCAACATTTGAGCGGGTCCCTTTGTTCCGGGCGGTTGTGTAACTTGACCCAAAGTGTTGCCAGGTTTCATTTTTTTTATCTTCGTTCATATATTTTTTTGGACTTTCTATTCAAAAACATGAAAAGTAGAAGGAGCAATATTTTTGATAACAATGTAACACTGGCAACCGTGTCGTGGTTGTCATAATGACATTTGACCATTTTTGTCGATGTCGACTGGCAACACTGGTTGCTGGAATTTTTTTTTCGTTTTACGAAAACCCGAATTGATCTCCCAGATGGAGTGGTGGGGGGTGAATACTATGTATGCGAGAATTTTTGATTTACTCCCGGATCTATGGGAAAACTCCGACCTTTCGAAAATCCAAGATGGCGGCCGAGGTGAAATGACCAACTTTTTTTTTTATTATGCAGCTACCCGAGATTGGTGTCGTTTTCGGTTAATGTTAGAAAAAGGGTTACGAAAAATTTGGAAAAATTTGAAAAAACAAGATGGCCGCCGAGATATTTTGATTTAAAATTTTTCAATTTTCGAGGTAACTTTGCGGGGTCGGATTGCGTTGGGTTTTTAACTTTTTTGCGATTTTTTTTCATTGTTGCCTTGCATCTATCCTCAATTTTGACGTTTGGGGTATATTTTTTTTTTCGCCAAGATGGCGGACGCCGTGGCGGCCATATTGTAAAATGTACGAAAAATTGCATTTTTTGAAGGAAAAAATTTTTAGGTTGGCAACATTTGAGGGGGTCACTTTGTATGGGGCGGTTGTGGATCTAGGTCTGAAGTGTTGCCAGGTTACATTAATTTTTTTTTTGTTCATACATTTTTGTGAACTTTCTATTCAAAAATATAAAAAGTAGAAGGAGAAACATTTTTAAACAAAAATATTCACCAAAAAATTTGAAGTGGTTGTCGTAATGACATTTGACCATTTTCATCTAAATTAACTGGCAACACTGGGAGCTAGAATTTTTTTTCCCGTTTTTTCACATTTCGAGTAGCCCAGCCGAAAGTATTGGTGGGGGGTTATAATGATGTATGGAAAAGTTGCTTGACTACTTATGGTCACTATGGGAAAAATCCGACCATTCGAAAATTCAAGATGGCGGCCGCTCGGCGATTGTCAACTTTTTTATTTATATGAGCACCTACCCAATATTGATGTCATTTTCGAATAATTTTGGGACGTTTAATACGATGAAATTAGAAAAAATTTAAAAAACAAGATGGCCGCCGAGATTTTTTTCTTTAAATTTCTGATATTTTAGAGGGGATTTTGTGGGGTCGCATCGGGGTGGTTATTCAACTTTTTTCTAATATTCTTTTTGTTTTCTCTTGAAAGTGTCCTCAATTTTTATATTTTGGGGATAATTTTTTTTTCAACAAGATGGCGGACTCCATGGCGGCCATTTTGTAAAGTATACAAAAAATTGCATTTTTTGAGGGAAAAAATTAGTAGGTTGGGAACACTTGAAGGGTTTACTTTGTATGAGGTGGTTGTGTAACTTGACCGAAAGTGTTGCCATGTTTGGTTTTTCTTTTCTTCGTTCATACAATTTTTTGGACTTTCCATTCAAAAATATGAAAAGTAGAAGGAAAAATATTTTTAGTCAAAATATTTTACCAAAACATTTCAAGTGGTCGTCGTAATGACATTTGACCATTTTCATTTTAATAAACTGGCAACACTGGAGTCCAGAATTTTTTTCACTTTTCCAGTAATTGAGCCTAAACTATAGATCAGGAGTATAAAAAATGTATGGGAGATATTTGTTAATTAAATCATTTGTTTTGGAAAAACAATAAAATATAAGTGTTGCCATACAAAAAATAATAATTTTCATACAAATTTATTTTTGGATTGAATATTTCGCTACTATAATGTATGGGGCATTTGTAGGTACTGATATTTTGTGAAGTTTGGTGAAAAAAATTTCGGTGTTGCCATACAAAAAATAATAATTTTCATACAAATGTTTTCTTTTTTCAAATATTTGAGGCAGTTGTCTTCATTTGATGGCCTTATAATATATGGGGCGATTGTAGGTTCCAGTAGTCCGTAAATGATGGTGAAAAAATATTTTAGGGTTGCCATACAAAAAATTAAAGTTTTCATACAAATGTACTTTTTTATGTAATATTTCAGGCTATTTCATCAATCTTGTGTCATTACAATATATCAGGACTATCAGGAGGTTGTTGGTACTTATATACCGTACACATTGGAGGAAAAATGTTGTAGAGTTGCCATATAAAAAAAATAATTTACATACAAATGTATTTTGTGTCGAATATTTCAGATTGTTTGTCCATTGAATGTCAATACAATGTATGAGGCGTTTATTAGTATTAAGGGTTATTATAAGTTATCAACTAGCTGACCCTGCAAACTTTGTACCGCCTATCAATTTCTCCTTCTCCCTCTCCATCGCTTTCCTTCCCCTCTACCTCCCCCTTGCCCTCCCTCTTGCGCTACCTCTCCTCCTCAATCTCCCTCCCCTCTCCCTACCTCTCCCACTCCCTCTTCAACTTCCATTCGCTACCTCTCCGTCTCACCCTCCCCCTCCCCCTCTTACCCTTCCCTCGCCCTATCCCCTACCCTCTCCCGCTACCTCTCCGTCTCCCCCTCCCTCTTCCTCTCTCTAACTCTCCTTCTCCCTCTTCCTCCCCCTCTCCTTCTTCCTTCCTCTCCATCTCCATCTTCCTCCCTCTTACTCTCCTTCCCTCTCCCGCCCACTCTCTCTACGTCTACTTCTCCCTTTCCCTCTCCCTCTCCCTTTCCCTCTCCCTCTCCCTCACCCCCTCCCTCTGCCTGACCCTCTCCCTCTCATATTCTGTTAATCATGCCAAAAAAATAGACAAACCAAAAGTAGTAGTTTGAAGCCAAACATTTCGCAAACAGACCCCTGAATCGAAAAATTAATTTCCAAGACCGATGACAATTTTGAAAAAAAACTATTAACTTATTTTGTCTTTTGCGAAAGAGAAAGGCACGCGCGCTGCTTTAGCAGCGCGCGCCCCACGCGAAAACCTAGTTATATTATATAATCCTAGACTTACCACTGACTGAACTATACAATTGTTCTCCCAGAAGGAGCAGAGATGGAGTTTTGTTGTCTATGGCGAAAGTTCTCCATCTCCTCCCGACACCTCGGGAAAAATCTGACATTTCCCATTTTCAAGATGGCGGCTGCGCGGCGATTGTCAACTTTTTTGTTTATGGCCTTTTGCCCAATGTTTTTGGAGGTTTTCGTAAAGTTTAGGGAGAAAATTACGAAAAAATGAGAAAAAAATGAAAAAACAAGATGGCCGCCGAGTTATTTTGGTTTGAATTTTTTCCATTTTAGAGGTGACTTTGAGGGGTCGCATCGGGGTGGTTTTTCAACTTTTTGGCGATATTTTTTTTGCGTTGTCTTAAAAGTATCCTCGATTTTGATATTTTGGGGATATTTATTTTTTCGACAAGATGGCGGACGCGGTGGCGGCCATTTTGAAAAATGTACGAAAAATGACATTTTTTGGGTGCATTTTTCTTCTGGTTGGCAACATTTGAGCGGGTCCCTTTGTTCCGGGCGGTTGTGTAACTTGACCCAAGGTGTTGCCAGGTTTTATTTTTTTAATCTTCGTTCACACATTTTTTTGGACTTTCTATTCAAAAACATGAAAAGTAGAAGGAGCAATATTTTTAATAAAAAATTCACACAAGCAATCGTGTCGTGGTTGTCATAATGACATTTGACCATTTTCGTCGATGTCGACTGGCAACACTGACTGCTGGAATTTTTTTTTCGTTTTACGAAAACCCGAATTGATCTCCCAGAAGGAGTGGTGGGGGGTGAGTACTATGTATGCGAGAATTTTTGTTTCACCCCCGGATCTATGGGAAAAATCCGACTTTTCGAAAATCCAAGATGGCGGCCGAGGTGAAATGACCAACTTTTTTTTTTATTATGCAGCTACCCGAGATTGGTGTCGTTTTCGACTAATGTTGGGAAAAGTGTTACGATGAATTTGGAAAAATTTGAAAAAACAAGATGGCCGCCGAGATATTTAAGTTTAAAATTTTTCAATTTTCGAGGCTACTTTGCGGGGTCGGATTGCGTTGGGTTTTTAACTTTTTTGCGATTTTTTTTCTTTGTTGCCTTGCATCTATCCCCAATTTTGACGTTTGGGGTATATTTTTTTTTTCGACAAGATGGCGGACCCCGTGGCGGCCATTTTATAAAATGAACGAAAAATTGCATTTTTTGATGGAAAAAATTTTTTGGTTGGCAACATTTGAGGGGGTCACTTTGTATGGGGCGGTTGTGGGTTTTGATCTGAAGTGTTACCAGGTTACGTTGATTTTTTTTTCTTTCATACATTTTTTTGAACTTTCTATTCAAAAATATGAAAAGTAGAAGGAGAAACATTTTTAATCAAGAAATTTTACCAAAAAATTTTTAGTGGCCGTCGTAATGACATTTGACCATTTTCATCTAAATTAACTGGCAACACTGGGCGCTAGATTTTTTTTTCCCGTTTTTTCACATTTCGAGTAGCCCAGCCGAAAGTATTGGTGGGGGGTTATAATGATGTATGGAAAAGTTGCTTGACTACTTATGGTCACTATGGGAAAAATCCGACCGTTCCAAAATTCAAGATGGCGGCCGCTCGGCGACTGTCAACTTTTTTATTTATGGCAGCACTTACCCAATATTGGTATCATTTTCGAATAATTTTGGGACGACTAATACGATGAAATTAGAAAAAAATGAAAAAACAAGATGGCCGCCGAGATATTTTTCTTTAAAGTTTTGAAATTTTAGAGGTGACTTTGTGGGCTCGCATCGGGGTAGTTTTTCAACTTTTTTATAATATTCTTTTTGTTTTCCCTTGAAAGTGTCCTCAATTTTCATATTTTGGGGATAATTTTTTTTTCAACAAGATGGCGGACCCCGTGGCGGCCATTTTGTAAAATGTACGAAAAATTGCATTTTTTGAAGGAAAAAATTAGTAGGTTGGCAACATTTGAGGGGGTCACTTTGTATGAGGCAGTTGTGCAACTTGACCGAAAGTGTTGCCATGTTTGGTTTTTCTTTTCTTCGTTCATACAATTTTTTGGACTTTCCATTCAAAAATATGAAAAGTAGAAGGAAAAACATTTTTGATAAAAAAATCAAGCAAAGAGATTTTTTGTGGTACTCGTAATGACATTTGACCATTTTCATCTTAATTAACTGGCAACACTGGAGTCCAGAATTTTTTTCAGTTTTCGAGTAGTTGAGCCTAAACTATAGATCAGGAGTATAAGAAATGTATGGGAGATATTTCTTAATTAAATCATTCGTTTTGGGAAAACTATAAAATTTCAGTGTTGCCATACAAAAAATTATAATTTTCATACA
The DNA here is from genome assembly GCA_963932265.1 of Thymelicus lineola. NCBI lineage: Eukaryota > Metazoa > Arthropoda > Insecta > Lepidoptera > Hesperiidae > Thymelicus > Thymelicus lineola. Next base: position 7,381,620 of record OZ010701.1, read on the forward strand.
AATTTATTTTTGGATTGAATATTTCGCTACTATAATGTATGAGGCATTTGTAGGTACTGATATTTTGTGAATTTTGGTGAAAAAAATTTCAGTGTTGCCATACAAAAAATAATAATTTTCATACAAATGTTTTCTTTTTTCAAATATTTGAGGCAGTTGTCTTCATTTCATGGCCTTATAATGTATGGGGCGATTGTAGGTATCAATAGTCCGTAAATTATGGTGAAAAAATATTTTAGAGTTGCCATACAAAAAATAAAAGTTTTCATACAAATGTTCTTTTCCGGAGAACGTCGCTTTGTTTCTTCGCGGAAACAAGGGCTTAAGCGCCGTGCAGATCGCGTTACATAGGCGTTTGTTACAACAACTTGCATCGACACTCAAGATCGCTTTAATAAACTTATTTTTAAGTTTATAAATTAAACTGATTAAATAAGGTTTTTTCACTTAGTTTACACAAAAAATTATATTGTAATTAGTTCCTATGTAACCAACAATATATCACAACTTTAAAGTTTAAACTAAAAATAAACTCTTCGTTTATAAACTTTATCACAGAAAAATACAGAAGCAAGTAAATAACTGAGTACCTATTATTAAATGTTACTTTCAGCATTTTAGTATTCAGTATTTTATTTTAGAAAGGTACATGGGCGGCAGAAATAAATTGGTCTATACTCATAAAAAATATAAATCCGGCACTGGCTCCAGCTCAGTCCTGGATTTGTCAATAGGCCGTATAGGCCGCACAGCTTAGGGGCGGCAGCGTCCTAGGGGCGGCAGAATTCAGAATATTTGAGGCTGTTGTCTTCATTTGATGTCCTTATAATGTATGGGGCGATTGTAGGTAACAATAGTTTGTAAATGATGGTCAAAAAAATATTTTAGTGTTACCATACAAAAAATATATTTTTCATACAAATTTCCTTTTTTTTGTGATATTTTAGGCTATTTCATCAACTTTATGTCACTACGATGTATCAGGGTTTTGTTGGTACTTATTGATCGTACACATCAGAGGAAAAATGTTGCAGTGTTGCCATGTAAAAATATTAATTTTCATACAAATGTATTTTGTGTCCAATACTTCAGATTGTTTGTCCATTGAATGTCAATACAATGAATGAGGCGTTTATTAGTATTAAGGGTTATTATTAGTTATCAACCAGCTGACCCGGCAAACTTTGTACCGCCTATCAATTTCTCCTTCTCCCTCTCCATCGCTTTCCTTCCCCTCTACCTCCCCCTATTACCCTTTCCCTCGCCCTTTCGCTCTCCCTCCCTCTCCCGCTCCCTCTCCCGCTATCACGCCGTCTCCCTCTTCCGCTATCTCTCCGTCTCCCTCTCCCGCTATCTCTCCGTCTCCCTCTCCTGCTATCTCTCCGTCTCCCTCTCCTGCTACCTCTCCGTCTCCCCTCCCTCTCCCTCTCTCTCTCTCCCTCTCCTTCTCCATCTTCCTCCCCCTCTCCCTCCCTCTTCCTCTCTCTCTCCCTCTCCTTCTCCCTCTTCCTCCCCCTCTCCATCTTCCTCCCTCTCACTCTCCCTCCCTCTCCCGCCCACTCTCTCTACGTCTACCACTTCCTTTCCCTCTCCGTCCCCCTCTCCCTCTTCCTCTTTCTCATCCTCTCCGTCTCCATCTCCCCCTCTCTCTCCGTATGTACATATTTCAGTGCTGCCATACAAAAAAAGACAAAGTGCTTTGAAGCCAAATATGTCGCAAACAGACCCCTGAATCGAAAAATAAATTTCCAAGACCGATGACATTTTTGAAAAAAACTATTTATTTGTTTTGTCTTTTGCGAAAGAGAAAGGCACGCGCGCTGCTTTAGCAGCGCGCGCCCCACGCGAAAACCTAGTATATATATTATATATAATCCTAGACTTACCACTGACTGACTGACATAATTGTTCTCCCAGAAAGAGTCGAGATACAACTTTGTTGTCTATGGCGGGTTTTCTCCATGCCCTCCAATGAGTATGGGAAAAATCTGACATTTCCCATTTTCAAGATGGCGGCCGCGCGGCGATTGTCAACTTTTTCGTTTATGGCCTTTTGCAAAATTTTTTTGAGCGTATTCGTAAAGTTTAAGAAGGGAATTACGAAAAAATGAGAAAAAAATGGAAAAACAAGATGGCCGCCGAGTTATTTTGGTTTGAAATTTTTCCATTTTAGAGGTGAGTTTGCGGGGTCGCATCGGGGTGGTTTTTCAACTTTTTGGCGATATTTTTTTTGCATTCGCTTGAAGGTATCCTCGATATTGATATTTTGGGGATATTTATTTTTTCGACAAGATGGCGGACGCGGTGGCGGCCATTTTGAAAAATGTACGAAAAATGACATTTTTTGGGTGCATTTTTCTTCTGGTTGGCAACATTTGAGCGGGTCCCTTTGTTCCGGGCGGTTGTGTAACTTGACCCAAAGTGTTGCCAGGTTTTGTTTTTTTTATCTTTGTTCACACATTTTTTTGGACTTTCTATTCAAAAACATGAAAAGTAGAAGGAGCAATATTTTTTATCAAAAAATCGCATGGGCAAACGTGTCCTGGTTGTCGTAATGACATTTGACCATTTTCGTCGATTTCACCTGGCAACACTGACTGCTGGAATTTTTTTTTCGTTTTACGAAAACCCGAATTGATCTCCCAGAAGGAGTGCTGGGGGGTAGATACTATGTATGGGGGAATTTTTGGTTCACCCCCGGATCTATGGGAAAACTCCAACTTTTCAAAAATCCAAGATGGCGGCCGAGGTGAAATGACTAACTTTTTTTTTTATTATGCAACTACCCGAGATTGGTGTCGTTTTCGGCTAATGTTGGGAAAAGTGTTACGAAAAATTTGGAAAAATTTGAAAAAACAAGATGGCCGCCGAGATATTTTGATTTAAAATTTTTCAATTTTCGAGGTGACTTTGCGGGGTCGGATTGCGTTGGGTTTTAAACTTTTTTGCGATTTTTTTGCTTTGTTGCCTTGCATCTATCCCCAATTTTGACGTTTGGGGTATATTTTTTTTTTCGCCAAGATGGCGGACCCCGTGGCGGCCATATTGTAAAACGTATGAAAAATCGCGTTTTTTGAAGGAAAAATTTTTTAGGTTGACAACATTTTACGGGGTCACTTTGTATGGGGCGGTTGTGGGACTTGGTCTGAAGTGTTGCCAGGGTATGTTGATTTTTTTTTCGTTCATACATTTTTGTGAACTTTCTATTCAAAAATATAAAAAGTAGAAGGAGAAACATTTTAAATCAAAAAATTTCACCAAAACATTTTTAGTAATCGTCGTAATGACATTTGACCATTTTCATCTAAATTAACTGGCAACACTGGGAGCTAGATTTTTTTTTCCCGTTTTTTCACACTTCGAGTAGCCCAGCCGAAAGTATTGGTGAAGGGTTATAATGATGTATGAAAAAGTTGCTTGACTACTTATGGTCACTATGGGAAAAATCCGACCGTTCGAAAATTCAAGATGGCGGCCGCTCGGCGATTGTCAACTTTTTTATTTATGTGTGCACCTACCCAATATCGGTGTCATTTTCGAATAACTTTGGGACGACTAATACGATGAAATTAGAAAAAATTTGAAAAACAAGATGGCCGCCGAGATATTTTTCTTTTAAGTTTTGAAATTTTCGAGGTGATTTTGTGGAGTCGCATCGGAGTGGTTTTTCAATTTTTTTATAATATTCTTGTTGTTTTCCCTTGAAAGTGTCCTGAATTTTGATATTTTGGGGATAATTTTTTTTTCAACAAGATGGCGGACTCTGTGGCGGCCATTTTGTAAAATGTACGAAAAATGACATTTTTTGAAGGAAAAAATTAGTAGGTTGGCAACACTTGAGGGGGTTGCTTTGTATGGGGCGGTTGTGTAACTTGACCGAAAGTGTTGCCATGTTTGGTTTTTCTTTTCTACGTTCATACAATTTTTTGGACTTTCCATTCAAAAATATGAAAAGTAGAAGGAAAAATATTTCTGATAAAAAAATCAAACAAGGAGATTTCTTGTGGTAGTCGTAATGACATTTGACCATTTTCATCTTAATAAACTGGCAACACTGGAGTCCAGAATTTTTTTCACTTTTCGAGTAGTTGAGCCTAAACTATAGATCAGGAGTATAAGAAATGTATCGGAGATATTTCTTAATTAAATCATTCGTTTTGAGAAATCAATAAAATTTCAGTGTTGCCATACAAAAAATAATAATTTTCATACAAAGTTATTTTTGGATTGAATATTTCGCTACTATAATGTATGGGGCATTTGTAGGTACTGATATTTTGTGAATTTTGGTAAAAAAAATTATAGTGTTGCCATACAAAAAATAATAACTTTCATACAAATGTTTTCTTTTTTCAAATATTTGAGGCGGTTGTCTTCATTTGATGGCCTTATAATGTATGGGGCGATTGTAGGTTTTAATAGTTTGTAAATGATGGTGAAAAAATATTTTCGGGTTGCCATACAAAAAATAAAAGTTTTCATACAAAATGTACTTTTTTATGTAATATTTCAGGCTATTTCATCAATCTTTTGTCATTACAATATATCAGGAGGTTGTTGGTACTTATAGATCGTACACATCAGAGGAAAAATGTTGCAGTGTTGCCATATAAAAATATTAATTTTCATACAAATGTATTTTGTGTCGAATATTTCAGATTGTTTGTTCATTGAATGTCAATACAATGTATGAGGCGTTTATTTGTATTAAGGGTTACTATTAGTTATCAACTAGCTGACCCAGCAAACTTTGTACCGCCTATCAATTTTTCCTTCTCCCACCCTTGCCCTCCCTCTCCCGCTACTTCTCCCCTCTTACCCTTTCCCTCGCCCTTTCCCCCTCCCTCCCTCTCCCGCTACCTCTCCCCCTCCCCCTCCCTCTTCCTTTCTCTCCCTCTCTTTCTCCCTCTTCCTCTCTCTCCCTCTCCTTCTTCCTCTTCCTCTCCTCTCCCTCTCCATCTTCCTCCCTCTCACTCTCCTTCCCTCTCCTTCTCCCTCTTCCTCCATCTCTCTCTCCCTTTCCCTTTCTCTTTCCCTCTCCCTCACCCTCTTCCTCGCCCTCTCCCTCTCATATTCTGTTAATCATGCCAAAAAAATAGACAAACCAAAAGGAGTAGTTTGAAGCCAAACATTTCGCAAACAGACCCCTGAATCGAAAAATAAATTTCAAAGACCAATGATATTTTTGAAAAAAAACTATTTATTTATTTTGTCTTTTGCGAAAGAGAAAGGCACGCGCGCTGCTTTAGCAGCGCGCGCCCCACGCGAAAACCTAGTCTATATATATAAAATTGAAAAGAGACACACCACTGATTAAACAAAAAATCTCAGAAACTACCGAACCGATTATGATGAAATTTGGCAGGGAGATAGATTATGCTATGGAGACGTTAGCTAAGAACGGATTTTTGGAAATTCATCCCCTAACTAGCAAAAATAGGGGTCCGAAGTCATTTTCATACAAACCAACTTCGTCAGTTTTAGAGTTATAAGTATGAATTTTTTTATGTAAGTTTATAGTAATAAACAAAAATTAAGTTTAGCACATATTTTTGGAAAATCATCCCTTAAAGGGTTAATTTAGCAGATTGAACTCAGTAGGCAACTTCGTCATTTTTGAAGTTAAGAACATGAATATTTACATATTAGCTCAAAATTAGAAACTAAATTTTGAAGTATTAAGTATTTTTGGAAAATCATCCCCTAAAGGGTTAATTAAGGTGGCGCAAGTTAGTATGGGAACTTCGTCAATTTTGAAGTAAGAAGGGTGAAAATTTGTATGGAAGCTTATAATTAGACACAAAAAATAACTGTATCACGGTTTTCTCGGAATTCATCCCCTAAAAATAGGGGTTGGTAGTCAACTACATACAAATCAACCACACCAGTTTTCGAGGTATAAATATGAATTTTTTATGTTAGTTTAAAGTAATAAACAAAGGTTAACTTTAACACATTTTTTTGGAAAATCTTCCCTTATAGGGTTAAATAAGAGTCTGTAAGTTAGTATGGCAACTTCGTCAGTTTTGAAGTATGAAGGGTGAAATTTTGTATATAAGCTTATAGTTAGACACAAAAAAAAACTGTATCACGGTTTTCTCGAAAAGGACAGGGACAGGAAGCGGGAGAGGGACCGGGAACGGGAGAGGGAGAGGGACAGGCAGCGGGAGAGGGAGAGGGATAGAGAGCTGGAGAGGGAGAGGGGCAGGGGGCGGGAGAGGGAGTGGGACAGGAAGCGGGCGAGAGACCAGGTGTGGGAGAGGGAGAAGGACAGGAAATGGGAGATGGAGAGGGAAAGGGAGCGGGAGAGGAACCGGGAACGGGACAGGCAGCGGGAGAGGAAGTGGGAGAGGGACAGGAAGCTGGAGAGGGACTAGGAGTGGAAGAGGGAGAGAGAGAGAAAGAGAGAGAGGGATTAATATTGAAATTTTTAACCAATAAATAACACTTCAATAACGTGTTAGAGCACCAAAAGTTTGTTTTTAAAATTATTGTTTGTCTGTCTGTCTGTTTGTCTGTCCGGGCATCACATCAAAACCCTTGAACTGATTTCGACGGAAATTAGTTGTTTCTTATACTTTTGGTCGTATTTTAGAAAACTTTTCATTCAGAAAAATTAAAATGTTTCCCTGGAAACAAGATGAAACTTTGTATGGATTATTTTAAAAATATCAACAATTTGCTTTAAATTTGCAACAAAAGTTTCTCCTTTAATTGATGGAATACATGTTTTCGAAATTTTTCAAAATTTTTTATGATAAAGAAAAAACAAATTAATGTAAATGTTGTTTATTTTTCAAAATCCGCTGCCGGAGGAATGATTTGTGAATGTATAGTAGGTTTTACTTTATAAATTCCTAAATTCAATATAAATTAACCTGTTATTAAATTTTCTTCTGTGAGGGGTACAAATATAATTTCATAATAAGCATAATTTCCGCGTGCGAAGCTGCGGGCAACAGCTAGTAATTTATAATATTAAAAGTAAAATTACAGTATACTACTTGTTTTATTAATTACACTTGTGTTATAACTTGCCACATTTTTATTTTTCAATTTCTCATGGAAAAATCAATCTGAATTATGTTCGATATGTAAGCCATTAACTCGACAAATAACGATATTGATAAATGTCAGAGCTAAGACACATCGCTTCACTAGTGACAAGAAAATGAAAGTTCTATCAAGTAACGCATTTTTTTGTTTATGTTTGCTTGTCAATAATTATCGAGTATCATAGGCATGCAAAAGTGTCAAAAGTGAAATGCCAAATTGCAAAGAGTATAGGTAGACTACACGCAATATTTGTTGACTTGATTTAACTATGCAACTAGGTGAACTAATTTGTTTTTGGTATTTGAGAATAATTATAATTATCTAATACTAAACTTATAGTTTATAAGATTACAACTAGAAGGGGAACGTAATCGAATATGTTTTATTATTATGCGCTTAATTTATCTACGAAATTATTCGTATATAATTCTAAATGTCATATTGTCATGATTATGCCCCCGCCTAACAAGACTTTTAGCTTTCGTATTTATAAGAGTTTAATAAAATTTTAGATGTCTTCACATTCATCCAACAAACTATATCTACAATTGAATATCGTAGCAAGCGCTGGTTCCATTCTTCGAAGATACTTCCGTTACTGAGAACCGATAAGTATATACCTGGTCATCATCAGACCTTCAGAATGTATCATGTAGTAGCACCCGTACTCAATCAGATAAATGTTGAAAGCTAGGTCATCCTAAGTACTTCCGTTACTGAGAACCGATAAGTATATACCTGGTCATCATCAGACCTTCAGAATGTATCATGTAGTAGCACCCTTACTCACTCAGATAAATGTTGAAAGCTTGGTAATCCTAAGTACTTCCGTTACTGAGAACCGATAAGTTAAGAACCGACCGTCAAGCGACATGCGACACACATACCAAAAAATTTGAGACGATGTAATAAAAGTTCCACTTTAAAATAAAATATCATTTTAGAAAGATTCGATTTTACACTAAAATATTTTTTTAATAAGGTAAATTCAGTTTACACCTCGGCAGTAGGCTCGTGTATAGCTTGCCTTAATCACCTAGGTGAATTTAGGTCTACCGATTTAGTATACTTAATTCACCTCGATCAGTAGATTTAAATCACCTGGGTGCATAGGTGAATAAAGTACACTAAAAGTAGACTTAAAACACCTGGGTGAATTAACTCAGGTGAATAAAGTCGACGGCACCTAATTTTTGTTTATTACTATAAACTTACATAAAAAAATTCATACTTATAACTCTAAAACTGACGAAGTTGGTTTGTATGAAAATGACTTCGGACCCCTATTTTTGCTAGTTAGGGGATGAATTTCCAAAAATCCGTTCTTAGCTAACGTCTCCATAGCATAATCTATCTCCCTGCCAAATTTCATCATAATCGGTTCGGTAGTTTCTGAGATTTTTTGTTTAACACGCTCACTGCGTTAGTCAAATTTGATGACTTTCAATGGGTGCGGTATGGGGTCTATTATATCCGAAGCACGAGTTGGCCCTGGTGCGTTGCTGGGTCGAAAAGATCCGTTTGACTTGCATCTGTTTAGGAGGACTTTTCTTTATAGGTATAATGATTATAGCATATTCTTTTATAGCAATATATTGACAAATAAACACTCAATAAAAGGCTAGAATCGTAGGTAGATGCACTGAATGGTTTGTTTGCAAAGAAAGGGATTACCTGTCGGTTCTTTACAACCCGTTATCCGCACTGGTTAGTAAAAGTGTCGATAAATTTTTAGTGTTGTGGATGATAAAAAAACATCGATAGCGATAAAATATATGCTGGTTGAATAATTTTGTATACCAATATTTGTATTCAATCACTATGAGCTATACTGGTTAATGGTGTGGGTAAATCTGGTGGCTGGAAGTTGATGTCTGAAATTCATAGGACTTGTAATGTGTGACCATTTGACGGGGTAGTATATTACATTATCAGATATTATGTACCTAGTCTGGCCATAAATACTGTTACATAAAAACTTTTCTTTTTTTCAGCTTTTTAATTATTTTGAATTTGGAACACGTATATTATTTTAAAAACTTCTTTCGATTTCGCGCCATTTCACATACTTTTTCGTGTTCATTATCAAATTACAATATGGAACGGGGTGTTAAAGAAAATAGGATTGCAGTGATCGCCTTGCACAAAGTGTGTATGGAGCCGTCGGTCATATTCCAGACACTTCAAAAGCTTGGTATCAGCTGTATGTTCGTATATCGTACAATCAACAGATACAACAACACTTCGTCTGTCGAAGACCAGAAAAGATCGGGGCGTACTGTTAGAACTACAAAGGCTGTTAATGCTGTTAAAGCCAGAATTCGTCGAAACCCCATTAGGAAGCAAAAAATCTTATCGCGAGAAATGAAGATTCCCGCTAGGACTCTGTCGCGTATTATAAAACAAGACCTGAAGCTCGGTGCTTATCGTCGATATACAGGACATGCCCTAAATCAATCTTTACAATTAAAGAGAGTGGATCGATCAAAACGCCTTCTGTCGCGATACGCAGGTAAAAGGCACAGAAATATCCTCTTTACCGATGAAAAAATTTTCACGATTGAAGAACACTACAATAAGCAAAATGATAAAGTGTACGCTCACAGTTCTAAAGAAGCTGCTCAAGTGGTCGGGAAGGTACAACGTGGTCATCATCCTGCGTCAGTGATGGTTTGGTGGAGCGTGTCTTATCAAGGAGTCACAAAACTGCATTTTTGTGCAAAAGGAGTGAAAACTTCAGCCAAAGTGTATCAAGATACAGTCTTGGATCATGTTGTGAAACCTCTCAGCAATACTCTTTTTAAAAATTTTCCAACAGGATTCTGCACCTGGTCACAAGGCACGAACTACCCAAGCCTGGCTTGAAACCAATGTTCCGGAGTTTATGAGCTGAAGACTGGCCCTCATCTAGCCCAGACCTCTACCCTTTAGACTTCAAATTATGGTCAGTTTTAGAGGACATGGCCTGCTCTAAACGACACGGCGACATTGAGTCTCTTAAAAAATCTTTGGAGCAAGCAGTGGCGAAATTTCCCTTGGAAACAGTGCGTAAATCCATAGATTCGTGGCCAAACAGATTAAAGGCCTGTATAAAAGCCAAAGGTGGCCATTTCGAATAGAATATTTTTTTTATTTTTGCTAAGACTTTAATAAATATGTAGGTATAAATTGTATTAATATTACATTACTTCATTTAAAAAAAAGCATTTTCATTTGTAACAGAACTTATGGCTGGACTAGTTATTATTTTTTTGGGAAACATTTGCTTATTCTATTTTTCTTGGGTTTTTGCCCGTCACATGACTTAACAACATTTTCCTGAATCGCTTCATTTTACATTAACTGTCTCTTCATATTTGCATAAAAACTCATCTAACCACAGGGACCTCACTAGTCCAACTTGCATGTAATCTAGTGCGGCTACCGGGTCATCGGGCATCGGGTCGTTAAGAACCGATAAACGCACTAGACGTAAAAAATTTCCTTTCAGTCGGCACCGGGTCGTAAGGACCCGATGTAATTTTTTCGTATTTATATTACCTATTTAACAAGGCAATTCCAAAACACTAACCATCTCATTCGTATTCATACGGAGACCAAAGATATCTGTCCCGCACCAGCGGTTGGAACACTAATTTTTGCCCCGCACCGGAGGAAAGATGACCATCGGATATAATCAACCCGCTACCGCACCGAACGTGTTAATCAGTGGTGTGTCTCTTTTCAATTTTATATATATAGATTAGATTCTTCACATGTACTAAAATCATCATTTGCAGTAGATATGTATATTTTTTTATTAAATCTATGAATTTATGAAATAATTTTGAATTTGAAATGGAAAAAAATGAAAAGTATTTGCATTTATTATTTAAATACATTTTATAAACTATTTTGCATATCTCTGGTATTATTATTTATTGTATGTATATAATAAATGTACGTAAGTAATAAATTATTATTATATGTTATCTAATAAATCAACGAATAGCGTTATATTAAATCGATTAAAACTTCTTCGTAAATAAAATCGATTGCTACACAAAATCGAATCGGAATATCATTCCAACATCCCTAATTGCATTGACTAAAATGATAGGTGAATTAAGTCTACTTATACCAATTCACCTCGATCAGTAGATTTAAATCACCTGGGTGCATAGGTGAATAAAGTACACTAAAAGTAGACTTAAAACACCTGGGTGAATTAACTCAGGTGAATAAAGTCGACGGCACCAGTATTTTATATTTTAAGTGTTCACAGTTCGTGAGTTTTGTTGAATGTAAACGATAAATCGTGGTCATTGATAAAATTAATTAACTAGAAGAAAAATCGTGAGCATTACCATGCTTCAGAGGGTATTTAAGTGCCTATTTTTTATTATTAAATGATTTATTAAATAGTTGGCAGTAGAAAATCTAAGTGTGATTCGATAATTTTACAAACATTTTTTTATTTCTTAAAAAACGAAAAAATTAATAAAATGGGAAAAAAACTTAAATACATAATCAACGTACAGAACTCTCTCCAAGTTTAACTCGCACTTGTCAAGTTAATTTTGTAAATGTATTATGTTTGTGTTGAAACATAGCATATCCTTACACGATTTGGTCAAGCTCTTTGATTCCTTTCTTTTTTTTGCTTTACTATATAATACTTTACATTGTATAATGACCTACGTGCATTTGTTAGTGACGTCATTTATAATTAATCCATAATGGAAGATTAAAATTACAAAACAACATTCGAAAGCCAAAAAAGCAAGTTGAAGGTCAGCTATTAAGTACTTTAAACATAAGTCTTTATATTTTATACAAGCTTGCATTAAAAAATAGGTGTTGTGTGTAGCCATTGCTTCTGCATTACGAAATGCGTCTCGGCTTGCCGAATAGTGCCAACTTTATAATTGGATTAAACAAACTTTGAAAGTCGTGTTTTGATAAAATATGCGTAAAAACAAGGTCACTTCAATTTATTTAAGTGTTGTTACTTAATTGGGATTATTTAAGGCTAGCAGCATTTTATTTGTGTAATCCGCGTCCTTTTTATTCTAGATACAGTCATGTCTGTGGGTATTCTTGAGCGTTTCCGTGCTTCGGAGGGCACGTAAAGCCGTCGGTTTCGGTTGTTATCATAGGATAACAGTCGTTAAGCCATGTCTGAGGCCCTTGGGTGGTTTGAAAACTTCCGACAGTCGGGTTGTCCACTAACCCCTCCACTGGAGCAGCGTGGTGGAGTATGCTCTAGGCCTCCTCAAGAGGAGAAACCCATACCCACCTCAGCCACCTGAAGGCAACAACGATTGGTCGGTGGTCAAACTGAAGCACTGTATTATTTTCGGGTACTGTATTATTTTCTTGCTCTTGCTATGAATAAGTGAATGTTTATTTAAAGAAAATATTAATTATAATCTATGACGCCTTAATAATTTAGTAACTAATGAACCTGTTTTAATGATTTAGCTAAAGTGTGCAAAAACTAGGAACATTTCTATGTCTCTATACTTAACAGCCAGTATGAAAGAAAGGCGCCAAACTTGAAGTGATTTAGATGTAGAACCAAGCGACATGTCGAAATTATACGTGAATTAATTAATTAAGTATAATTACAAGTAAGTTAGAATCAACTAAATACGAGTATAAATGAACTTATCGCTCACCAATTTGAAACTCGAACTCTCTCTCAAAGCTAAAGATGTTACAAAGTAGTCGGTGCTACATTTTTTCGAAATCATTATACAGTTTTATAGGTCTTCTACCTCTAAAAAAAGGTACTTCGGGAGTGCCGACAAAAGTGAAAACTTAAACAATTATGTGTGTATTTTTTGAATCGTCAGAAAATATTTTATTGTGCAGGTAATACTTTTAAATGAAGTGTTTTTTTATTCATTAAGAGCAAATCGTGCAGTAATATTTCATTTTTAATCAACGATTTTCATTCCCGATATGAAAACTAAAAATATAAGTTTAATGTTTGGTCCGAGTAATCAATAGTAAATTAATGGAACGGGTAAAGCAAATCTCAATGTAAATGATATAAGCATTACGAACCAGTGGATACCTTCCATACATGTATAATCAGGAAGAAGGCCGCACGAAACATGTGTCCTACTAAACGATATTTTATAGTCACTATGACATAACGATTGACCAACTAAAGTTCATCGAGAACTCGTCGGTAAGCGCAACGTTCCTTTCAACGCGCACGACCACAGTATAATCTGAGACGTTCTAAGAGCAAGTACCATCTTACGAGTACTTTTCGCGGCAATTCGTTGGAAGTGTTGCAACGGAACGTATTTGCGCGGGAGTTTTAAATTTAGAAATAATTTTAGTTATCATATTTTGGAGCTCAAGCGCTGTTTGAATTATGTATGACATATTTTAATATTCACAGGAGAGCCACAGTTGAAAATAGCATTGTAAATTACGAAATATTTGCCTATTTCAAGCGTGTTTTGTTTTTAAGTGCACAGTTGAAATATAGTTAACCAAAAATGAAGTTTTCGCACTTCGCATCTATTACATTTTTAATTTTCTTTTTATTTTCGTCGGTAAATGTTAATTGTAACGAAGCACCTTTTGAGTTGCCTGTACAACTGGTTGGGTTCCCAGCTATAGTATTGACCGTTAGACTTACAAATTTTCTGAAGAAACTTTCGTATTCGCTTAGCCCAGGTGAGTAAATTGCGTCATTGTTAAATTAACTTATGTTTTATTAAAAAAAGACAAAGATTAAGGTATGAGAGCACAAGTAATTACTGCTTGTACTAATAAACACCAGAATCCTATTATATAATCTTATAATGTGAAAAATAGAATAATATAAGTTTGAAACATTCACTAACCCATCCATCCATCACCTCTTGGAGGTCCACTGTTGGACATAGGCCTCCCCTAACTAGCGCCACTCTGACCGGTCCTAATCCTTAAAAAGAAAAAGTAACCGTAATTTTGACAGGACCACATTTGTCGGGTCATCTAGCTTACAATATATCTAAGGCTAGTAGTGTCTATCACTCTAGTGATAATATTGCTATAGCATTAACCTACTAACGTTGGTTTTTTGTAAAGTAACAACAAAAATTACAGGAAGAAAAATCATGATTTATTTATGTGCCTTATTTCCGCTGAGCCTGTGCGTTGAACCTTATTTTACTGTACAGAATAAATCATCAAATTAAATACAAGTTGTGAAACTTTTAATGAGTTGAGTAATTAAATTATGGCGAGATAATTTTCGTACCTACGTGATATTACGTATATTATTCCATGAACCATATAAGACTACCTTCTAATCAACTTCTATGTATTTACTTCTTTTAGTATAACTTACGAAGCCGTTTTTGGTACATACGTCATGTGGAATCAAAAACAGACTCTGATATTGATTAGATCTTAGGCGTCGGCCACACAGAAAAGACGCAAGACACGGACCCGTCGCAGTCGCGGCGCCCGTTTAATCTACTTTCATACAAAATGTATGCAGCCGTCGCGACGTAAAACATACAGAAAAGACGGGACGCCCGACACGACGTTTTCTCGTCGGCGCCCTATTGGAAAACATACAGAAAGGACAGGATGCGGGCCTGCTTAGGCGCCAGCGGGGGAGCGGAAAGCAGGAGACGCGGAGAGCAGGTCTCTTAAAACGTAGTGATTAAGTACTCTGTGGCCGGGAAAAGCCCAGTGTGCACCGACCGTCACGCCCGTTCCTTGTCTTTTCTATATGTTTTAACGGCGCCCTGTCTGCGACGGGTCCGAGCCCCGTCTTCGTCTTACGTCTTTTCTGTGTGGCCCGCGCCTTAAAGTTCGATTTAACTTCGAGTGTTCAAAAGATAAAAGATCCTTGTATAAAGATTCCTATAAAAAAGTTAATAAATAACACAGTTCAATAATTTATTTGTTGCTTTGAGTGGTGGAAGAATTTTCTTTTATTAAAGGATAAACATTTATCGATGTAACTGATAAATTGATTTAAAATAAAATCGATCAACTTATATAATTCTGAATAGTTAGAGATACGTGAGTTCTAACGAAATACCAAAGGAACCCCCTCACAAATCTCACAATGCTGAATAACAGCGTAGATAAAAAAATTATAATTTTATTCGCCTAAATATAAAGTCAATTCTAATTCAAACTCAAAGTGCACTTGAAGTTTTAAATTGGCCGCAATATAATTCTGGCTTCACACATAAAATATTTATTTTACATCCGCTGTGAGAGCCTGCTTGTGAATTCAAATTGCTTCCGAACAAATTCCAGGACTAAAAATACAAGGGGAATGATGTTGACAGTAATCTAAATGACTTTTGTTCAGGTAATTACTGGTATAAGCAAAAAGATATTGTGGTCATATCACCGTCCATTTTATTTTGTTTTACCAGGGTAACCAACAAGACAACATTATGATTACAAAAAAGTCATGGGTAAACTTAAAACTTAATCTAGTTTAATTATAAGTTACGGCATACATCGTGGTCGAGCTAAAGTAAATTATAATTACTTAGTATGTATATAAATCCATGTAAATCCAATTTTTTGGAACGAAGTTCCTTATCGCGCGTTATGAAAGGGGGCTAGAAGGAAATTTTTCTTACGAAAAGTTGGTACGATACTTTTTGAAGTGATTCAGAGAGGTTTACAGAGATGGCGCTGTAAAACTTTCTGAATTACTCTTCGTTCCATTCGGGTGTCCCTTGACACCTCTCAAGTTTTTTTTAAATATTATAAATGTGAAAGTTTGTGAAGATGTTTGGATGTTTGTTCCTCAATCACGCCACAACTACCTAACCCATTTGGCTTAAATTTGGAATGGAGATAGCCTATACCCTGGACTAACACATAAGCTTCTTTTTATCCTGGAAAAAATCAGGCTTCCTGCGAAATTTGTAAAAAATCGACCTTTACCGTGGGCGAAGCCGCGGGCAAAAACTAGTTCTTAATAAAAAGTTAATATTATGACTAAGGTTGGTGGTATCACAAACACCTTGCCAGTTAATATAAGCGGTTCCATTTATTAATCGACTCTCCAATAATATTGAGTAATTTTACATATGAAAGCCGTTATCAATCGAACGAGCAGTATGTCATCATAATAAAAAAGATAACGTACAACAAAAAACTAAAAGCCAATACAGTTGGAAGCTGGAAAAATGTGATTAATTCCATCAATCAAAACAATCAATATAAAATGTAGTACCTAGCTCTACCGAGTATCCGACAGACATTATCCAGTCATTAGTATAATATCCAGTATTGTATCCCCTTATTGTATACTCGTAGTATTAAATGTAGTTGAAATTAAATTATACGTATAAGCCATAGTTATAAGTTGGTATAAGGTGAAAAATCAGATCACCGATGGTGAGTAAGTAGTTTAAAGGAAATATATCTATACTAGGAAACTCGGGGCAACAACCAAAATAAATAGTTTCCGTCTCCCATAGCCATCAGTAACACTAACGTTATTTACGCGTTGCTTGTCAACAGAAAAGGCATAAATCCACTTTTTGTCAACTCGCTTTTCACTCCGCGTAAAAACATTTTACGATTTATTCACCATGCGCGAGTATCGTCGAAAATTTTTAACGGAAATAGCTGGAAAAGGTAATCAGCCATCATGTAATCTCTTAACATGGTAACTTCCCGTCGCCCATTTCCATCCATCCATCCATCCATCAGCCCTTGGAGGTCCACTGCTGGACATAGGCCTCCCCTAACTTGCGTCACTCTGACCGGTCCTGAGCCTTCTGAATCCAGCGGATGCCCGCTCTCTTCTTCAGGTCGTCAATCCACCTGGCCGGGGGGCGTCCTATGCTCCTTTTTCCGAGACGTGGGCGCCATTCGAGGACCTTTCTTCCCCAACGATTATCGCTCCTTCGCACTATGTGGTCAGCCCATTGCAACTTCAGCCGGCTAATTCTTTGAGCAATGTCGGTTACCCCTGTTCATCTACGGATGTCCTCATTTCTGATGCGATCACGTAGAGAAATACCGAGCATAGCCTTCTCCATAGCCCGCTGCGCTAGTCTGAGCTTGTGGATTAGGCCAATAGTAAAGCACCACGTCTCGGATCCGTATGTCACCACTGGCAACACACATTGCTCGAACACCTTCGACTTCAGGCACTGAGGTAGTGTTTTGGACGGCAAAATATGACGCAGTTTCCCGAACGCAGCCCATCCGAGTTGAATTCTACGAGTGACTTCTTTCTCGAAGTTGGACTTACCCATCTGGATCCCTTGTCCCAGGTAATTGTATTCGTCTACAACTTCGAGAGCAGCGCCATCAACAACAACCGGTACGGGTGTGACATGGACATTCGACATGATTTTCGTCTTGTCCATGTTCATCTTAAGACCCACCCGTTGTGAGGCGCTGTTCAAGTCCCCAAGCATTGTACTAAGTTCTTCCAGGGAACCCGTCAGGATGACTATAATCATCGGCATATCGCAGGTGTGTTATGTATTCGCCATTGACGTTAATGCCACGTCCTTTCCACTCCATCAGCTTGAACACGTCTTCCAACGCAGCGGTGAACAGTTTTGGGGATATGACGTCGCCCATGTACGTCAGTAATACCAACAGCATTACAGATGCGTTGAGGTTCATAAATAATGGAGACCCACAAATGAATTAGGAGAATCTCAATACACCTGGAAGGCCTTGGAGTCAATGGCTGGTCCATTAGTCAGTAGAATGCACGATACGACAGAGCTAAAGAGGTTCACTTGAGTAAGATAGAATAGAATTTGTTTTCATTTCAAAGAGAAGGTAACTACATCGACCACACAAATATGTGTTTGTCAGTATC